>CAXIES010000020.1:0-204950 GCA_964023965.1 Melinopterus prodromus
CATCATCGATCATCATCGATCATCATCGATCATCATCGATCATCATCGATCATCATCGATCATCATCGATCATCATGGATCATCATCGATAATTATCGATCAACATCGATCATCATCGATCATCATCGATCAACTTCGATCAAACATCGATCATCATCGATCATCATCGATCATCATCGATCATCATCGATCATCATCGATCATCATCGATCATCATCGATCATCATCGATTAATTATCATCGATCATTACCGATCATCATCGATCATCATCGATCATCATCGATCACTCATCGATCAACATCGATCACCATCGATCATCATCGATTATCATCGATCATCATCGATCAACACGATCATCATCGATCATCATCGATCAACACAGATCATCATCGATCATCATCGATCATCATCGATCATCATCGATCATCAGTCGATCATCATCGATCAACGTCGATCATCATCGATCATCATCGATCATCATCGATCATCTTCGATCAGCATCGATCATCATCGATCATCATTCGATCATCATCGATCATCATCGATCATCATCGATCATCATCGATCATCATCGATCATCATCGATCATCATCGATCAACATCGATCAACATCGATCATCATCGATCATCATCAATCATCATCGATCATCATCGATTATCATCGATCTTCATCGATCATCTGCGAGCATCATCGATCATCATCGATCATCATAGATCATCATCGATCATCATCGATCATCATCGATCACCATCGATCATCATCGATCATCATCGATCATCATCGATCATCATCGATCATCATCGATCATCATCGATCAACACAGATCATCATCGATCATCATCGATCATCATCGATCATCATCGATCATCATCGATCATCATCGATCATCATCGATCATCATCGATCATCATCGATCATCATCGATCATCGTCGATCATCATCGATCATCATCGATCATCATCGATCATCATCGATCATCGTCGATCATCGTCGATCATCAATCGATCATCATCGATCATCATCAGATCATCATCGATCATCATCGATCATCATCGATCATCATGGATCATCATCGATAATTATCCGATCAACATCGATCATCATCGATCATCATCGATCAACTTCGATCAACATCGATCATCATCGATCATCATCGATCATCATCGATCATCATCGATCATCGTCGATCAGCATCGATAATCATCGATCATCATCGATTAATTATCATCGATCATTATCGATCATCATCGATCATCATCGATCATCATCGATCATCATCGATCATCATCGATCATCATCGATCATCATCGTTCATCATCGATCGTCATCGATCATCATCGATCATCATCGATCATCGTCGATCATCATCGATCATCATCGATTATCATCGATCATCATCGATCATCATCGATCATCATCGATCATCATCGATCAACTTCGATCAAATTCGATCATCGTCGATCATCATCGATCATCCGATCATCATCGATCATCATCTATCAACACCGATCATCATCGATCATCATCGATCAACACCGATCATCATCGATCATCATCGATCATCATCGATCATCATCGATCATAATCGATCATCATCGATCAACATCGATCATCATCGATCATCATCGATCATCATCGATCATCATCGATCAATCGATCATCATCGATCATCGTCGATCATCATCGATCATCGTCGATCATCATCGATCAACATCGATCAGCATCGATCAACATCGATCAACATCGATCATCATCGATCATCATCGATCATCATCGATCATCATCGATCATCATCGATTATCATCGATCGTCATCGATCATCATAAGACCATCGATCATCATCGAATTATCATCGATCAATATCGGTCATCATCGATCATCATCGATCTTCATCGATCATCTGCGAGCATCATCGATCATCATCGATCATCATCGATCATCATCGATCATCAATCGATCATCATCGTTCATCATCGATCGTCATCGATCATCATCGATCATCATCGATCCTCGTCGATCATCATCGATCATCATCGATCATCATCGATCATCATCGATCATCATCGATCAACTTCGAGCAAATTCGATCATCGTCGATCATCATCAATCACGATCATCATCGATCCTCATCAATCTATCAACACTCACTCATCATCCGATCATCATCGATCAACACCGATCATCATCGATCATCATCGATCATCATCGATCATCATCGATCATCAATCATCACGATCATCATCGATCAACATCGATCATCATCGATCATAATCATCATCGATCATCATCGATCATCGTCGAATCATCATCGATCATCGTCGATCATCGTCGATCAACGTCGATCAACTTCGATCACTTCGATCATCGTCGATCATCGATCATCATCGATCTCATCGATCATCATCGATCATCATCGAGCTTCATCCGAGCTTCATCGATCATCTGCGAGCATCATCGATCATCATCGATCATCATAGATCATCATCGATCATCATCGATCATCATCGATCATCATCGATCATCATCGATCATGATGATCGATGATGATCGGTGTTGATCGATGATGATCGATGATGATCGATGATGATCGATGATGATCGATGATGATCGATGGTGGTCGATGTTGATCGATGATGATCGATGGTATCATCATCGATCAACATCGACCACCATCGATCATCATCGATCATCATCGATCATCATCGATCATCATCGATCATCATCGATCAACACCGATCATCATCGATCATCATCGATCAACACAGATCATCATCGATCATCCTCGATCATCATCGATCATCATCGATCATCATCGATCATCATCGATCATCATCGATCATCATCGATCATCATCGATCATCATCGATCATCATCGATCATCATCGATCATCATCGATCATCATCGATCATCATGGATCATCATCGATCAACTTCGATCAACATCGATCATCATCGATCATCATCGATCATCATCGATCATCATCGATCATCATCGATCATCATCGATCATCATCGATCATCATCGATTAAATCATCATCCGATCATTCACCGATCATCATCGATATCACGATCATCGATCATCATCGATCATCATCGATCATCATCGATCATCATCGATCATCATCGATCATCATCGATTAATTATCATCGATCATCATCGATCAACACCGATCATCATCGATCATCATCGATCAACACAGATCATCATCGATCATCCTCGATCATCATCGATCATCATCGATCATCATCGATCATCATCGATCATCATCGATCATCATCGATCATCATCGATCATCATCGATCATCATCGATATCCTCGATCATCATGGATCATCATCGATAATTATCGATCAACATCGATCATCATCGATCATCATCGATCATCATCGATCATCGATCAATCATCGATCATCATCGATCATCATCGATCATCATCGATCATCATCGATCATCATCGATTAATTATCATCGATCATTACCGATCATCATCGATCATCTTCGATCATCATCGATCATCATCGATATCATCGATCATCATCGATCATCATCGATCATCATCGATCATCATCGATCATCATCGATCATCATCGAATCACTGGATCATCATCGATCATATCGATCAACAAATCGAAACCATCATCATCATCGATCATCATCGATCAACTTCGATCAACATCGATCATCATCGATCATCATCGATCATCATCGATCATCATCGATCATCATCGATCATCATCGATCATCATCGATCATCGTCGATCATCATCGATCATCATCTATCAACACCGATCATCATCGATCATCATCGATCAACACCGATCATCATCGATCATCATCGATCATCATCTATCAACACCGATCATCATCGATCATCATCGATCAACACCGATCATCATCGATCAACATCGATCATCATCGATCATCATCGATAATCATCGATCATCATCGATCATCATCGATCATCATCCGCATCATCATCGATCATCATCGATCATACTCATCGATCATCATCGATCATCATCGATCATCATCGATCATCATCGATCATCATCGATCATCGTCGATCATCGTCGATCAACTTCGATCAACTTCGATCAACTTCGATCATCGTCGATCTTCGATCATCATCGATCATCATCGATCATCATCGATCATCATCGATCATCATCGCTCATCATCGATCATCCTCGGTCATCATCGATCATCATTAATCATCATCGATCATCGTCGATCATCGTCGATCAACTTCGATCAACTTCGATCAAATTCGATCATCGTCGATCATCATCGATCATCATTGATCAACATCGATCATCATCGATCACCCATCGATCAACATCGATCATCATCGATCATCATCGATCATCATCGATAATCATTGATCATCATCGATCATCATCGATTATCATCGATCAATATCGGTCATCATCGATCATCATCGAGCTTCATCGAGCTTCATCGATCATCTGCGAGCATCATCGATCATCATCGATCATCATAGATCATCAATCGATCATCATCGATCACCATCGATCATCATCGATCATCATCGATCATGATGATCGATGATGATCGGTGTTGATCGATGATGATCGATGATGATCGATGGTGATCGATGATGATCGATGATGATCGATGGTGGTCGATGTTGATCGATGATGATCGATGGATCATCATCGATCATCATCGATCATCATCGATCATCATCGATCATCATCGATCAACACCGATCATCATCGATCATCATCGATCATCATCGATCATACACGATCATCATCGATCATCCTCGATCATCATCGATCATCATCGATCATCATCGATCATCATCGATCATCATCGATCATCATCGATCATCATCGATCATCATCGATCATCATCGATCATCATCGATCATCATCGATCATCATGGATCATCATCGATAATTATCGATCAACATCGATCATCATCGATCATCATCGATCATCATCGATCATCATCGATCATCATCGATCATCATCGATCATCATCGATCATCATCGATCATCATCGATCATCATCGATCATCATCGATCATCATGGATCATCATCGATAATTATCGATCAACATCGATCATCATCGATCATCATCGATCATCATCGATCATCATCGATCATCATCGATCATCATCGATCATCATCGATCATCGTCGATCATCGTCGATCATCATCTATCAACACCGATCATCATCGATCAACACGATCATCATCGATCATCATCGATCATCATCGATCATCATCGATCATCGTCGATCATCATCGATCATCGTCGATCATCATCGATCAACATCGATCAGCATCGATCAACATCGATCAACTTCGATCAAATTCGATCATCGTCGATCATCATCGATCATCATCGATCATCATCGATCATCATCTATCAAACACCGATCATCATCGATCATCATCGATCAACAACCGATCATCATCGATCATCATCGATCATCATCGATCATCATCGATCATAATCGATCATCATCGATCAACAATCGATCATCATCGATCATCATCGATCATCATCGATCATCATCGATCATAATCGATCATCATCGATCATCGTCGATCATCATCGATCATCGTCGATCATCATCGATCAACATCGATCAGCATCGATCAACATCGATCAACATCGATCATCATCGATCATCATCGATCATCATCGATCATCATCGATCATCATCGATTATCATCGATCGTCATCGATCATCATAGACCATCATCGATCATCATCGATTATCATCGATCAATATCGGTCATCATCGATCATCATCGATCTTCATCGATCATCTGCGAGCATCATCGATCATCATCGATCATCATCGATCATCATCGATCATCATCGATCATCATCGTTCATCATCGATCGTCATCGATCATCATCGATCATCATCGATCATCGTCGATCATCATCGATCATCATCGATCATCATCGATCATCATCGATCATCATCGATCAACTTCGAGCAAATTCGATCATCGTCGATCATCATCGATCATCATCGATCATCATCGATCATCATCTATCAACACCGATCATCATCGATCATCATCGATCAACACCGATCATCATCGATCATCATCGATCATCAATCGATCATCATCGATCATAATCGATCATCATCGATCAACATCGATCATCATCGATCATCATCGATCATCATCGATCATCATCGATCATCGTCGATCATCATCGATCATCGTCGATCATCGTCGATCAACGTCGATCAACTTCGATCAACTTCGATCATCGTCGATCATCGATCATCATCGATCATCATCGATCATCATCGATCATCATCGAGCTTCATCGAGCTTCATCGATCATCTGCGAGCATCATCGATCATCATCGATCATCATAGATCATCATCGATCATCATCGATCATCATCGATCATCATCGATCATCATCGATCATGATGATCGATGATGATCGGTGTTGATCGATGATGATCGATGATGATCGATGATGATCGATGATGATCGATGATGATCGATGGTGGTCGATGTTGATCGATGATGATCGATGGATCATCATCGATCAACATCGACCACCATCGATCATCATCGATCATCATCGATCATCATCGATCATCATCGATCATCATCGATCAACACCGATCATCATCGATCATCATCGATCAACACAGATCATCATCGATCATCTCGATCATCATCGATCATCATCGATCATCATCGATCATCATCGATCATCATCGATCATCATCGATCATCATCGATCATCATCGATCATCATCGATCATCATCGATCATCATCGATCATCATCGATCATCATCGAATCATCATGGATCATCATCGATCAACTTCGATCAACATCGATCATCATCGATCATCATCGATCATCATCGATCATCATCGATCATCATCGATCATCATCGATCATCATCGATCATCATCGATTAATTATCATCGATCATTACCATCATCATCGATCATCATCGATCATCATCGATCATCATCGATCATCATCGATCAATCATCGATCATCATCGATCATCATCGATCATCATCGATCATCATCGATCATCATCGATCATCATCGATCATCATCGATCATCATCGTTCATCATCGATCGTCATCGATCATCATCGATCATCATCGATCATCGTCGATCATCATCGATCATCATCGATTATCATCGATCATCATCGATCATCATCGATCATCATCGATCATCATCGATCAACTTCGATCAAATTCGATCATCGTCGATCATCATCGATCATCATCGATCATCATCGATCATCATCTATCAACACCGATCATCATCGATCATCATCGATCAACACCGATCATCATCGATCATCATCGATCATCATCGATCATCATCGATCATAATCGATCATCATCGATCAACATCGATCATCATCGATCATCATCGATCATCATCGATCATCATCGATCATAATCGATCATCATCGATCATCGTCGATCATCATCGATCATCGTCGATCATCATCGATCAACATCGATCAGCATCGATCAACATCGATCAACATCGATCATCATCGATCATCATCGATCATCATCGATCATCATCGATCATCATCGATTATCATCGATCGTCATCGATCATCATAGACCATCGATCATCATCGATTATCATCGATCAATATCGGTCATCATCGATCATCATCGATCTTCATCGATCATCTGCGAGCATCATCGATCATCATCGATCATCATCGATCATCATCGATCATCATCGATCATCATCGTTCATCATCGATCGTCATCGATCATCATCGATCATCATCGATCATCGTCGATCATCATCGATCATCATCGATCATCATCGATCATCATCGATCATCATCGATCAACTTCGAGCAAATTCGATCATCGTCGATCATCATCGATCATCATCGATCATCATCGATCATCATCTATCAACACCGATCATCATCGATCATCATCGATCAACACCGATCATCATCGATCATCATCGATCATCATCGATCATCATCGATCATAATCGATCATCATCGATCAACATCGATCATCATCGATCATCATCGATCATCATCGATCATCATCGATCATCGTCGATCATCATCGATCATCGTCGATCATCGTCGATCAACGTCGATCAACTTCGATCAACTTCGATCATCGTCGATCATCGATCATCATCGATCATCATCGATCATCATCGATCATCATCGAGCTTCATCGAGCTTCATCGATCATCTGCGAGCATCATCGATCATCATCGATCATCATAGATCATCATCGATCATCATCGATCATCATCGATCATCATCGATCATCATCGATCATGATGATCGATGATGATCGGTGTTGATCGATGATGATCGATGATGATCGATGATGATCGATGATGATCGATGATGATCGATGGTGGTCGATGTTGATCGATGATGATCGATGGATCATCATCGATCAACATCGACCACCATCGATCATCATCGATCATCATCGATCATCATCGATCATCATCGATCATCATCGATCAACACCGATCATCATCGATCATCATCGATCAACACAGATCATCATCGATCATCCTCGATCATCATCGATCATCATCGATCATCATCGATCATCATCGATCATCATCGATCATCATCGATCATCATCGATCATCATCGATCATCATCGATCATCATCGATCATCATCGATCATCATCGATCATCATGGATCATCATCGATCAACTTCGATCAACATCGATCATCATCGATCATCATCGATCATCATCGATCATCATCGATCATCATCGATCATCATCGATCATCATCGATTAATTATCATCGATCATTACCGATCATCATCGATCATCATCGATCATCATCGATCATCATCGATCATCATCGATCATCATCGATCATCATCGATCATCATCGATTAATTATCATCGATCATCATCGATCAACACCGATCATCATCGATCATCATCGATCAACACAGATCATCATCGATCATCCTCGATCATCATCGATCATCATCGATCATCATCGATCATCATCGATCATCATCGATCATCATCGATCATCATCGATCATCATCGATCATCATCGATCATCCTCGATCATCATGGATCATCATCGATAATTATCGATCAACATCGATCATCATCGATCATCATCGATCATCATCGATCATCATCGATCATCATCGATCATCATCGATCATCATCGATCATCATCGATCATCATCGATCATCATCGATTAATTATCATCGATCATTACCGATCATCATCGATCATCTTCGATCATCATCGATCATCATCGATCATCATCGATCATCATCGATCATCATCGATCATCATCGATCATCATCGATCATCATCGATCATCATCGATCATCATGGATCATCATCGATAATTATCGATCAACATCGATCATCATCGATCATCATCGATCAACTTCGATCAACATCGATCATCATCGATCATCATCGATCATCATCGATCATCATCGATCATCATCGATCATCATCGATCATCATCGATCATCGTCGATCATCATCGATCATCATCTATCAACACCGATCATCATCGATCATCATCGATCAACACCGATCATCATCGATCATCATCGATCATCATCTATCAACACCGATCATCATCGATCATCATCGATCAACACCGATCATCATCGATCAACATCGATCATCATCGATCATCATCGATAATCATCGATCATCATCGATCATCATCGATCATCATCGATCATCATCGATCATCATCGATCATCTCATCGATCATCATCGATCATCATCGATCATCATCGATCATCATCGATCATCATCGATCATCGTCGATCATCGTCGATCAACTTCGATCAACTTCGATCAACTTCGATCATCGTCGATCTTCGATCATCATCGATCATCATCGATCATCATCGATCATCATCGATCATCATCGCTCATCATCGATCATCATCGGTCATCATCGATCATCATTAATCATCATCGATCATCGTCGATCATCGTCGATCAACTTCGATCAACTTCGATCAAATTCGATCATCGTCGATCATCATCGATCATCATTGATCAACATCGATCATCATCGATCACCATCGATCAACATCGATCATCATCGATCATCATCGATCATCATCGATAATCATTGATCATCATCGATCATCATCGATTATCATCGATCAATATCGGTCATCATCGATCATCATCGAGCTTCATCGAGCTTCATCGATCATCTGCGAGCATCATCGATCATCATCGATCATCATAGATCATCATCGATCATCATCGATCACCATCGATCATCATCGATCATCATCGATCATGATGATCGATGATGATCGGTGTTGATCGATGATGATCGATGATGATCGATGGTGATCGATGATGATCGATGATGATCGATGGTGGTCGATGTTGATCGATGATGATCGATGGATCATCATCGATCATCATCGATCATCATCGATCATCATCGATCATCATCGATCAACACCGATCATCATCGATCATCATCGATCATCATCGATCAACACAGATCATCATCGATCATCCTCGATCATCATCGATCATCATCGATCATCATCGATCATCATCGATCATCATCGATCATCATCGATCATCATCGATCATCATCGATCATCATCGATCATCATCGATCATCATCGATCATCATGGATCATCATCGATAATTATCGATCAACATCGATCATCATCGATCATCATCGATCATCATCGATCATCATCGATCATCATCGATCATCATCGATCATCATCGATCATCATCGATCATCATCGATCATCATCGATCATCATCGATCATCATGGATCATCATCGATAATTATCGATCAACATCGATCATCATCGATCATCATCGATCATCATCGATCAACTTCGATCAACATCGATCATCATCGATCATCATCGATCATCATCGATCATCATCGATCATCATCGATCATCATCGATCATCATCGATCATCGTCGATCATCGTCGATCATCATCTATCAACACCGATCATCATCGATCAACACCGATCATCATCGATCATCATCGATCATCATCGATCATCATCGATCATCGTCGATCATCATCGATCATCGTCGATCATCATCGATCAACATCGATCAGCATCGATCAACATCGATCAACTTCGATCAAATTCGATCATCATCGATCATCATCGATCATCATCGATCATCATCTATCAACACCGATCATCATCGATCATCATCGATCAACACCGATCATCATCGATCATCATCGATCATCATCGATCATCATCGATCATAATCGATCATCATCGATCAACATCGATCATCATCGATCATCATCGATCATCATCGATCATCATCGATCATAATCGATCATCATCGATCATCGTCGATCATCATCGATCATCGTCGATCATCATCGATCAACATCGATCAGCATCGATCAACATCGATCAACATCGATCATCATCGATCATCATCGATCATCATCGATCATCATCGATCATCATCGATTATCATCGATCGTCATCGATCATCATAGACCATCATCGATCATCATCGATTATCATCGATCAATATCGGTCATCATCGATCATCATCGATCTTCATCGATCATCTGCGAGCATCATCGATCATCATCGATCATCATCGATCATCATCGATCATCATCGATCATCATCGTTCATCATCGATCGTCATCGATCATCATCGATCATCATCGATCATCGTCGATCATCATCGATCATCATCGATCATCATCGATCATCATCGATCATCATCGATCAACTTCGAGCAAATTCGATCATCGTCGATCATCATCGATCATCATCGATCATCATCGATCATCATCTATCAACACCGATCATCATCGATCATCATCGATCAACACCGATCATCATCGATCATCATCGATCATCATCGATCATCATCGATCATAATCGATCATCATCGATCAACATCGATCATCATCGATCATCATCGATCATCATCGATCATCATCGATCATCGTCGATCATCATCGATCATCGTCGATCATCGTCGATCAACGTCGATCAACTTCGATCAACTTCGATCATCGTCGATCATCGATCATCATCGATCATCATCGATCATCATCGATCATCATCGAGCTTCATCGAGCTTCATCGATCATCTGCGAGCATCATCGATCATCATCGATCATCATAGATCATCATCGATCATCATCGATCATCATCGATCATCATCGATCATCATCGATCATGATGATCGATGATGATCGGTGTTGATCGATGATGATCGATGATGATCGATGATGATCGATGATGATCGATGATGATCGATGGTGGTCGATGTTGATCGATGATGATCGATGGATCATCATCGATCAACATCGACCACCATCGATCATCATCGATCATCATCGATCATCATCGATCATCATCGATCATCATCGATCAACACCGATCATCATCGATCATCATCGATCAACACAGATCATCATCGATCATCCTCGATCATCATCGATCATCATCGATCATCATCGATCATCATCGATCATCATCGATCATCATCGATCATCATCGATCATCATCGATCATCATCGATCATCATCGATCATCATCGATCATCATCGATCATCATCGATCATCATGGATCATCATCGATCAACTTCGATCAACATCGATCATCATCGATCATCATCGATCATCATCGATCATCATCGATCATCATCGATCATCATCGATCATCATCGATCATCATCGATTAATTATCATCGATCATTACCGATCATCATCGATCATCATCGATCATCATCGATCATCATCGATCATCATCGATCATCATCGATCATCATCGATCATCATCGATTAATTATCATCGATCATCATCGATCAACACCGATCATCATCGATCATCATCGATCAACACAGATCATCATCGATCATCCTCGATCATCATCGATCATCATCGATCATCATCGATCATCATCGATCATCATCGATCATCATCGATCATCATCGATCATCATCGATCATCATCGATCATCCTCGATCATCATGGATCATCATCGATAATTATCGATCAACATCGATCATCATCGATCATCATCGATCATCATCGATCATCATCGATCATCATCGATCATCATCGATTAATTATCATCGATCATTACCGATCATCATCGATCATCTTCGATCATCATCGATCATCATCGATCATCATCGATCATCATCGATCATCATCGATCATCATCGATCATCATCGATCATCATCGATCATCATCGATCATCATGGATCATCATCGATAATTATCGATCAACATCGATCATCATCGATCATCATCGATCAACTTCGATCAACATCGATCATCATCGATCATCATCGATCATCATCGATCATCATCGATCATCATCGATCATCATCGATCATCATCGATCATCGTCGATCATCATCGATCATCATCTATCAACACCGATCATCATCGATCATCATCGATCAACACCGATCATCATCGATCATCATCGATCATCATCTATCAACACCGATCATCATCGATCATCATCGATCAACACCGATCATCATCGATCAACATCGATCATCATCGATCATCATCGATAATCATCGATCATCATCGATCATCATCGATCATCATCGATCATCATCGATCATCATCGATCATCTCATCGATCATCATCGATCATCATCGATCATCATCGATCATCATCGATCATCATCGATCATCGTCGATCATCGTCGATCAACTTCGATCAACTTCGATCAACTTCGATCATCGTCGATCTTCGATCATCATCGATCATCATCGATCATCATCGATCATCATCGATCATCATCGCTCATCATCGATCATCATCGGTCATCATCGATCATCATTAATCATCATCGATCATCGTCGATCATCGTCGATCAACTTCGATCAACTTCGATCAAATTCGATCATCGTCGATCATCATCGATCATCATTGATCAACATCGATCATCATCGATCACCATCGATCAACATCGATCATCATCGATCATCATCGATCATCATCGATAATCATTGATCATCATCGATCATCATCGATTATCATCGATCAATATCGGTCATCATCGATCATCATCGAGCTTCATCGAGCTTCATCGATCATCTGCGAGCATCATCGATCATCATCGATCATCATAGATCATCATCGATCATCATCGATCACCATCGATCATCATCGATCATCATCGATCATGATGATCGATGATGATCGGTGTTGATCGATGATGATCGATGATGATCGATGGTGATCGATGATGATCGATGATGATCGATGGTGGTCGATGTTGATCGATGATGATCGATGGATCATCATCGATCATCATCGATCATCATCGATCATCATCGATCATCATCGATCAACACCGATCATCATCGATCATCATCGATCATCATCGATCAACACAGATCATCATCGATCATCCTCGATCATCATCGATCATCATCGATCATCATCGATCATCATCGATCATCATCGATCATCATCGATCATCATCGATCATCATCGATCATCATCGATCATCATCGATCATCATCGATCATCATGGATCATCATCGATAATTATCGATCAACATCGATCATCATCGATCATCATCGATCATCATCGATCATCATCGATCATCATCGATCATCATCGATCATCATCGATCATCATCGATTAATTATCATCGATCATTACCGATCATCATCGATCATCTTCGATCATCATCGATCATCATCGATCATCATCGATCATCATCGATCATCATCGATCATCATCGATCATCATCGATCATCATCGATCATCATCGATCATCATGGATCATCATCGATAATTATCGATCAACATCGATCATCATCGATCATCATCGATCAACTTCGATCAACATCGATCATCATCGATCATCATCGATCATCATCGATCATCATCGATCATCATCGATCATCATCGATCATCATCGATCATCGTCGATCATCGTCGATCATCATCTATCAACACCGATCATCATCGATCAACACCGATCATCATCGATCATCATCGATCATCATCGATCATCATCGATCATCGTCGATCATCATCGATCATCGTCGATCATCATCGATCAACATCGATCAGCATCGATCAACATCGATCAACATCGATCATCATCGATCATCATCGATCATCATCGATCAACATCGATCAACATCGATCATCATCGATCATCATCGATCATCATCGATCATCATCGATTATCATCGATCTTCATCGATCATCTGCGAGCATCATCGATCATCATCGATCATCATAGATCATCATCGATCATCATCGATCATCATCGATCACCATCGATCATCATCGATCATCATCGATCATCATCGATCATCATCGATCATCATCGATCATCATCGATCAACACAGATCATCATCGATCATCAACGATCATCATCGATCATCATCGATCATCATCGATCATCATCGATCATCATCGATCATCATCGATCATCATCGATCATCGTCGATCATCATCGATCATCATCGATCATCATCGATCATCATCGATCATCATCGATCATCATCGATCATCGTCGATCATCATCGATCATCATCGATCATCATCGATCATCATCGATCATCATCGATCATCATGGATCATCATCGATAATTATCGATCAACATCGATCATCATCGATCATCATCGATCAACTTCGATCAACATCGATCATCATCGATCATCATCGATCATCATCGATCATCATCGATCATCATCGATCAGCATCGATAATCATCGATCATCATCGATTAATTATCATCGATCATTATCGATCATCATCGATCATCATCGATCATCATCGATCATCATCGATCATCATCGATCATCATCGATCATCATCGTTCATTATCGATCGTCATCGATCATCATCGATCATCATCGATCATCGTCGATCATCATCGATCATCATCGATTATCATCGATCATCATCGATCATCATCGATCATCATCGATCATCATCGATCAACTTCGATCAAATTCGATCATCGTCGATCATCATCGATCATCATCGATCATCATCGATCATCATCTATCAACACCGATCATCATCGATCATCATCGATCAACACCGATCATCATCGATCATCATCGATCATCATCGATCATCATCGATCATAATCGATCATCATCGATCAACATCGATCATCATCGATCATCATCGATCATCATCGATCATCATCGATCATAATCGATCATCATCGATCATCGTCGATCATCATCGATCATCGTCGATCATCATCGATCAACATCGATCAGCATCGATCAACATCGATCAACATCGATCATCATCGATCATCATCGATCATCATCGATCAACATCGATCATCATCGATCATCATCGATCATCATCGATCATCATCGATCATCATCGATCATCATCGATCATCATCGATCAACATCGATCAACATCGATCATCATCGATCATCATCGATCATCATCGATCATCATCGATTATCATCGATCGTCATCGATCATCATAGATCATCAACGATCATCATCTATTATCATCGATCAATATCGGTCATCATCGATCACCATCGATCTTCATCGATCATCTGCGAGCATCATCGATCATCATCGATCATCATCGATCATCATCGATCATCATCGATCATCATCGATCATCATCGTTCATCATCGATCGTCATCGATCATCATCGATCATCATCGATCATCGTCGATCATCATCGATCATCATCGATCATCATCGATCATCATCGATCATCATCGATCAACTTCGAGCAAATTCGATCATCGTCGATCATCATCGATCATCATCGATCATCATCGATCATCATCTATCAACACCGATCATCATCGATCATCATCGATCAACACCGATCATCATCGATCATCATCGATCATCATCGATCATAATCGATCATCATCGATCAACATCGATCATCATCGATCATCATCGATCATCATCGATCATCATCGATCAATATCGATCATCATCGATCATCATCGATCATCATCGATCATCATCGATCATCATCGATCATCATCGATCATCATCGATCATCACCGATCATCATCGATCATCATCGATCATCTCATCGATCATCATCGATCATCATCGATCATCATCGAACATCATCGATCATCATCGATCATCGTCGATCATCGTCGATCAACTTCGATCAACTTCGATCAACTTCGATCATCGTCGATCATCGATCATCATCGATCATCATCGATCATCATCGATCATCATCGATCATCATCGCTCATCATCGATCATCATCGGTCATCATCGATCAACATCGATCATCATCGATCATCATCGATCAACATCGATCATCATCGATCATCATCGATCATCATCGATCATCATCGATCATCATCGATCATCATCGATCATCATCGATCATCATCGATCAGCATCGATCATCATCGATCATCATCGATCATCATCGATCAACATCGATCATCATTGATCATCATCGATCATCGTCGATCATCGTCGATCAACTTCGATCAACTTCGATCAAATTCGATCATCGTCGATCATCATCGATCATCATTGATCAACATCGATCATCATCGATCACCATCGATCAACATCGATCATCATCGATCATCATCGATGATCATCGATAATCATTGATCATCATCGATCATCATCGATTATCATCGATCAATATCGGTCATCATCGATCATCATCGAGCTTCATCGAGCTTCATCGATCATCTGCGAGCATCATCGATCATCATCGATCATCATAGATCATCATCGATCATCATCGATCATCATCGATCATCATCGATCATCATCGATCATCATCGATCATGATGATCGATGATGATCGGTGTTGATCGATGATGATCGATGATGATCGATGATGATCGATGATGATCGATGATGATCGATGGTGGACGATGTTGATCGATGATGATCGATGGATCATCATCGATCAACATCGACCACCATCGATCATCATCGATCATCATCGATCATCATCGATCATCATCGATCATCATCGATCAACACCGATCATCATCGATCATCATCGATCAACACAGATCATCATCGATCATCCTCGATCATCATCGATCATCATCGATCATCATCGATCATCATCGATCATCATCGATCATCATCGATCATCATCGATCATCATCGATCATCATCGATCATCATCGATCATCATCGATCATCATGGATCATCATCGATAATTATCGATCAACATCGATCATCATCGATCATCATCGATCATCATCGATCATCATCGATCATCATCGATCATCATCGATCATCATCGATCATCATCGATCATCATCGATTAATTACCATCGATCATTACCGATCATCATCGATCATCTTCGATCATCATCGATCATCATCGATCATCATCGATCATCATCGATCATCATCGATCATCATCGATCATCATGGATCATCATCGATAATTATCGATCAACATCGATCATCATCGATCATCATCGATCAACTTCGATCAACATCGATCATCATCGATCATCATCGATCATCATCGATCATCATCGATCATCATCGATCATCATCGATCATCATCGATCATCATCGATCATCATCGATCATCATCGATCATCATCGATTAATTATCATCGATCATTACCGATCATCATCGATCATCATCGATCATCATCGATCATCATCGATCATCATCGATCATCATCGATCATCATCGATCATCATCGTTCATCATCGATCGTCATCGATCATCATCGATCATCATCGATCATCGTCGATCATCGTCGATCATCATCGATCATCATCGATCTTCATCGATCAACATCGATCATCATCGATCATCATCGATCAACATCGATCATCATCGACCATCATCGATCATCATCGATCATCATCGATCATCATCGATCATCATCGATCATCATTGATCATCATGGATCATCATCGATAATTATCGATCAACATCGATCATCATCGATCATCATCGATCAACTTCGATCAACATCGATCATCATCGATCATCATCGATCATCATCGATCATCATCGATCATCATCGATCAGCATCGATAATCATCGATCATCATCGATTAATTATCATCGATCATTATCGATCATCATCGATCATCATCGATCATCATCGATCATCATCGATCATCATCGATCATCATCGATCATCATCGTTCATCATCGATCGTCATCGATCATCATCGATCATCATCGATCATCGTCGATCATCATCGATCATCATCGATTATCATCGATCATCATCGATCATCATCGATCATCATCGATCATCATCGATCAACTTCGATCAAATTCGATCATCGTCGATCATCATCGATCATCATCGATCATCATCGATCATCATCGATCATCATCGATCAACACCGATCATCATCGATCATCATCGATCAACACAGATCATCATCGATCATCCTCGATCATCATCGATCATCATCGATCATCATCGATCATCATCGATCATCGTCGATCATCATCGATCATCATCGATCATCATCGATCATCATCGATCATCATCGATCATCATCGATCATCATCGATCATCATCGATCATCATCGATCATCATGGATCATCATCGATAATTATCGATCAACATCGATCATCATCGATCATCATCGATCATCATCGATCATCATCGATCATCATCGATCATCATCGATCATCATCGATCATCATCGATTAATTATCATCGATCATTACCGATCATCATCGATCATCTTCGATCATCATCGATCATCATCGATCATCATCGATCATCATCGATCATCATCGATCATCATCGATCATCATCGATCATCATCGATCATCATCGATCATCATCGATCATCATGGATCATCATCGATAATTATCGATCAACATCGATCATCATCGATCATCATCGATCAACTTCGATCAACATCGATCATCATCGATCATCATCGATCATCATCGATCATCATCGATCATCATCGATCATCATCGATCATCATCGATCATCATCGATTAATTATCATCGATCATTACCGATCATCATCGATCATCATCGATCATCATCGATCATCATCGATCATCATCGATCATCATCGTTCATCATCGATCGTCATCGATCATCATCGATCATCATCGATCATCGTCGATCATCGTCGATCATCATCGATCATCATCGATCTTCATCGATCAACATCGATCATCATCGATCATCATCGATCAACATCGATCATCATCGATCATCATCGATCATCATCGATCATCATCGATCATCATCGATCATCATCGATCATCATGGATCATCATCGATAATTATCGATCAACATCGATCATCATCGATCATCATCGATCAACTTCGATCAACATCGATCATCATCGATCATCATCGATCATCATCGATCATCATAGATCAGCATCGATAATCATCGATCATCATCGATTAATTATCATCGATCATTATCGATCATCATCGATCATCATCGATCATCATCGATCATCATCGATCATCATCGATCATCATCGATCATCATCGATCATCATCGATCATCATCGTTCATCATCGATCGTCATCGATCATCATCGATCATCATCGATCATCGTCGATCATCATCGATCATCATCGATTATCATCGATCATCATCGATCATCATCGATCATCATCGATCATCATCGATCATCATCGATCAACTTCGATCAAATTCGATCATCGTCGATCATCATCGATCATCATCGATCATCATCGATCATCATCTATCAACACCGATCATCATCGATCATCATCGATCAACACCGATCATCATCGATCATCATCGATCATCATCGAACATCATCGATCATCATCGATCATCGTCGATCATCGTCGATCAACTTCGATCAACTTCGATCAACTTCGATCATCGTCGATCATCGATCATCATCGATCATCATCGATCATCATCGATCATCATCGATCATCATCGCTCATCATCGATCATCATCGGTCATCATCGATCAACATCGATCATCATCGATCATCATCGATCAACATCGATCATCATCGATCATCATCGATCATCATCGATCATCATCGATCATCATCGATCATCATCGATCATCATCGATCATCATCGATCAGCATCGATCATCATCGATCATCATCGATCATCATCGATCAACATCGATCATCATTGATCATCATCGATCATCGTCGATCATCGTCGATCAACTTCGATCAACTTCGATCAAATTCGATCATCGTCGATCATCATCGATCATCATTGATCAACATCGATCATCATCGATCACCATCGATCAACATCGATCATCATCGATCATCATCGATGATCATCGATAATCATTGATCATCATCGATCATCATCGATTATCATCGATCAATATCGGTCATCATCGATCATCATCGAGCTTCATCGAGCTTCATCGATCATCTGCGAGCATCATCGATCATCATCGATCATCATAGATCATCATCGATCATCATCGATCATCATCGATCATCATCGATCAACACCGATCATCATCGATCATCATCGATCAACACAGATCATCATCGATCATCCTCGATCATCCTCGATCATCATCGATCATCATCGATCATCATCGATCATCATCGATCATCATCGATCATCATCGATCATCATCGATCATCATCGATCATCATTGATCATCATGGATCATCATCGATAATTATCGATCAACATCGATCATCATCGATCATCATCGATCATCATCGATCATCATCGATCATCATCGATCATCATCGATCATCATCGATCATCATCGATCATCATCGATTAATTATCATCGATCATTACCGATCATCATCGATCATCTTCGATCATCATCGATCATCATCGATCATCATCGATCATCATCGATCATCATCGATCATCATCGATCATCATCGATCATCATCGATCATCATCGATCATCATGGATCATCATCGATAATTATCGATCAACATCGATCATCATCGATCATCATCGATCAACTTTGATCAACATCGATCATCATCGATCATCATCGATCATCATCGATCAGCATCGATCATCATCGATCATCATCGATCATCATCGATCATCATCGATCATCATCGATCATCATCGATTAATTATCATCGATCATTACCGATCATCATCGATCATCATCGATCATCATCGATCATCATCGATCATCATCGATCATCATCGTTCATCATCGATCGTCATCGATCATCATCGATCATCATCGATCATCGTCGATCATCGTCGATCATCATCGATCATCATCGATCTTCATCGATCAACATCGATCATCATCGATCATCATCGATCAACATCGATCATCATCAACCATCATCGATCATCATCGATCATCATCGATCATCATCGATCATCATCGATCATCATCGATCATCATGGATCATCATCGATAATTATCGATCAACATCGATCATCATCGATCATCATCGATCAACTTCGATCAACATCGATCATCATCGATCATCATCGATCATCATCGATCATCATCGATCATCATCGATCAGCATCGATAATCATCGATCATCATCGATTAATTATCATCGATCATTATCGATCATCATCGATCATCATCGATCATCATCGATCATCATCGATCATCATCGATCATCATCGATCATCATCGTTCATCATCGATCGTCATCGATCATCATCGATCATCATCGATCATCGTCGATCATCATCGATCATCATCGATTATCATCGATCATCATCGATCATCATCGATCATCATCGATCATCATCGATCAACTTCGATCAAATTCGATCATCGTCGATCATCATCGATCATCATCGATCATCATCGATCATCATCGATCATCATCGATCAACACCGATCATCATCGATCATCATCGATCAACACAGATCATCATCGATCATCCTCGATCATCATCGATCATCATCGATCATCATCGATCATCATCGATCATCATCGATCATCATCGATCATCATCGATCATCATCGATCATCATCGATCATCATCGATCATCATCGATCATCATCGATCATCATCGATCATCATGGATCATCATCGATAATTATCGATCAACATCGATCATCATCGATCATCATCGATCATCATCGATCATCATCGATCATCATCGATCATCATCGATCATCATCGATCATCATCGATTAATTATCATCGATCATTACCGATCATCATCGATCATCTTCGATCATCATCGATCATCATCGATCATCATCGATCATCATCGATCATCATCGATCATCATCGATCATCATCGATCATCATCGATCATCATCGATCATCATCGATCATCATGGATCATCATCGATAATTATCGATCAACATCGATCATCATCGATCATCATCGATCAACTTCGATCAACATCGATCATCATCGATCATCATCGATCATCATCGATCATCATCGATCATCATCGATCATCATCGATCATCATCGATCATCATCGATCATCATCGATTAATTATCATCGATCATTACCGATCATCATCGATCATCATCGATCATCATCGATCATCATCGATCATCATCGATCATCATCGTTCATCATCGATCGTCATCGATCATCATCGATCATCATCGATCATCGTCGATCATCGTCGATCATCATCGATCATCATCGATCTTCATCGATCAACATCGATCATCATCGATCATCATCGATCAACATCGATCATCATCGATCATCATCGATCATCATCGATCATCATCGATCATCATCGATCATCATCGATCATCATGGATCATCATCGATAATTATCGATCAACATCGATCATCATCGATCATCATCGATCAACTTCGATCAACATCGATCATCATCGATCATCATCGATCATCATCGATCATCATAGATCAGCATCGATAATCATCGATCATCATCGATTAATTATCATCGATCATTATCGATCATCATCGATCATCATCGATCATCATCGATCATCATCGATCATCATCGATCATCATCGATCATCATCGATCATCATCGATCATCATCGTTCATCATCGATCGTCATCGATCATCATCGATCATCATCGATCATCGTCGATCATCATCGATCATCATCGATTATCATCGATCATCATCGATCATCATCGATCATCATCGATCATCATCGATCATCATCGATCAACTTCGATCAAATTCGATCATCGTCGATCATCATCGATCATCATCGATCATCATCGATCATCATCTATCAACACCGATCATCATCGATCATCATCGATCAACACCGATCATCATCGATCATCATCGATCATCATCGATCATCATCGATCATCATCGATCATCATCGATCATAATCGATCATCATCGATCAACATCGATCATCATCGATCATCATCGATCATCATCGATCATCATCGATCATCATCGATCATCATCGATCATCGTCGATCATCATCGATCATCGTCGATCATCATCGATCAACATCGATCAGCATCGATCAACATCGATCAACATCGATCATCATCGATCATCATCGATCATCATCGATCAACATCGATCATCATCGATCATCATCGATCATCATCGATCATCATCGATCATCATCGATCATCATCGATCATCATCGATCAACATCGATCAACATCGATCATCATCGATCATCATCGATCATCATCGATCATCATCGATTATCATCGATCGTCATCGATCATCATAGATCATCATCGATCATCATCTATTATCATCGATCAATATCGGTCATCATCGATCACCATCGATCTTCATCGATCATCTGCGAGCATCATCGATCATCATCGATCATCATCGATCATCATCGATCATCATCGATCATCATCGTTCATCATCGATCGTCATCGATCATCATCGATCATCATCGATCATCGTCGATCATCATCGATCATCATCGATCATCATCGATCATCATCGATCATCATCGATCAACTTCGAGCAAATTCGATCATCGTCGATCATCATCGATCATCATCGATCATCATCGATCATCATCTATCAACACCGATCATCATCGATCATCATCGATCAACACCGATCATCATCGATCATCATCGATCATCATCGATCATCATCGATCATAATCGATCATCATCGATCAACATCGATCATCATCGATCATCATCGATCATCATCGATCATCATCGATCAACATCGATCATCATCGATCATCATCGATCATCATCGATCATCATCGATCATCATCGATCATCATCGATCATCATCGATCATCATCGATCATCTCATCGATCATCATCGATCATCATCGATCATCATCGATCATCATCGATCATCATCGAACATCGTCGATCATCGTCGATCAACTTCGATCAACTTCGATCAACTTCGATCATCGTCGATCATCGATCATCATCGATCATCATCGATCATCATCGATCATCATCGATCATCATCGCTCATCATCGATCATCATCGGTCATCATCGATCAACATCGATCATCATCGATCATCATCGATCAACATCGATCATCATCGATCATCATCGATCATCATCGATCATCATCGATCATCATCGATCATCATCGATCATCATCGATCATCATCGATCAGCATCGATCATCATCGATCATCATCGATCATCATCGATCAACATCGATCATCATTGATCATCATCGATCATCGTCGATCATCGTCGATCAACTTCGATCAACTTCGATCAAATTCGATCATCGTCGATCATCATCGATCATCATTGATCAACATCGATCATCATCGATCACCATCGATCAACATCGATCATCATCGATCATCATCGATCATCATCGATAATCATTGATCATCATCGATCATCATCGATTATCATCGATCAATATCGGTCATCATCGATCATCATCGAGCTTCATTGAGCTTCATCGATCATCTGCGAGCATCATCGATCATCATCGATCATCATAGATCATCGTCGATCATCATCGATCATCATCGATCATCATCGATCATCATCGATCATGATGATCGATGATGATCGGTGTTGATCGATGATGATCGATGATGATCGATGATGATCGATGATGATCGATGATGATCGATGGTGGGCGATGTTGATCGATGATGATCGATGGATCATCATCGATCAACATCGACCACCATCGATCATCATCGATCATCATCGATCATCATCGATCATCATCGATCATCATCGATCATCATCGATCAACACCGATCATCATCGATCATCATCGATCAACACAGATCATCATCGATCATCCTCGATCATCATCGATCATCATCGATCATCATCGATCATCATCGATCATCATCGATCATCATCGATCATCATCGATCATCATCGATCATCATCGATCATCATCGATCATCATGGATCATCATCGATAATTATCGATCAACATCGATCATCATCGATCATCATCGATCATCATCGATCATCATCGATCATCATCGATCATCATCGATCATCATCGATCATCATCGATCATCATCGATCATCATCGATCATCATCGATCATCATCGATTAATTATCATCGATCATTACCGATCATCATCGATCATCTTCGATCATCATCGATCATCATCGATCATCATCGATCATCATCGATCATCATCGATCATCATCGATCATCATCGATCATCATCGATCATCATCGATCATCATCGATCATCATCGATCATCATCGATCATCATCGATCATCATGGATCATCATCGATAATTATCGATCAACATCGATCATCATCGATCATCATCGATCAACTTCGATCAACATCGATCATCATCGATCATCATCGATCAACTTCGAGCAAATTCCATCATCGTCGATCATCATCGATCATCATCGATCATCATCGATCATCATCTATCAACACCGATCATCATCGATCATCATCGATCAACACCGATCATCATCGATCATCATCGATCATCATCGATCATCATCGATCATAATCGATCATCATCGATCAACATCGATCATCATCGATCATCATCGATCATCATCGATCATCGTCGATCATCATCGATCATCATCGATCATCATCGATCATCATCGATCATCATCGATCATCATCGATCATCATCGATCATCATCGATTAATTATCATCGATCATTACCGATCATCATCGATCATCTTCGATCATCATCGATCATCATCGATCATCATCGATCATCATCGATCATCATCGATCATCATCGATTATCATCGATCATCATCGATCATCGTCGATCATCATCGATCATCATCGATCATCATCGATCATCATCGATCATCATCGATCATCGTCGATCATCATCGATCATCATCGATCATCATCGATCATCATCGATCATCATCGATCATCATCGATCATCATCGATCATCATGGATCATCATCGATAATTATCGATCAACATCGATCATCATCGATCATCATCGATCAACTTCGATCAACATCGATCATCATCGATCATCATCGATCATCATCGATCATCATCAATCATCATCGATCAGCATCGATAATCATCGATCATCATCGATAATTATCGATCAACATCGATCATCATCGATCATCATCGATCAACTTCGATCGTCATCGATCATCATCGATCATCATCGATCATCGTCGATCATCATCGATCATCATCGATTATCATCGATCATCATCGATCATCATCGAACATCATCGATCATCATCGATCAACTTCGATCAAATTCGATCATCGTCGATCATCATCGATCATCATCGATCATCATCGATCATCATCTATCAACACCGATCATCATCGATCATCATCGATCAACACCGATCATCATCGATCATCATCGATCATCATCGATCATCATCGATCATAATCGATCATCATCGATCAATATCGATCATCATCGATCATCATCGATCATCATCGATCATCATCGATCATAATCGATCATCATCGATCATCGTCGATCATCATCGATCATCGTCGATCATCATCGATCAACATCGATCAGCATCGATCAACATCGATCAACATCGATCATCATCGATCATCATCGATCATCATCGATCAACATCGATCATCATCGATCATCATCGATCATCATCGATCATCATCGATCATCATCGATCATCATCGTTCATCATCGATCGTCATCGATCATCATCGATCATCATCGATCATCGTCGATCATCATCGATCATCATCGATTATCATCGATCATCATCGATCATCATCGATCATCATCGATCATCATCGATCAACTTCGATCAAATTCGATCATCGTCGATCATCATCGATCATCATCGATCATCATCGATCATCATCTATCAACACCGATCATCATCGATCATCATCGATCAACACCGATCATCATCGATCATCATCGATCATCATCGATCATCATCGATCATCATCGATCATAATCGATCATCATCGATCAACATCGATCATCATCGATCATCATCGATCATCATCGATCATCATCGATCATAATCGATCATCATCGATCATCGTCGATCATCATCGATCATCGTCGATCATCATCGATCAACATCGATCAGCATCGATCAACATCGATCAACATCGATCATCATCGATCATCATCGATCATCATCGATCAACATCGATCATCATCGATCATCATCGATCATCATCGATCATCATCGATCATCATCGATCATCATCGATCATCATCGATCAACATCGATCAACATCGATCATCATCGATCATCATCGATCATCATCGATCATCATCGATTATCATCGATCGTCATCGATCATCATTGATCATCATCGATCATCGTCGATCATCGTCGATCAACTTCGATCAACTTCGATCAAATTCGATCATCGTCGATCACCATCGATCAACATCGATCATCATCGATCATCATCGATCATCATCGATAATCATTGATCATCATCGATCATCATCGATTATCATCGATCAATATCGGTCATCATCGATCATCATCGAGCTTCATCGAGCTTCATCGATCATCTGCGAGCATCATCGATCATCATCGATCATCATAGATCATCATCGATCATCATCGATCATCATCGATCATCATCGATCATCATCGATCATCATCGATCATCATCGATCAACACCGATCATCATCGATCATCATCGATCAACACAGATCATCATCGATCATCATCGATCATCATCGATCATCATCGATCATCATCGATCATCATCGATCATCATCGATCATCATCGATCATCATCGATCATCATCGATCATCATCGATCATCATGGATCATCATCGATAATTATCGATCAACATCGATCATCATCGATCATCATCGATCATCATCGATCATCATCGATCATCATCGATCATCATCGATCATCATCGATCATCATCGATTAATTATCATCGATCATTACCGATCATCATCGATCATCTTCGATCATCATCGATCATCATCGATCATCATCGATCATCATCGATCATCATCGATCATCATCGATCATCATCGATCATCATCGATCATCATCGATCATCATGGATCATCATCGATAATTATCGATCAACATCGATCATCATCGATCATCATCGATCAACTTCGATCAACATCGATCATCATCGATCATCATCGATCATCATCGATCATCATCGATCATCATCGATCATCATCGATCATCATCGATCATCATCGATCATCATCGATTAATTATCATCGATCATTACCGATCATCATCGATCATCATCGATCATCATCGATCATCATCGATCATCATCGATCATCATCGTTCATCATCGATCGTCATCGATCATCATCGATCATCATCGATCATCGTCGATCATCGGCGATCATCATCGATCATCATCGATCTTCATCGATCAACATCGATCATCATCGATCATCATCGATCAACATCGATCATCATCGATCATCATCGATCATCATCGATCATCATCGATCATCATCGATCATCATCGATCATCATGGATCATCATCGATAATTATCGATCAACATCGATCATCATCGATCATCATCGATCAACTTCGATCAACATCGATCATCATCGATCATCATCGATCATCATCGATCATCATCGATCATCATCGATCAGCATCGATAATCATCGATCATCATCGATTAATTATCATCGATCATTATCGATCATCATCGATCATCATCGATCATCATCGATCATCATCGAACATCATCGATCATCATCGATCATCATCGTTCATCATCGATCGTCATCGATCATCATCGATCATCATCGATCATCGTCGATCATCATCGATCATCATCGATTATCATCGATCATCATCGATCATCATCGATCATCATCGATCATCATCGATCAACTTCGATCAAATTCGATCATCGTCGATCATCATCGATCATCATCGATCATCATCGATCATCATCTATCAACACCGATCATCATCGATCATCATCGATCAACACCGTTCATCATCGATCATCATCGATCATCATCGATCATAATCGATCATCATCGATCAACATCGATCATCATCGATCATCATCGATCATCATCGATCATCATCGATCATAATCGATCATCATCGATCATCGTCGATCATCATCGATCATCGTCGATCATCATCGATCAACATCGATCAGCATCGATCAACATCGATCAACATCGATCATCATCGATCATCATCGATCATCATCGATCAACATCGATCATCATCGATCATCATCGATCATCATCGATCATCATCGATCATCATCGATCATCATCGATCATCATCGATCAACATCGATCAACATCGATCATCATCGATCATCATCGATCATCATCGATTATCATCGATCGTCATCGATCATCATAGATCATCATCGATCATCATCGATCATCATCTATTATCATCGATCAATATCGGTCATCATCGATCACCATCGATCTTCATCGATCATCTGCGAGCATCATCGATCATCATCGATCATCATCGATCATCATCGATCATCATCGATCATCATCGTTCATCATCGATCGTCATCGATCATCATCGATCATCATCGATCATCGTCGATCATCATCGATCATCATCGATCATCATCGATCATCATCGATCATCATCGATCAACTTCGAGCAAATTCGATCATCGTCGATCATCATCGATCATCATCGATCATCATCGATCATCATCTATCAACACCGATCATCATCGATCATCATCGATCAACACCGATCATCATCGATCATCATCGATCATCATCGATCATCATCGATCATAATCGATCATCATCGATCAACATCGATCATCATCGATCATCATCGATCATCATCGATCATCATCGATCAACATCGATCATCATCGATCATCATCGATCATCATCGATCATCATCGATCATCATCGATCATCATCGATCATCATCGATCATCATCGATCATCTCATCGATCATCATCGATCATCATCGATCATCATCGATCATCATCGATCATCATCGATCATCGTCGATCATCGTCGATCAACTTCGATCAACTTCGATCAACTTCGATCATCGTCGATCATCGATCATCATCGATCATCATCGATCATCATCGATCATCATCGATCATCATCGCTCATCATCGATCATCATCGGTCATCATCGATCAACATCGATCATCATCGATCATCATCGATCAACATCGATCATCATCGATCATCATCGATCATCATCGATCATCATCGATCGTCATCGATCATCATCGATCATCATCGATCATCATCGATCAGCATCGATCATCATCGATCATCATCGATCATCATCGATCAACATCGATCATCATTGATCATCATCGATCATCGTCGATCATCGTCGATCAACTTCGATCAACTTCGATCAAATTCGATCATCGTCGATCATCATCGATCATCATTGATCAACATCGATCATCATCGATCACCATCGATCAACATCGATCATCATCGATCATCATCGATCATCATCGATAATCATTGATCATCATCGATCATGATCGACCACCATCGATCATCATCGATCATCATCGATCATCATCGATCATCATCGATCATCATCGATCAACACCGATCATCATCGATCATCATCGATCAACACAGATCATCATCGATCATCCTCGATCATCATCGATCATCATCGATCATCATCGATCATCATCGATCATCATCGATCATCATCGATCATCATCGATCATCATCGATCATCATCGATCATCATCGATCATCATCGATCATCATGGATCATCATCGATAATTATCGATCAACATCGATCATCATCGATCATCATCGATCATCATCGATCATCATCGATCATCATCGATCATCATCGATCATCATCGATCATCATCGATTAATTATCATCGATCATTACCGATCATCATCGATCATCTTCGATCATCATCGATCATCATCGATCATCATCGATCATCATCGATCATCATCGATCATCATCGATCATCATCGATCATCATCGATCATCATCGATCATCATCGATCATCATGGATCATCATCGATAATTATCGATCAACATCGATCATCATCGATCATCATCGATCAACTTCGATCAATATCGATCATCATCGATCATCATCGATCAACTTCGAGCAAATTCGATCATCGTCGATCATCATCGATCATCATCGATCATCATCGATCATCATCTATCAACACCGATCATCATCGATCATCATCGATCAACACCGATCATCATCGATCATCATCGATCATCATCGATCATCATCGATCATAATCGATCATCATCGATCAACATCGATCATCATCGATCATCATCGATCATCGTCGATCATCATCGATCATCATCGATCATCATCGATCATCATCGATCATCATCGATCATCATCGATCATCATCGATCAACATCGATCATCATCGATCATCATCGATCATCATCGATCATCGTCGATCATCATCGATCATCATCGATCATCATCGATCATCGTCGATCATCATCGATCATCATCGATCATCATCGATCATCATCGATTAATTATCATCGATCATTACCGATCATCATCGATCATCTTCGATCATCATCGATCATCATCGATCATCATCGATCATCATCGATCATCATCGATCATCATCGATCATCATCGATCATCATCGATCATCATCGATCATCGTCGATCATCATCGATCATCATCGATCATCATCGATCATCATCGATCATCATCGATCATCGTCGATCATCATCGATCATCATCGATCATCATCGATCATCATCGATCATCATCGATCATCATCGATCATCATGGATCATCATCGATAATTATCGATCAACATCGATCATCATCGATCATCATCGATCAACTTCGATCAACATCGATCATCATCGATCATCATCGATCATCATCGATCATCATCAATCATCATCGATCAGCATCGATAATCATCGATCATCATCGATAATTATCGGTCAACATCGATCATCATCGATCATCATCGATCAACTTCGATCGTCATCGATCATCATCGATCATCATCGATCATCGTCGATCATCATCGATCATCATCGATTATCATCGATCATCATCGATCATCATCGATCATCATCGATCATCATCGATCAACTTCGATCAAATTCGATCATCGTCGATCATCATCGATCATCATCGATCATCATCGATCATCATCTATCAACACCGATCATCATCGATCATCATCGATCAACACCGATCATCATCGATCGTCATCGATCATCATCGATCATCATCGATCATAATCGATCATCATCGATCAACATCGATCATCATCGATCATCATCGATCATCATCGATCATCATCGATCATAATCGATCATCATCGATCATCGTCGATCATCATCGATCATCGTCGATCATCATCGATCAACATCGATCAGCATCGATCAACATCGATCAACATCGATCATCATCGATCATCATCGATCATCATCGATCAACATCGATCATCATCAATCATCATCGATCATCATCGATCATCATCGATCATCATGGATCATCATCGTTCATCATCGATCGTCATCGATCATCATCGATCATCATCGATCATCGTCGATCATCATCGATCATCATCGATTATCATCGATCATCATCGATCATCATCGATCATCATCGATCATCATCGATCAACTTCGATCAAATTCGATCATCGTCGATCATCATCGATCATCATCGATCATCATCGATCATCATCTATCAACACCGATCATCATCGATCATCATCGATCAACACCGATCATCATCGATCATCATCGATCATCATCGATCATCATCGATCATAATCGATCATCATCGATCAACATCGATCATCATCGATCATCATCGATCATCATCGATCATCATCGATCATAATCGATCATCATCGATCATCGTCGATCATCATCGATCATCGTCGATCATCATCGATCAACATCGATCAGCATCGATCAACATCGATCAACATCGATCATCATCGATCATCATCGATCATCATCGATCAACATCGATCATCATCGATCATCATCGATCATCATCGATCATCATCGATCATCATCGATCATCATCGATCATCATCGATCAACATCGATCAACATCGATCATCATCGATCATCATCGATCATCATCGATCATCATCGATTATCATCGATCGTCATCGATCATCATTGATCATCATCGATCATCGTCGATCATCGTCGATCAACTTCGATCAACTTCGATCAAATTCGATCATCGTCGATCATCATCGATCATCATTGATCAACATCGATCATCATCGATCACCATCGATCAACATCGATCATCATCGATCATCATCGATCATCATCGATAATCATTGATCATCATCGATCATCATCGATTATCATCGATCAATATCGGTCATCATCGATCATCATCGAGCTTCATCGAGCTTCATCGATCATCTGCGAGCATCATCGATCATCATCGATCATCATAGATCATCATCGATCATCATCGATCATCATCGATCATCATCGATCATCATCGATCATCATCGATCATCATCGATCATCATCGATCAACACCGATCATCATCGATCATCATCGATCAACACAGATCATCATCGATCATCCTCGATCATCATCGATCATCATCGATCATCATCGATCATCATCGATCATCATCGATCATCATCGATCATCATCGATCATCATCGATCATCATCGATCATCATCGATCATCATCGATCATCATCGATCATCATCGATCATCATCGATCATCATCGATCATCATCGATCATCATCGATCATCATCGATCATCATCGATTAATTATCATCGATCATTACCGATCATCATCGATCATCATCGATCATCATCGATCATCATCGATCATCATCGATCATCATCGATCATCATCGATCATCATCGATCATCATCGATCATCATCGATCATCATGGATCATCATCGATAATTATCGATCAACATCGATCATCATCGATCATCATCGATCAACTTCGATCAACATCGATCATCATCGATCATCATCGATCATCATCGATCATCATCGATCATCATCGATCATCATCGATCATCATCGATCATCATCGATCATCATCGATCATCATCGATCATCATCGATTAATTATCATCGATCATTACCGATCATCATCGATCATCATCGATCATCATCGATCATCATCGATCATCATCGATCCTCATCGTTCATCATCGATCGTCATCGATCATCATCGATCATCATCGATCATCGTCGATCATCGTCGATCATCATCGATCATCATCGATCTTCATCGATCAACATCGATCATCATCGATCATCATCGATCAACATCGATCATCATCGATCATCATCGATCATCATCGATCATCATCGATCATCATCGATCATCATCGATCATCATGGATCATCATCGATAATTATCGATCAACATCGATCATCATCGATCATCATCGATCAACTTCGATCAACATCGATCATCATCGATCATCATCGATCATCATCGATCATCATCGATCATCATCGATCAGCATCGATAATCATCGATCATCATCGATTAATTATCATCGATCATTATCGATCATCATCGATCATCATCGATCATCATCGATCATCATCGATCATCATCGATCATCATCGATCATCATCGATCATCATCGTTCATCATCGATCGTCATCGATCATCATCGATCATCATCGATCATCGTCGATCATCATCGATCATCATCGATTATCATCGATCATCATCGATCATCATCGATCATCATCGATCATCATCGATCAACTTCGATCAAATTCGATCATCGTCGATCATCATCGATTATCATCGATCATCATCGATCATCATCTATCAACACCGATCATCATCGATCATCATCGATCAACACCGATCATCATCGATCATCATCGATCATCATCGATCATAATCGATCATCATCGATCAACATCGATCATCATCGATCATCATCGATCATCATCGATCATCATCGATCATAATCGATCATCATCGATCATCGTCGATCATCATCGATCATCGTCGATCATCATCGATCAACATCGATCAGCATCGATCAACATCGATCAACATCGATCATCATCGATCATCATCGATCATCATCGATCAACATCGATCATCATCGATCATCATCGATCATCATCGATCATCATCGATCATCATCGATCATCATCGATCATCATCGATCAACATCGATCAACATCGATCATCATCGATCATCATCGATCATCATCGATCATCATCGATTATCATCGATCGTCATCGATCATCATAGATCATCATCGATCATCATCTATTATCATCGATCAATATCGGTCATCATCGATCACCATCGATCTTCATCGATCATCTGCGAGCATCATCGATCATCATCGATCATCATCGATCATCATCGATCTTCATCGATCATCATCGTTCATCATCGATCGTCATCGATCATCATCGATCATCATCGATCATCGTCGATCATCATCGATCATCATCGATCATCATCGATCATCATCGATCATCATCGATCAACTTCGAGCAAATTCGATCATCGTCGATCATCATCGATTATCATCGATCATCATCGATCATCATCTATCAACACCGATCATCATCGATCATCATCGATCAACACCGATCATCATCGATCATCATCGATCATCATCGATCATCATCGATCATAATCGATCATCATCGATCAACATCGATCATCATCGATCATCATCGATCATCATCGATCATCATCGATCAACATCGATCATCATCGATCATCATCGATCATCATCGATCATCATCGATCATCATCGATCATCATCGATCATCATCGATCATCATCGATCATCATCGATCATCATCGATCATCTCATCGATCATCATCGATCATCATCGATCATCATCGATCATCATCGATCATCATCGATCATCGTCGATCATCGTCGATCAACTTCGATCAACTTCGATCAACTTCGATCATCGTCGATCATCGATCATCATCGATCATCATCGATCATCATCGATCATCATCGATCATCATCGCTCATCATCGATCATCATCGGTCATCATCGATCAACATCGATCATCATCGATCATCATCGATCAACATCGATCATCATCGATCATCATCGATCATCATCGATCATCATCGATCATCATCGATCATCATCGATCATCATCGATCATCATCGATCAGCATCGATCATCATAGATCATCATCGATCATCATCGATCAACATCGATCATCATTGATCATCATCGATCATCGTCGATCATCGTCGATCAACTTCGATCAACTTCGATCAAATTCGATCATCGTCGATCATCATCGATCATCATTGATCAACATCGATCATCATCGATCACCATCGATCAACATCGATCATCATCGATCATCATCGATCATCATCGATAATCATTGATCATCATCGATCATCATCGACCACCATCGATCATCATCGATCATCATCGATCATCATCGATCATCATCGATCATCATCGATCAACACCGATCATCATCGATCATCATCGATCAACACAGATCCTCATCGATCATCCTCGATCATCATCGATCATCATCGATCATCATCGATCATCATCGATCATCATCGATCATCATCGATCATCATCGATCATCATCGATCATCATCGATCATCATCGATCATCATGGATCATCATCGATAATTATCGATCAACATCGGTCATCATCGATCATCATCGATCATCATCGATCATCATCGATCATCATCGATCATCATCGATCATCATCGATCATCATCGATCATCATCGATTAATTATCATCGATCATTACCGATCATCATCGATCATCTTCGATCATCATCGATCATCATCGCTCATCATCGATCATCATCGATCATCATCGATCATCATCGATCATCATCGATCATCATCGATCATCATCGATCATCATCGATCATCATCGATCATCATGGATCATCATCGATAATTATCGATCAACATCGATCATCATCGATCATCATCGATCATCATCGATCATCATCGATCATCATCGATCATCATCGATCATCATCGATCATCATCGATCATCATCGATCATCATCGATCATCATCGATCATCATCGATTAATTATCATCGATCATTACCGATCATCATCGATCATCATCGATCATCATCGATCATCATCGATCATCATCGATCATCATCGATCATCATCGATCATCATCGATCATCATCGATCATCATCGATCATCATGGATCATCATCGATAATTATCGATCAACATCGATCATCATCGATCATCATCGATCAACTTCGATCAACATCGATCATCATCGATCATCATCGAACATCATCGATCATCATCGATCATCATCGATCATCATCGATCATCATCGATCATCATCGATCATCATCGATCATCATCGATCATCATCGATTAATTATCATCGATCATTACCGATCATCATCGATCATCATCGATCATCATCGATCATCATCGATCATCATCGATCCTCATCGTTCATCATCGATCGTCATCGATCATCATCGATCATCATCGATCATCGTCGATCATCGTCGATCATCATCGATCATCATCGATCTTCATCGATCAACATCGATCATCATCGATCATCATCGATCAACATCGATCATCATCGATCATCATCGATCATCATCGATCATCATCGATCATCATCGATCATCATCGATCATCATGGATCATCATCGATAATTATCGATCAACATCGATCATCATCGATCATCATCGATCAACTTCGATCAACATCGATCATCATCGATCATCATCGATCATCATCGATCATCATCGATCATCATCGATCAGCATCGATAATCATCGATCATCATCGATTAATTATCATCGATCATTATCGATCATCATCGATCATCATCGATCATCATCGATCATCATCGATCATCATCGATCATCATCGATCATCATCGATCATCATCGTTCATCATCGATCGTCATCGATCATCATCGATCATCATCGATCATCGTCGATCATCATCGATCATCATCGATTATCATCGATCATCATCGATCATCATCGATCATCATCGATCATCATCGATCAACTTCGATCAAATTCGATCATCGTCGATCATCATCGATTATCATCGATCATCATCGATCATCATCTATCAACACCGATCATCATCGATCATCATCGATCAACACCGATCATCATCGATCATCATCGATCATCATCGATCATAATCGATCATCATCGATCAACATCGATCATCATCGATCATCATCGATCATCATCGATCATCATCGATCATAATCGATCATCATCGATCATCGTCGATCATCATCGATCATCGTCGATCATCATCGATCAACATCGATCAGCATCGATCAACATCGATCAACATCGATCATCATCGATCATCATCGATCATCATCGATCAACATCGATCATCATCGATCATCATCGATCATCATCGATCATCATCGATCATCATCGATCATCATCGATCATCATCGATCAACATCGATCAACATCGATCATCATCGATCATCATCGATCATCATCGATCATCATCGATTATCATCGATCGTCATCGATCATCATAGATCATCATCGATCATCATCTATTATCATCGATCAATATCGGTCATCATCGATCACCATCGATCTTCATCGATCATCTGCGAGCATCATCGATCATCATCGATCATCATCGATCATCATCGATCTTCATCGATCATCATCGTTCATCATCGATCGTCATCGATCATCATCGATCATCATCGATCATCGTCGATCATCATCGATCATCATCGATCATCATCGATCATCATCGATCATCATCGATCAACTTCGAGCAAATTCGATCATCGTCGATCATCATCGATCATCATCGATCATCATCGATCATCATCTATCAACACCGATCATCATCGATCATCATCGATCAACACCGATCATCATCGATCATCATCGATCATCATCGATCATCATCGATCATAATCGATCATCATCGATCAACATCGATCATCATCGATCATCATCGATCATCATCGATCATCATCGATCAACATCGATCATCATCGATCATCATCGATCATCATCGATCATCATCGATCATCATCGATCATCATCGATCATCATCGATCATCATCGATCATCATCGATCATCATCGATCATCTCATCGATCATCATCGATCATCATCGATCATCATCGATCATCATCGATCATCATCGATCATCGTCGATCATCGTCGATCAACTTCGATCAACTTCGATCAACTTCGATCATCGTCGATCATCGATCATCATCGATCATCATCGATCATCATCGATCATCATCGATCATCATCGCTCATCATCGATCATCATCGGTCATCATCGATCAACATCGATCATCATCGATCATCATCGATCAACATCGATCATCATCGATCATCATCGATCATCATCGATCATCATCGATCATCATCGATCATCATCGATCATCATCGATCATCATCGATCAGCATCGATCATCATAGATCATCATCGATCATCATCGATCAACATCGATCATCATTGATCATCATCGATCATCGTCGATCATCGTCGATCAACTTCGATCAACTTCGATCAAATTCGATCATCGTCGATCATCATCGATCATCATTGATCAACATCGATCATCATCGATCACCATCGATCAACATCGATCATCATCGATCATCATCGATCATCATCGATAATCATTGATCATCATCGATCATCATCGACCACCATCGATCATCATCGATCATCATCGATCATCATCGATCATCATCGATCATCATCGATCAACACCGATCATCATCGATCATCATCGATCAACACAGATCCTCATCGATCATCCTCGATCATCATCGATCATCATCGATCATCATCGATCATCATCGATCATCATCGATCATCATCGATCATCATCGATCATCATCGATCATCATCGATCATCATCGATCATCATCGATCATCATCGATCATCATGGATCATCATCGATAATTATCGATCAACATCGGTCATCATCGATCATCATCGATCATCATCGATCATCATCGATCATCATCGATCATCATCGATCATCATCGATCATCATCGATCATCATCGATTAATTATCATCGATCATTACCGATCATCATCGATCATCTTCGATCATCATCGATCATCATCGCTCATCATCGATCATCATCGATCATCATCGATCATCATCGATCATCATCGATCATCATCGATCATCATCGATCATCATCGATCATCATCGATCATCATGGATCATCATCGATAATTATCGATCAACATCGATCATCATCGATCATCATCGATCAACTTCGATCAACATCGATCATCATCGATCATCATCGATCAACTTCGAGCAAATTCGATCATCGTCGATCATCATCGATCATCATCGATCATCATCGATCATCATCGATTATCATCTATCAACACCGATCATCATCGATCATCATCGATCAACACCGATCATCATCGATCATCATCGATCATCATCGATCATCATCGATCATAATCGATCATCATCGATCAACATCGATCATCATCGATCATCATCGATCATCATCGATCATCGTCGATCATCATCGATCATCATCGATCATCATCGATCATCATCGATCATCATCGATCATCATCGATCATCATCGATCATCATCGATCATCATCGATTAATTATCATCGATCATTACCGATCATCATCGATCATCATCGATCATCATCGATCATCATCGATCATCATCGATCATCATCGATCATCATCGATCATCATCGATCATCGTCGATCATCATCGATCATCATCGATCATCATCGATCATCATCGATCATCATCGATCATCGTCGATCATCATCGATCATCTTCGATCATCATCGATCATCATCGATCATCATCGATCATCATCGATCATCATGGATCATCATCGATAATTATCGATCAACATCGATCATCATCGATCATCATCGATCAACTTCGATCAACATCGATCATCATCGATCATCATCGATCATCATCGATCATCATCGATCATCATCGATCAGCATCGATAATCATCGATCATCATCGATTAATTATCATCGATCATTATCGATCATCATCGATCATCATCGATCATCATCGATCATCATCGATCATCATCGATCATCATCGATCATCATCGTTCATCATCGATCGTCATCGATCATCATCGATCATCATCGATCATCGTCGATCATCATCGATCATCATCGATTATCATCGATCATCATCGATCATCATCGATCATCATCGATCATCATCGATCATCATCGATCATCATCGATCATCATCGATCATCATCGATCAACTTCGATCAAATTCGATCATCGTCGATCATCATCGATCATCATCGATCATCATCGATCATCATCGATCATCATCGATCAACTTCGATCAAATTCGATCATCGTCGATCATCATCGATCATCATCGATCATCATCGATTATCATCGATCATCATCGATCATCAGCGATCATCATCGATCATCATCGATCAACTTCGATCAAATTCGATCATCGTCGATCATCATCGATCATCATCGATCATCATCGATCATCATCGATCATCATCTATCAACACCGATCATCATCGATCATCATCGATCAACACCGATCATCATCGATCATCATCGATCATCATCGATCATCATCGATCATAATCGATCATCATCGATCAACATCGATCATCATCGATCATCATCGATCATCATCGATCATCATCGATCATAATCGATCATCATCGATCATCGTCGATCATCATCGATCATCGTCGATCATCATCGATCAACATCGATCAGCATCGATCAACATCGATCAACATCGATCATCATCGATCATCATCGATCATCATCGATCAACATCGATCATCATCGATCATCATCGATCATCATCGATCATCATCGATCATCATCGATCATCATCGATCATCATCGATCAACATCGATCAACATCGATCATCATCGATCATCATCGATCATCATCGATCATCATCGATTATCATCGATCTCATCGATCATCATTGATCATCAGCGATCATCGTCGATCATCGTCGATCAACTTCGATCAACTTCGATCAAATTCGATCATCGTCGATCATCATCGATCATCATTGATCAACATCGATCATCCTCGATCACCATCGATCAACATCGATCATCATCGATCATCATCGATCATCATCGATCATCATCGATAATCATTGATCATCATCGATCATCATCGATTATCATCGATCAATATCGGTCATCATCGATCATCATCGAGCTTCATCGAGCTTCATCGATCATCTGCGAGCATCATCGATCATCATCGATCATCATAGATCATCATCGATCATCATCGATCATCATCGATCATCATCGATCATCATCGATCATCATCGATCATCATCGATCAACACCGATCATCATCGATCATCATCGATCAACACAGATCATCATCGATCATCATCGATCATCATCGATCATCATCGATCATCATCGATCATCATCGATCATCATCGATCATCATCGATCATCATGGATCATCATCGATAATTATCGATCAACATCGATCATCATCGATCATCATCGATCATCATCGATCATCATCGATCATCATCGATCATCATCGATCATCATCGATCATCATCGATCATCATCGATCATCATCGATCATCATCGATTAATTATCATCGTTCATTACCGATCATCATCGATCATCTTCGATCATCATCGATCATCATCGATCATCATCGATCATCATCGATCATCATCGATCATCATCGATCATCATCGATCATCATCGATCATCATCGATCATCATGGATCATCATCGATAATTATCGATCAACATCGATCATCATCGATCATCATCGATCAACTTCGATCAACATCGATCATCATCGATCATCATCGATCATCATCGATCATCATCGATCATCATCGATCATCATCGATCATCATCGATCATCATCGATCATCATCGTTCATCCTCGATCGTCATCGATCATCATCGATCATCATCGATCATCGTCGATCATCGTCGATCATCATCGATCATCATCGATCTTCATCGATCAACATCGATCATCATCGATCATCATCGATCAACATCGATCATCATCGATCATCATCGATCATCATCGATCATCATCGATCATCATCGATCATCATCGATCATCATGGATCATCATCGATAATTATCGATCAACATCGATCATCATCGATCATCATCGATCAACTTCGATCAACATCGATCATCATCGATCATCATCGATCATCATCGATCATCATCGATCATCATCGATCAGCATCGATAATCATCGATCATCATCGATTAATCATCATCGATCATCATCGATCATCATCGATCATCATCGTTCATCATCGATCGTCATCGATCATCATCGATCATCATCGATCATCGTCGATCATCATCGATCATCATCGATTATCATCGATCATCATCGATCATCATCGATCATCATCGATCATCATCGATCAACTTCGATCAAATTCGATCATCGTCGATCATCATCGATCATCATCGATCATCATCGATCATCATCTATCAACACCGATCATCATCGATCATCATCGATCAACACCGATCATCATCGATCATCATCGATCATCATCGATCATCATCGATCATAATCGATCATCATCGATCAACATCGATCATCATCGATCATCATCGATCATCATCGATCATCATCGATCATAATCGATCATCATCGATCATCGTCGATCATCATCGATCATCGTCGATCATCATCGATCAACATCGATCAGCATCGATCAACATCGATCAACATCGATCATCATCGATCATCATCGATCATCATCGATCATCATCGATTATCATCGATCGTCATCGATCATCATAGATCATCATCGATCATCATCTATTATCATCGATCAATATCGGTCATCATCGATCACCATCGATCTTCATCGATCATCTGCGAGCATCATCGATCATCATCGATCATCATCGATCATCATCGATCATCATCGATCATCATCGTTCATCATCGATCGTCATCGATCATCATCGATCATCATCGATCATCGTCGATCATCATCGATCATCATCGATCATCATCGATCATCATCGATCATCATCGATCAACTTCGAGCAAATTCGATCATCGTCGATCATCATCGATCATCATCGATCATCATCGATCATCATCGATCATCATCGATCATCATCTATCAACACCGATCATCATCGATCATCATCGATCAACACCGATCATCATCGATCATCATCGATCATCATCGATCATCATCGATCATAATCGATCATCATCGATCAACATCGATCATCATCGATCATCATCGATCATCATCGATCATCATCGATCAACATCGATCATCATCGATCATCATCGATCATCATCGATCATCATCGATCATCATCGATCATCATCGATCATCATCGATCATCATCGATCATCTCATCGATCATCATCGATCATCATCGATCATCATCGATCATCATCGATCATCATCGATCATCGTCGATCATCGTCGATCAACTTCGATCAACTTCGATCAACTTCGATCATCGTCGATCATCGATCATCATCGGTCATCATCGATCAACATCGATCATCATCGATCATCATCGATCAACATCGATCATCATCGATCATCATCGATCATCATCGATCATCATCGATCATCATCGATCATCATCGATCATCATCGATCATCATCGATCAGCATCGATCATCATCGATCATCATCGATCATCATCGATCAACATCGATCATCATTGATCATCATCGATCATCGTCGATCATCGTCGATCAACTTCGATCAACTTCGATCAAATTCGATCATCGTCGATCATCATCGATCATCATTGATCAACATCGATCATCATCGATCACCATCGATCAACATCGATCATCATCGATCATCATCGATCATCATCGATAATCATTGATCATCATCGATCATCATCGACCACCATCGATCATCATCGATCATCATCGATCATCATCGATCATCATCGATCATCATCGATCAACACCGATCATCATCGATCATCATCGATCAACACAGATCATCATCGATCATCCTCGATCATCATCGATCATCATCGATCATCATCGATCATCATCGATCATCATCGATCATCATCGATCATCATCGATCATCATCGATCATCATCGATCATCATCGATCATCATCGATCATCATGGATCATCATCGATAATTATCGATCAACATCGATCATCATCGATCATCATCGATCATCATCGATCATCATCGATCATCATCGATCATCATCGATCATCATCGATCATCATCGATCATCATCGATTAATTATCATCGATCATTACCGATCATCTTCGATCATCTTCGATCATCATCGATCATCATCGATCATCATCGATCATCATCGATCATCATCGATCATCATCGATCATCATCGATCATCATCGATCATCATCGATCATCATGGATCATCATCGATAATTATCGATCAACATCGATCATCATCGATCATCATCGATCAACTTCGATCAACATCGATCATCATCGATCATCATCGATCAACTTCGAGCAAATTCGATCATCGTCGATCATCATCGATCATCATCGATCATCATCGATCATCATCTATCAACACCGATCATCATCGATCATCATCGATCAACACCGATCATCATCGATCATCATCGATCATCATCGATCATCATCGATCATAATCGATCATCATCGATCAACATCGATCATCATCGATCATCATCGATCATCATCGATCATCATCGATCATCGTCGATCATCATCGATCATCATCGATCATCATCGATCATCATCGATCATCATCGATCATCATCGATCATCATCGATCATCATCGATCATCATCGATTAATTATCATCGATCATTACCGATCATCATCGACCATCTTCGATCATCATCGATCATCATCGATCATCATCGATCATCATCGATCATCATCGATCACCATCGATCATCATCGATCATCATCGATCATCGTCGATCATCATCGATCATCATCGATCATCATCGATCATCATCGATCATCATCGATCATCGTCGATCATCATCGATCATCATCGATCATCATCGATCATCATCGATCATCATCGATCATCATCGATCATCATGGATCATCATCGATAATTATCGATCAACATCGATCATCATCGATCATCATCGATCAACTTCGATCAACATCGATCATCATCGATCATCATCGATCATCATCGATCATCATCGATCATCATCGACCATCATCGATCAGCATCGATAATCATCGATCATCATCGATTAATTATCATCGATCATCATCGATCATCATCGATCATCATCGATCATCATCGATCATCATCGATCATCATCGATCATCATCGATCATCATCGATCATCATCGATCATCATCGTTCATCATCGATCGTCATCGATCATCATCGATCATCATCGATCATCGTCGATCATCATCGATCATCATCGATTATCATCGATCATCATCGATTACCATCGATCATCATCGATCATCGATCATCATCGATCATCATCGATCAACTTCGATCAAATTCGATCATCGTCGATCATCATCGATCATCATCGATCATCATCGATCATCATCTATCAACACCGATCATCATCGATCATCATCGATCAACACCGATCATCATCGATCATCATCGATCATCATCGATCATCATCGATCATAATCGATCATCATCGATCAACATCGATCATCATCGATCATCATCGATCATCATCGATCATCATCGATCATAATCGATCATCATCGATCATCGTCGATCATCATCGATCATCGTCGATCATCATCGATCAACATCGATCAGCATCGATCAACATCGATCAACATCGATCATCATCGATCATCATCGATCATCATCGATCAACATCGATCATCATCGATCATCATCGATCATCATCGATCATCATCGATCATCATCGATCATCATCGATCATCATCGATCATCATCGATCAACATCGATCAACATCGATCATCATCAATCATCATCGATCATCATCGATCATCATCGATTATCATCGATCGTCATCGATCATCATAGATCATCATCGATCATCATCTATTATCATCGATCAATATCGGTCATCATCGATCACCATCGATCTTCATCGATCATCTGCGAGCATCATCGATCATCATCGATCATCATCGATCATCATCGATCATCATCGATCATCATCGTTCATCATCGATCGTCATCGATCATCATCGATCATCATCGATCATCGTCGATCATCATCGATCATCATCGATCATCATCGATCATCATCGATCAACTTCGAGCAAATTCGATCATCGTCGATCATCATCGATCATCATCGATCATCATCGATCATCATCTATCAACACCGATCATCATCGATCATCATCGATCATCATCGATCATCATCGATCATCATCGATCATCATCGATCATCATCGATCAACATCGATCAACATCGATCATCATCGATCATCATCGATCATCATCGATCATCATCGATTATCATCGATCTCATCGATCATCATTGATCATCAGCGATCATCGTCGATCATCGTCGATCAACTTCGATCAACTTCGATCAAATTCGATCATCGTCGATCATCATCGATCATCATTGATCAACATCGATCATCATCGATCACCATCGATCAACATCGATCATCATCGATCATCATCGATCATCATCGATCATCATCGATAATCATTGATCATCATCGATCATCATCGATTATCATCGATCAATATCGGTCATCATCGATCATCATCGAGCTTCATCGAGCTTCATCGATCATCTGCGAGCATCATCGATCATCATCGATCATCATAGATCATCATCGATCATCATCGATCATCATCGATCATCATCGATCATCATCGATCATCATCGATCATCATCGATCAACACCGATCATCATCGATCATCATCGATCAACACAGATCATCATCGATCATCATCGATCATCATCGATCATCATCGATCATCATCGATCATCATCGATCATCATCGATCATCATCGATCATCATCGATCATCATCGATCATCATGGATCATCATCGATAATTATCGATCAACATCGATCATCATCGATCATCATCGATCATCATCGATCATCATCGATCATCATCGATCATCATCGATCATCATCGATCATCATCGATCATCATCGATTAATTATCATCGTTCATTACCGATCATCATCGATCATCTTCGATCATCATCGATCATCATCGATCATCATCGATCATCATCGATCATCATCGATCATCATCGATCATCATCGATCATCATCGATCATCATCGATCATCATGGATCATCATCGATAATTATCGATCAACATCGATCATCATCGATCATCATCGATCAACTTCGATCAACATCGATCATCATCGATCATCATCGATCATCATCGATCATCATCGATCATCATCGATCATCATCGATCATCATCGATCATCATCGATCATCATCGTTCATCATCGATCGTCATCGATCATCATCGATCATCATCGATCATCGTCGATCATCGTCGATCATCATCGATCATCATCGATCTTCATCGATCAACATCGATCATCATCGATCATCATCGATCAACATCGATCATCATCGATCATCATCGATCATCATCGATCATCATCGATCATCATCGATCATCATCGATCATCATGGATCATCATCGATAATTATCGACGATCATCATCGATCATCATCGATCATCATCGATCATCATCGATCATCGTCGATCATCATCGATCATCATCGATCATCATCGATCATCATCGATCATCATCGATCATCATGGATCATCATCGATAATTATCGATCAACATCGATCATCATCGATCATCATCGATCAACTTCGATCAACATCGATCATCATCGATCATCATCGATCATCATCGATCATCATCGATCATAATCGATCATCATCGATCAACATCGATCATCATCGATCATCATCGATCATCATCGATCAACATCGATCATCATCGATCATCATCGATCATCATCGATCATCATCGATCATCATCGATCATCATCGATCATCATCGATCATCATCGATCATCTCATCGATCATCGTCGATCATCATCGATCACCATCGATCATCATCGATCATCATCGATCATCGTCGATCATCGTCGATCAACGTCGATCAACTTCGATCAACTTCGATCATCGTCGATCATCGATCATCATCGATCATCATCGATCATCATCGATCATCATCGATCATCATCGCTCATCATCGATCATCATCGGTCATCATCGATCAACATCGATCATCATCGATCATCATCGATCAACATCGATCATCATCGACCATCATCGATCATCATCGATCATCATCGATCATCATCGATCATCATCGATCATCATCGATCATCATCGATCATCATCGATCATCATCGATCATCATCGATCATCATCGATCATCATCGATCATCATCGATCAACATCGATCATCATTGATCATCATCGATCATCGTCGATCATCGTCGATCAACTTCGATCAACTTCGATCAACTTCGATCAAATTCGATCGTCGTCGATCATCATCGATCATCATTGATCAACATCGATCATCATCGATCACCATCGATCAACATCGATCATCATCGATCATCATCGATCATCATCGATCATCATCGATAATCATTGATCATCATCGATCATCATCGATTATCATCGATCAATATCGGTCATCATCGATCATCATCGAGCTTCATCGAGCTTCATCGATCATCTGCGAGCATCATCGATCATCATCGATCATCATAGATCATCATCGATCATCATCGATCATCATCGATCATCATCGATCATCATCGATCATCATCGATCATCATCGATCATCATCGATCATCATCGATCATCATCGATCATCATCGATCATCATCGATCATCATCGATCATCATCGATCATCATCGATCATCATCGATCATCATGGATCATCATCGATAATTATCGATCAACATCGATCATCATCGATCATCATCGATCAACTTCGATCAACATCGATCATCATCGATCATCATCGATCATCAGCGATCATCATCGATCATCATCGATCATCATCGATCATCATCGATCATCATCGATTAATTATCATCGATCATTACCGATCATCATCGATCATCATCGATCATCATCGATCATCATCGATCATCATCGATCATCATCGATCATCATCGTTCATCATCGATCGTCATCGATCATCATCGATCATCATCGATCATCGTCGATCATCGTCGATCATCATCGATCATCATCGATCTTCATCGATCAACATCGATCATCATCGATCATCATCGATCAACATCGATCATCATCGATCATCATCGATCATCATCGATCATCATCGACCATCATCGATCATCATCGGTGATCATCGATCATCATCGATCATCATCGATCAACATCGATCTACATAGATCATCATCGATCATCATCGATTAATTATCATCGATCATTACCGATCATCATCGATCATCATCGATCATCATCGATCATCATCGATCATCATCGATCATCATCGTTCATCATCGATCGTCATCGATCATCATCGATCATCATCGATCATCATCGATCATCATCGATCATCATCGATCAACATCGATCAACATCGATCATCATCGATCATCATCGATCATCATCGATCATCATCGATCTTCATCGATCATCTGCGAGCATCATCGATCATCATCGATCATCATAGATCATCATCGATCATCATCGATCATCATCGATCACCATCGATCATCATCGATCATCATCGATCATCATCGATCATCATCGATCATAATCGATCATCATCGATCATCGTCGATCATCATCGATCATCGTCGATCATCATCGATCAACATCGATCAGCATCGATCAACATCGATCAACATCGATCATCATCGATCATCATCGATCATCATCGATCATCATCGATTATCATCGATCGTCATCGATCATCATAGATCATCATCGATCATCATCTATTATCATCGATCAATATCGGTCATCATCGATCACCATCGATCTTCATCGATCATCTGCGAGCATCATCGATCATCATCGATCATCATCGATCATCATCGATCATCATCGATCATCATCGTTCATCATCGATCGTCATCGATCATCATCGATCATCATCGATCATCGTCGATCATCATCGATCATCATCGATCATCATCGATCATCATCGATCATCATCGATCAACTTCGAGCAAATTCGATCATCGTCGATCATCATCGATCATCATCGATCATCATCGATCATCATCGATCATCATCGATCATCATCTATCAACACCGATCATCATCGATCATCATCGATCAACACCGATCATCATCGATCATCATCGATCATCATCGATCATCATCGATCATCATCGATCATAATCGATCATCATCGATCAACATCGATCATCATCGATCATCATCGATCATCATCGATCATCATCGATCAACATCGATCATCATCGATCATCATCGATCATCATCGATCATCATCGATCATCATCGATCATCATCGATCATCATCGATCATCATCGATCATCTCATCGATCATCATCGATCATCATCGATCATCATCGATCATCATCGATCATCATCGATCATCGTCGATCATCGTCGATCAACTTCGATCAACTTCGATCAACTTCGATCATCGTCGATCATCGATCATCATCGGTCATCATCGATCAACATCGATCATCATCGATCATCATCGATCAACATCGATCATCATCGATCATCATCGATCATCATCGATCATCATCGATCATCATCGATCATCATCGATCATCATCGATCATCATCGATCAGCATCGATCATCATCGATCATCATCGATCATCATCGATCAACATCGATCATCATTGATCATCATCGATCATCGTCGATCATCGTCGATCAACTTCGATCAACTTCGATCAAATTCGATCATCGTCGATCATCATCGATCATCATTGATCAACATCGATCATCATCGATCACCATCGATCAACATCGATCATCATCGATCATCATCGATCATCATCGATAATCATTGATCATCATCGATCATCATCGACCACCATCGATCATCATCGATCATCATCGATCATCATCGATCATCATCGATCATCATCGATCAACACCGATCATCATCGATCATCATCGATCAACACAGATCATCATCGATCATCCTCGATCATCATCGATCATCATCGATCATCATCGATCATCATCGATCATCATCGATCATCATCGATCATCATCGATCATCATCGATCATCATCGATCATCATCGATCATCATCGATCATCATGGATCATCATCGATAATTATCGATCAACATCGATCATCATCGATCATCATCGATCATCATCGATCATCATCGATCATCATCGATCATCATCGATCATCATCGATCATCATCGATCATCATCGATCATCATCGATCATCATCGATCATCATGGATCATCATCGATAATTATCGATCAACATCGATCATCATCGATCATCATCGATCAACTTCGATCAACATCGATCATCATCGATCATCATCGATCAACTTCGAGCAAATTCGATCATCGTCGATCATCATCGATCATCATCGATCATCATCGATCATCATCTATCAACACCGATCATCATCGATCATCATCGATCAACACCGATCATCATCGATCATCATCGATCATCATCGATCATCATCGATCATAATCGATCATCATCGATCAACATCGATCATCATCGATCATCATCGATCATCATCGATCATCATCGATCATCGTCGATCATCATCGATCATCATCGATCATCATCGATCATCATCGATCATCATCGATCATCATCGATCATCATCGATCATCATCGATCATCATCGATTAATTATCATCGATCATTACCGATCATCATCGACCATCTTCGATCATCATCGATCATCATCGATCATCATCGATCATCATCGATCAACATCGATCACCATCGATCATCATCGATCATCATCGATCATCGTCGATCATCATCGATCATCATCGATCATCATCGATCATCATCGATCATCATCGATCATCGTCGATCATCATCGATCATCATCGATCATCATCGATCATCATCGATCATCATCGATCATCATCGATCATCATGGATCATCATCGATAATTATCGATCAACATCGATCATCATCGATCATCATCGATCAACTTCGATCAACATCGATCATCATCGATCATCATCGATCATCATCGATCATCATCGATCATCATCGACCATCATCGATCAGCATCGATAATCATCGATCATCATCGATTAATTATCATCGATCATCATCGATCATCATCGATCATCATCGATCATCATCGATCATCATCGATCATCATCGATCATCATCGATCATCATCGATCATCATCGATCATCATCGTTCATCATCGATCGTCATCGATCATCATCGATCATCATCGATCATCGTCGATCATCATCGATCATCATCGATTATCATCGATCATCATCGATCACCATCGATCATCATCGATCATCGATCATCATCGATCATCATCGATCAACTTCGATCAAATTCGATCATCGTCGATCATCATCGATCATCATCGATCATCATCGATCATCATCTATCAACACCGATCATCATCGATCATCATCGATCAACACCGATCATCATCGATCATCATCGATCATCATCGATCATCATCGATCATAATCGATCATCATCGATCAACATCGATCATCATCGATCATCATCGATCATCATCGATCATCATCGATCATAATCGATCATCATCGATCATCGTCGATCATCATCGATCATCGTCGATCATCATCGATCAACATCGATCAGCATCGATCAACATCGATCAACATCGATCATCATCGATCATCATCGATCATCATCGATCAACATCGATCATCATCGATCATCATCGATCATCATCGATCATCATCGATCATCATCGATCATCATCGATCATCATCGATCATCATCGATCAACATCGATCAACATCGATCATCATCAATCATCATCGATCATCATCGATCATCATCGATTATCATCGATCGTCATCGATCATCATAGATCATCATCGATCATCATCTATTATCATCGATCAATATCGGTCATCATCGATCACCATCGATCTTCATCGATCATCTGCGAGCATCATCGATCATCATCGATCATCATCGATCATCATCGATCATCATCGATCATCATCGTTCATCATCGATCGTCATCGATCATCATCGATCATCATCGATCATCGTCGATCATCATCGATCATCATCGATCATCATCGATCATCATCGATCAACTTCGAGCAAATTCGATCATCGTCGATCATCATCGATCATCATCGATCATCATCGATCATCATCTATCAACACCGATCATCATCGATCATCATCGATCATCATCGATCATCATCGATCATCATCGATCATCATCGATCATCATCGATCAACATCGATCAACATCGATCATCATCGATCATCATCGATCATCATCGATCATCATCGATTATCATCGATCTCATCGATCATCATTGATCATCAGCGATCATCGTCGATCATCGTCGATCAACTTCGATCAACTTCGATCAAATTCGATCATCGTCGATCATCATCGATCATCATTGATCAACATCGATCATTATCGATCACCATCGATCAACATCGATCATCATCGATCATCATCGATCATCATCGATCATCATCGATAATCATTGATCATCATCGATCATCATCGATTATCATCGATCAATATCGGTCATCATCGATCATCATCGAGCTTCATCGAGCTTCATCGATCATCTGCGAGCATCATCGATCATCATCGATCATCATAGATCATCATCGATCATCATCGATCATCATCGATCATCATCGATCATCATCGATCATCATCGATCATCATCGATCAACACCGATCATCATCGATCATCATCGATCAACACAGATCATCATCGATCATCATCGATCATCATCGATCATCATCGATCATCATCGATCATCATCGATCATCATCGATCATCATCGATCATCATCGATCATCATCGATCATCATGGATCATCATCGATAATTATCGATCAACATCGATCATCATCGATCATCATCGATCATCATCGATCATCATCGATCATCATCGATCATCATCGATCATCATCGATCATCATCGATCATCATCGATCATCATCGATTAATTATCATCGTTCATTACCGATCATCATCGATCATCTTCGATCATCATCGATCATCATCGATCATCATCGATCATCATCGATCATCATCGATCATCATCGATCATCATCGATCATCATCGATCATCATCGATCATCATGGATCATCATCGATAATTATCGATCAACATCGATCATCATCGATCATCATCGATCAACTTCGATCAACATCGATCATCATCGATCATCATCGATCATCATCGATCATCATCGATCATCCATCGATCATCATCGATCATCATCGTTCATCATCGATCGTCATCGATCATCATCGATCATCATCGATCATCGTCGATCATCGTCGATCATCATCGATCATCATCGATCTTCATCGATCAACATCGATCATCATCGATCATCATCGATCAACATCGATCATCATCGATCATCATCGATCATCATCGATCATCATCGATCATCATCGATCATCATCGATCATCATGGATCATCATCGATAATTATCGATCAACATCGATCATCATCGATCATCATCGATCAACTTCGATCAACATCGATCATCATCGATCATCATCGATCATCATCGATCATCATCGATCATCATCGATCAGCATCGATAATCATCGATCATCATCGATTAATCATCATCGATCATCATCGATCATCATCGATCATCATCGTTCATCATCGATCGTCATCGATCATCATCGATCATCATCGATCATCGTCGATCATCATCGATCATCATCGATTATCATCGATCATCATCGATCATCATCGATCATCATCGATCATCATCGATCAACTTCGATCAAATTCGATCATCGTCGATCATCATCGATCATCATCGATCATCATCGATCATCATCTATCAACACCGATCATCATCGATCATCATCGATCAACACCGATCATCATCGATCATCATCGATCATCATCGATCATCATCGATCATAATCGATCATCATCGATCAACATCGATCATCATCGATCATCATCGATCATCATCGATCATCATCGATCATAATCGATCATCATCGATCATCGTCGATCATCATCGATCATCGTCGATCATCATCGATCAACATCGATCAGCATCGATCAACATCGATCAACATCGATCATCATCGATCATCATCGATCATCATCGATCATCATCGATTATCATCGATCGTCATCGATCATCATAGATCATCATCGATCATCATCTATTATCATCGATCAATATCGGTCATCATCGATCACCATCGATCTTCATCGATCATCTGCGAGCATCATCGATCATCATCGATCATCATCGATCATCATCGATCATCATCGATCATCATCGTTCATCATCGATCGTCATCGATCATCATCGATCATCATCGATCATCCTCGATCATCATCGATCATCATCGATCATCATCGATCATCATCGATCATCATCGATCAACTTCGAGCAAATTCGATCATCGTCGATCATCATCGATCATCATCGATCATCATCGATCATCATCGATCATCATCGATCATCATCTATCAACACCGATCATCATCGATCATCATCGATCAACACCGATCATCATCGATCATCATCGATCATCATCGATCATCATCGATCATAATCGATCATCATCGATCAACATCGATCATCATCGATCATCATCGATCATCATCGATCATCATCGATCAACATCGATCATCATCGATCATCATCGATCATCATCGATCATCATCGATCATCATCGATCATCATCGATCATCATCGATCATCATCGATCATCTCATCGATCATCATCGATCATCATCGATCATCATCGATCATCATCGATCATCATCGATCATCGTCGATCATCGTCGATCAACTTCGATCAACTTCGATCAACTTCGATCATCGTCGATCATCGATCATCATCGGTCATCATCGATCAACATCGATCATCATCGATCATCATCGATCAACATCGATCATCATCGATCATCATCGATCATCATCGATCATCATCGATCATCATCGATCATCATCGATCATCATCGATCATCATCGATCAGCATCGATCATCATCGATCATCATCGATCATCATCGATCAACATCGATCATCATTGATCATCATCGATCATCGTCGATCATCGTCGATCAACTTCGATCAACTTCGATCAAATTCGATCATCGTCGATCATCATCGATCATCATTGATCAACATCGATCATCATCGATCACCATCGATCAACATCGATCATCATCGATCATCATCGATCATCATCGATAATCATTGATCATCATCGATCATCATCGACCACCATCGATCATCATCGATCATCATCGATCATCATCGATCATCATCGATCATCATCGATCAACACCGATCATCATCGATCATCATCGATCAACACAGATCATCATCGATCATCCTCGATCATCATCGATCATCATCGATCATCATCGATCATCATCGATCATCATCGATCATCATCGATCATCATCGATCATCATCGATCATCATCGATCATCATCGATCATCATCGATCATCATGGATCATCATCGATAATTATCGATCAACATCGATCATCATCGATCATCATCGATCATCATCGATCATCATCGATCATCATCGATCATCATCGATCATCATCGATCATCATCGATCATCATCGATCATCATCGATCATCATCGATCATCATCGATTAATTATCATCGATCATTACCGATCATCTTCGATCATCTTCGATCATCATCGATCATCATCGATCATCATCGATCATCATCGATCATCATCGATCATCATCGATCATCATCGATCATCATCGATCATCATCGATCATCATGGATCATCATCGATAATTATCGATCAACATCGATCATCATCGATCATCATCGATCAACTTCGATCAACATCGATCATCATCGATCATCATCGATCAACTTCGAGCAAATTCGATCATCGTCGATCATCATCGATCATCATCGATCATCATCGATCATCATCTATCAACACCGATCATCATCGATCATCATCGATCAACACCGATCATCATCGATCATCATCGATCATCATCGATCATCATCGATCATAATCGATCATCATCGATCAACATCGATCATCATCGATCATCATCGATCATCATCGATCATCATCGATCATCGTCGATCATCATCGATCATCATCGATCATCATCGATCATCATCGATCATCATCGATCATCATCGATCATCATCGATCATCATCGATCATCATCGATTAATTATCATCGATCATTACCGATCATCATCGACCATCTTCGATCATCATCGATCATCATCGATCATCATCGATCATCATCGATCATCATCGATCACCATCGATCATCATCGATCATCATCGATCATCGTCGATCATCATCGATCATCATCGATCATCATCGATCATCATCGATCATCATCGATCATCGTCGATCATCATCGATCATCATCGATCATCATCGATCATCATCGATCATCATCGATCATCATCGATCATCATGGATCATCATCGATAATTATCGATCAACATCGATCATCATCGATCATCATCGATCAACTTCGATCAACATCGATCATCATCGATCATCATCGATCATCATCGATCATCATCGATCATCATCGACCATCATCGATCAGCATCGATAATCATCGATCATCATCGATTAATTATCATCGATCATCATCGATCATCATCGATCATCATCGATCATCATCGATCATCATCGATCATCATCGATCATCATCGATCATCATCGATCATCATCGATCATCATCGTTCATCATCGATCGTCATCGATCATCATCGATCATCATCGATCATCGTCGATCATCATCGATCATCATCGATTATCATCGATCATCATCGATCACCATCGATCATCATCGATCATCGATCATCATCGATCATCATCGATCAACTTCGATCAAATTCGATCATCGTCGATCATCATCGATCATCATCGATCATCATCGATCATCATCTATCAACACCGATCATCATCGATCATCATCGATCAACACCGATCATCATCGATCATCATCGATCATCATCGATCATCATCGATCATAATCGATCATCATCGATCAACATCGATCATCATCGATCATCATCGATCATCATCGATCATCATCGATCATAATCGATCATCATCGATCATCGTCGATCATCATCGATCATCGTCGATCATCATCGATCAACATCGATCAGCATCGATCAACATCGATCAACATCGATCATCATCGATCATCATCGATCATCATCGATCAACATCGATCATCATCGATCATCATCGATCATCATCGATCATCATCGATCATCATCGATCATCATCGATCATCATCGATCAACATCGATCAACATCGATCATCATCAATCATCATCGATCATCATCGATCATCATCGATTATCATCGATCGTCATCGATCATCATAGATCATCATCGATCATCATCTATTATCATCGATCAATATCGGTCATCATCGATCACCATCGATCTTCATCGATCATCTGCGAGCATCATCGATCATCATCGATCATCATCGATCATCATCGATCATCATCGATCATCATCGTTCATCATCGATCGTCATCGATCATCATCGATCATCATCGATCATCGTCGATCATCATCGATCATCATCGATCATCATCGATCATCATCGATCAACTTCGAGCAAATTCGATCATCGTCGATCATCATCGATCATCATCGATCATCATCGATCATCATCTATCAACACCGATCATCATCGATCATCATCGATCAACACCGATCATCATCGATCATCATCGATCATCATCGATCATCATCGATCATAATCGATCATCATCGATCAACATCGATCATCATCGATCATCATCGATCATCATCGATCATCATCGATCAACATCCATCATCATCGATCATCATCGATCATCATCGATCATCATCGATCATCATCGATCATCATCGATCATCATCGATCATCATCGATCATCTCATCGATCATCATCGATCATCATCGATCATCATCGATCATCATCGATCATCATCGATCATCGTCGATCATCGTCGATCAACTTCGATCAACTTCGATCAACTTCGATCATCGTCGATCATCGATCATCATCGATCATCATCGATCATCATCGGTCATCATCGATCAACATCGATCATTATCGATCATCATCGATCAACATCGATCATCATCGATCATCATCGATCATCATCGATCATCATCGATCATCATCGATCATCATCGATCATCATCGATCATCATCGATCAGCATCGATCATCATCGATCATCATCGATCATCATCGATCAACATCGATCATCATTGATCATCATCGTTCATCGTCGATCATCGTCGATCAACTTCGATCAACTTCGATCAAATTCGATCATCGTCGATCATCATCGATCATCATTGATCAACATCGATCATCATCGATCACCATCGATCAACATCGATCAGCATCGATCATCATCGATCATCATCGATAATCATTGATCATCATCGATCATCATCGATTATCATCGATCAATATCGGTCATCATCGATCATCATCGAGCTTCATCGAGCTTCATCGATCATCTGCGAGCATCATCGATCATCATCGATCATCATAGATCATCATCGATCATCATCGATCATCATCGATCATCATCGATCATCATCGATCATGATGATCGATGATGATCGGTGTTGATCGATGATGATCGATGATGATCGATGATGATCGATGATGATCGATGATGATCGATGATGATCGATGGTGGTCGATGTTGATCGATGATGATCCATCGATCATCATCGATCAACATCGACCACCATCGATCATCATCGATCATCATCGATCATCATCGATCATCATCGATCATCATCGATCAACACCGATCATCATCGATCATCATCGATCAACACAGATCATCATCGATCATCCTCGATCATCATCGATCATCATCGATCATCATCGATCATCATCGATCATCATCGATCATCATCGATCATCATCGATCATCATCGATCATCATCGATCATCATCGATCATCATCGATCATCATCGATCATCATCGATCATCATCGATTAATTATCATCGATCATTACCGATCATCATCGATCATCTTCGATCATCATCGATAATTATCGATCAACATCGATCATCATCGATCATCATCGATCATCATCGATCATCATCGATCATCATCGATCATCATCGATCATCATCGATCATCATCGATCATCATCGATCATCATCGATTAATTATCATCGATCATTACCGATCATCATCGATCATCTTCGATCATCATCGATCATCATCGATCATCATCGATCATCATCGATCATCATCGATCATCATCGATCATCATCGATCATCATCGATCATCATCGATCATCATGGATCATCATCGATAATTATCGATCAACATCGATCATCATCGATCATCATCGATCAACTTCGATCAACATCGATCATCATCGATCATCATCGATCATCATCGATCATCATCGATCATCATCGATCATCATCGATCATCATCGATCATCATCGATCATCATCAATCATCATCGATCATCATCGATTAATTATCATCGATCATTACCGATCATCATCGATCATCATCGATCATCACCGATCATCATCGATCATCATCGATCATCATCGTTCATCATCGATCGTCATCGATCATCATCGATCATCATCGATCATCGTCGATCATCGTCGATCATCATCGATCATCATCGATCTTCATCGATCAACATCGATCATCATCGATCAGCATCGATCAACATCGATCATCATCGATCATCATCGATCATCATCGATCATCATCGACCATCATCGATCATCATCGGTGATCATCGATCATCATCAATCATCATCGATCAACATCGATCTACATAGATCATCATCGATCATCATCGATTAATTATCATCGATCATTACCGATCATCATCGATCATCATCGATAATCATCGATCTTCATCGATCAACATCGATCATCATCGATCAACATCGATCATCATCGATCATCATCGATCATCATCGATCATCATCGATCATCATCGATCATCATCGATCATCATCGATCAACATCGATCAACATCGATCATCATCGATCATCATCGATCATCATCGATCATCATCGATCTTCATCGATCATCTGCGAGCATCATCGATCATCATCGATCATCATAGATCATCATCGATCATCATCGATCATCATCGATCACCATCGATCATCATCGATCATCATCGATCATCATCGATCATCATCGATCATCATCGATCATCATCGATCAACACAGATCATCATCGATCATCATCGATCATCATCGATCATCATCGATCATCATCGATCATCATCGATCATCGTCGATCATCATCGATCATCATCGATCATCATCGATCATCATCGATCATCATCGATCATCGTCGATCATCATCGATCATCATCGATCATCATCGATCATCATCGATCATCATCGATCATCATCGATCATCATCGATCATCATCGATCATCATCGATCATCATCGATTAATTATCATCGATCATTATCGATCATCATCGATCATCATCGATCATCATCGATCATCATCGATCATCATCGATCATCATCGTTCATCATCGATCGTCATCGATCATCATCGATCATCATCGATCATCGTCGATCATCATCGATCATCATCGATCATCATCGATCATCATCGATCATCATCGATCATCATCGATCATCATCGATCATCATCGATCATCAGCGATCAACTTCGTTCAAATTCGATCATCGTCGATCATCATCGATCATCATCGATCATCATCGATCATCATCGATCATCATCGATCATCATCGATCATCATCGATAATTATCGATCAACATCGATCATCATCGATCATCATCGATCAACTTCGATCAACATCGATCATCATCGATCATCATCGATCATCATCGATCATCATCGATCATCATCGATCATCATCGATCATCATCGATCATCATCGATTAATTATCATCGATCATTATCGATCATCATCGATCATCATCGATCATCATCGATCATCATCGATCATCATCGATCATCATCGTTCATCATCGATCGTCATCGATCATCATCGATCATCATCGATCATCGTCGATCATCATCGATCATCATCGATCATCATCGATCATCATCGATCATCATCGATCATCATCGATCATCATCGATCATCATCGATCATCAGCGATCAACTTCGTTCAAATTCGATCATCGTCGATCATCATCGATCATCATCGATCATCATCGATCATCATCTATCAACACCGATCATCATGGATCATCATCGATCAACATCGACCATCATCGATCATCATCGATCATCATCGATGCATCATCGATCATCATCGATCATCATCGATCATCATCGATCATCTCATCGATCATCATCGATCATCATCGATCATCATCGATCATCATCGATCATCATCGATCATCGTCGATCATCGTCGATCAACTTCGATCAACTTCGATCAACTTCGATCATCGTCGATCATCGATCATCATCGATCATCATCGATCATCATCGATCATCATCGATCATCATCGATCATCATCGATCATCATCGATCATCATCGGTCATCATCGATCAACATCGATCAACATCGATCATCATGGAGCGGAGGTGGCCGAGTGGATAAGGCGAATGCCTTCCACTCAGAAGTCCAGGGTTCAAGCCCAGGTTAGGCAGGGGATTTTTCAAATACTCCGTCTCCCCGACTGCCGCACAGACAAGCCACTGGCTTTGTGCACATGGCAACATCCCCAAAAAAAAAAAAAAAAAAAAAAAATCGATCATCATCGATCATCATCGATCATCATCGATCATCATCGATCATCATCGATCATCATCGATCATCATCGATCAGCATCGATCATCATCGATCATCATCGATCATCATCGATCAACATCGATCATCATTGATCATCATCGATCATCGTCGATCATCGTCGATCAACTTCGATCAACTTCGATCAAATTCGATCATCGTCGATCATCATCGATCATCATCGATCAACATCGATCATCATCGATCATCATCGATCAACATCGATCATCATCGATCATCATCGATCATCATCGATAATCATTGATCATCATCGATCATCATCGATTATCATCGATCAATATCGGTCATCATCGATCATCATCGAGCTTCATCGATCATCTGCGAGCATCATCGATCATCATCGATCATCATCGAACATCATCGATCATCATCGATCATCATCGTTCATCATCGATCGTCATCGATCATCATCGATCATCATCGATCATCATCGATCATCGTCGGTCATCATCGATCATCATCGATCATCATCGATCATCATCGATCATCATCGATCATCATCGATCATCATCGATCAACTTCGATCAAATTCGATCATCGTCGATCATCATCGATCATCATCGATCATCATCGATCATCATCTATCAACACCGATCATCATCGATCATCATCGATCAACACCGATCATCATCGATCATCATCGATCATCATCGATCATCATCGATCATAATCGATCGTCATCGATCAACATCGATCATCATCGATCATCATCGATCATCATCGATCATCATCGATCAACATCGATCATCATCGATCATCATCGATCATCATCGATCTTCATCGATCATCATCGATCATCATCGATCATCTCATCGATCATCATCGATCATCATCGATCATCATCGATCATCATCGATCATCATCGATCATCGTCGATCATCGTCGATCAACTTCGATCATCATCGATCAACATCGATCATCATCGATCATCATCGATCATCATCGATCATCATCGATCATCATCGATCAACACCGATCATCATCGATCATCATCGATCAACACAGATCGTCATCGATCATCATCGATCATCATCGATCATCATCGATCATCATCGATCGTCATCGATCATCGTCGATCATCATCGATCATCATCGATCATCATCGATCATCATCGATCATCATCGATCATCATCGATCATCATCGATCATCATGGATCATCATCGATAATTATCGATCAACATCGATCATCATCGATCATCATCGATCAACTTCGATCAACATCGATCATCATCGATCATCATCGATCATTATCGATCATCATCGATCATCATCGATCATCATCGATCATCATCGATCATCATCGATCATCATCGATCATCATCGATCATCATCGATCATCATCGATCATCATCGATCATCATGGAACATCATCGATAATTATCGATCAACATCGATCATCATCGATCATCATCGATCAACTTCGATCAACATCGATCATCATCGATCATCATCGATCATTATCGATCATCATCGATCATCATCGATCATCATCGATCATCATCGATCATCATCGATCATCATCGATCATCATCGATTAATTATCATCGATCATTACCGATCATCATCTATCATCATCGATCATCATCGATCATCATCGATCATCATCGTTCATCATCGATCGTCATCGATCATCATCGATCATCATCGATCATCGTCGATCATCGTCGATCATCATCGATCATCATCGATCTTCATCGATCAAAATCGATCATCATCGATCATCATCGATCAACATCCATCATCATCGATCATCATCGATCATCATAGAACATCATCGATCATCATCGATCATCATCGATCATCATCGGTGATCATCGATCATCATCGATCATCATCGATCAACATCGATCTACATAGATCATCATCAATCATCATCGATCATCATCGATCATCATCGATCATAATCGATCATCATCGATCAACATCGATCATCATCGATCATCATCGATCATCATCGGTCATCATCGATCAACATCGATCATCATCGATCATCATCGATCAACATCGATCATCATCGATCATCATCGATCATCATCGATCATCATCGATCAGCATCGATCATCATCGATCATCATCGATCATCATCGATCATCATCGATCATCGTCGATCATCATCGATCATCGTCGATCATCATCGATCAACATCGATCAGCATCGATCAACATCGATCAACATCGATCATCATCGATCATAATCGATCATCATCGATCATCATCGATCATCATCGATCATCATCGATCATCATCGATCAACATCGATCAACATCGATCATCATCGATCATCATCGATCATCATCGATCATCATCGATCTTCATCGATCATCTGCGAGCATCATCGATCATCATCGATCATCATAGATCATCATCGATCATCATCGATCGTCATCGATCACCATCGATCATCATCGATCATCATCGATCATCATCGATCATCATCGATCATCATCGATCATCATCGATCAACACAGATCATCATCGATCATCATCGATCATCATCGATCATCATCGATCATCATCGATCATCATCGATCATCGTCGATCATCATCGATCATCATCGATCATCATCGATCATCATCGATCATCATCGACCATCGTCGATCATCATCGATCATCATCGATCATCATCGATCATCATCGATCATCATCGATCATCATGGATCATCATCGATAATTATCGATCAACATCGATCATCATCGATCATCATCGATCAACTTCGATCAACATCGATCATCATCGATCATCATCGATCATCATCGATCATCATCGATCATCATCGATCATCGTCGATCATCATCGATCATCATCGATCATCATCGATCATCATCGATCATCATCGATCATCATGGATCATCATCGATAATTATCGATCAACATCGATCATCATCGATCATCATCGATCAACTTCGATCAACATCGATCATCATCGATCATCATCGATCATCATCGATCATCATCGATCATCATCGATCATCATCGATCATCATCGATCATCATCGATCATCATCGATTAATTATCATCGATCATTATCGATCATCATCGATCATCATCGATCATCATCGATCATCATCGATCATCATCGATCATCATCGTTCATCATCGATCGTCATCGATCATCATCGATCATCATCGATCATCGTCGATCATCATCGATCATCATCGATCATCATCGATCATCATCGATCATCATCGATCATCATCGATCATCATCGATCATCATCGATCATCAGCGATCAACTTCGATCAAATTCGATCATCGTCGATCATCATCGATCATCATCGATCATCATCGATCATCATCTATCAACACCGATCATCATGGATCATCATCGATCAACATCGACCATCATCGATCATCATCGATCATCATCGATGCATCATCGATCATCATCGATCATCATCGATCATCATCGATCATCTCATCGATCATCATCGATCATCATCGATCATCATCGATCATCATCGATCATCATCGATCATCGTCGATCATCGTCGATCAACTTCGATCAACTTCGATCAACTTCGATCATCGTCGATCATCGATCATCATCGATCATCATCGATCATCATCGATCATCATCGATCATCATCGATCATCATCGATCATCATCGATCATCATCGGTCATCATCGGTCAACATCGATCAACATCGATCATCATCGATCATCATCGATCATCATCGATCATCATCGATCATCATCGATCATCATCGATCATCATCGATCATCATCGATCAGCATCGATCATCATCGATCATCATCGATCATCATCGATCAACATCGATCATCATTGATCATCATCGATCATCGTCGATCATCGTCGATCAACTTCGATCAACTTCGATCAAATTCGATCATCGTCGATCATCATCGATCATCATCGATCAACATCGATCATCATCGATCATCATCGATCAACATCGATCATCATCGATCATCATCGATCATCATCGATAATCATTGATCATCATCGATCATCATCGATTATCATCGATCAATATCGGTCATCATCGATCATCATCGAGCTTCATCGATCATCTGCGAGCATCATCGATCATCATCGATCATCATCGATCATCATCGATCATCATCGATCATCATCGATCATCATCGTTCATCATCGATCGTCATCGATCATCATCGATCATCATCGATCATCGTCGGTCATCATCGATCATCATCGATCATCATCGATCATCATCGATCATCATCGATCATCATCGATCATCATCGATCAACTTCGATCAAATTCGATCATCGTCGATCATCATCGATCATCATCGATCATCATCGATCATCATCTATCAACACCGATCATCATCGATCATCATCGATCAACACCGATCATCATCGATCATCATCGATCATCATCGATCATCATCGATCATAATCGATCGTCTTCGATCAACATCGATCATCATCGATCATCATCGATCATCATCGATCATCATCGATCAACATCGATCATCATCGATCATCATCGATCATCATCGATCTTCATCGATCATCATCGATCATCATCGATCATCATCGATCATCTCATCGATCATCATCGATCATCATCGATCATCATCGATCATCATCGATCATCATCGATCATCATCGATCATCGTCGATCATCGTCGATCAACTTCGATCATCATCGATCAACATCGATCATCATCGATCATCATCGATCATCATCGATCATCATCGATCATCATCGATCAACACCGATCATCATCGATCATCATCGATCAACACAGATCGTCACCGATCATCATCGATCATCATCGATCATCATCGATCATCATCGATCATCATCGATCATCATCGATCGTCATCGATCATCGTCGATCATCATCGATCATCATCGATCATCATCGATCATCATCGATCATCATCGATCATCATCGATCATCATCGATCATCATGGATCATCATCGATAATTATCGATCAACATCGATCATCATCGATCATCATCGATCAACTTCGATCAACATCGATCATCATCGATCATCATCGATCATTATCGATCATCATCGATCATCATCGATCATCATCGATCATCATCGATCATCATCGATCATCATCGATCATCATCGATCATCATCGATCATCATCGATCATCATCGATCATCATCGATCATCATGGAACATCATCGATAATTATCGATCAACATCGATCATCATCGATCATCATCGATCAACTTCGATCAACATCGATCATCATCGATCATCATCGATCATTATCGATCATCATCGATCATCATCGATCATCATCGATCATCATCGATCATCATCGATTAATTATCATCGATCATTACCGATCATCATCTATCATCATCGATCATCATCGATCATCATCGATCATCATCGTTCATCATCGATCGTCATCGATCATCATCGATCATCATCGATCATCGTCGATCATCGTCGATCATCATCGATCATCATCGATCTTCATCGATCAAAATCGATCATCATCGATCATCATCGATCAACATCGATCATCATCGATCATCATCGATCATCATCGAACATCATCGATCATCATCGATCATCATCGATCATCATCGGTGATCATCGATCATCATCGATCATCATCGATCAACATCGATCTACATAGATCATCATCAATCATCATCGATCATCATCGATCATCATCGATCATAATCGATCATCATCGATCAACATCGATCATCATCGATCATCATCGATCATCATCGGTCATCATCGATCAACATCGATCATCATCGATCATCATCGATCAACATCGATCATCATCGATCATCATCGATCATCATCGATCATCATCGATCAGCATCGATCATCATCGATCATCATCGATCATCATCGATCATCATCGATCATCGTCGATCATCATCGATCATCGTCGATCATCATCGATCAACATCGATCAGCATCGATCAACATCGATCAACATCGATCATCATCGATCATAATCGATCATCATCGATCATCATAGATCATCATCGATCATCATCGATCATCATCGATCAACATCGATCAACATCGATCATCATCGATCATCATCGATCATCATCGATCATCATCGATCTTCATCGATCATCTGCGAGCATCATCGATCATCATCGATCATCATAGATCATCATCGATCATCATCGATCGTCATCGATCACCATCGATCATCATCGATCATCATCGATCATCATCGATCATCATCGATCATCATCGATCATCATCGATCAACACAGATCATCATCGATCATCATCGATCATCATCGATCATCATCGATCATCATCGATCATCATCGATCATCGTCGATCATCATCGATCATCATCGATCATCATCGATCATCATCGATCATCATCGACCATCGTCGATCATCATCGATCATCATCGATCATCATCGATCATCATCGATCATCATCGATCATCATGGATCATCATCGATAATTATCGATCAACATCGATCATCATCGATCATCATCGATCAACTTCGATCAACATCGATCATCATCGATCATCATCGATCATCATCGATCATCATCGATCATCATCGATCATCATCGATCATCATCGATCATCATCGATTAATTATCATCGATCATTATCGATCATCATCGATCATCATCGATCATCATCGATCGTCATCGATCATCATCCATCATCATCGTTCATCATCGATCGTCATCGATCATCATCGATCATCATCGATCATCGTCGATCATCATCGATCATCATCGATCATCATCGATCATCATCGATCATCATCGATCATCATCGATCAACTTCGATCAAATTCGATCATCGTCGATCATCATCGATCATCATCGATCATCATCGATCATCATCTATCAACACCGATCATCATCGATCATCATCGATCAACATCGATCATCATCGATCATCATCGATCATCATCGATCATCATCGATCAACATCGATCATCATCGATCATCATCGATCATCATCGATCATCATCGATCATCATCGATCATCATCGATCATCTCATCGATCATCATCGATCATCATCGATCATCGTCGATCATCGTCGATCAACTTCGATCAACTTCGATCAACTTCGATCATCGTCGATCATCGATCATCATCGATCATCATCGATCATCATCGATCATAATCGATCATCATCGATCAACATCGATCATCATCGATCATCATCGATCATCATCGATCATCATCGATCATAATCGATCATCATCGATCATCGTCGATCATCATCGATCATCGTCGATCATCATCGATCAACATCGATCAGCATCGATCAACATCGATCAACATCGATCATCATCGATCATCATCGATCATCATCGATCAACATCGATCATCATCGATCATCATCGATCATCATCGATCATCATCGATCATCATCGATCATTATCGATCATCATCGATCAACATCGATCAACATCGATCATCATCGATCATCATCGATCATCATCGATCATCATCGATTATCATCGATCGTCATCGATCATCATAGATCATCATCGATCATCATCGATTATCATCGATCAATATCGGTCATCATCGATCATCATCGATCTTCATCGATCATCTGCGAGCATCATCGATCATCATCGATCATCATCGATCATCATCGATCATCATCGATCATCATCGTTCATCATCGATCGTCATCGATCATCATCGATCATCATCGATCATCGTCGATCATCATCGATCATCATCGATCATCATCGATCATCATCGATCATCATCGATCAACTTCGAGCAAATTCGATCATCGTCGATCATCATCGATCATCATCGATCATCATCGATCATCATCTATCAACACCGATCATCATCGATCATCATCGATCAACACCGATCATCATCGATCATCATCGATCATCATCGATCATTATCGATCATAATCGATCATCATCGATCAACATCGATCATCATTGATCATCATCGATCATCATCGATCATCATCGATCAACATCGATCATCATCGATCATCATCGAGCATCATCGATCATCATCGATCATCATCGATCATCATCGATCATCATCGATCATCATCGATCATCTCATCGATCATCATCGATCATCATCGATCATCATCGATCATCATCGATCATCATCGATCATCGTCGATCATCGTCGATCAACTTCGATCAACTTCGATCAACTTCGATCATCGTCGATCATCGATCATCATCGATCATCATCGATCATCATCGATCATCATCGATCATCATCGCTCATCATCGATCATCATCGGTCATCATCGATCAACATCGATCATCATCGATCATCATCGATCAACATCGATCATCATCGATCATCATCGATCATCATCGATCATCATCGATCATCATCGATCATCATCGATCATCATCGATCATCATCGATCAGCATCGATCATCATCGATCATCATCGATCATCATCGATCAACATCGATCATCATTGATCATCATCGATCATCGTCGATCATCGTCGATCAACTTCGATCAACTTCGATCAAATTCGATCATCGTCGATCATCATCGATCATCATTGATCAACATCGATCATCATCGATCACCATCGATCAACATCGATCATCATCGATCATCATCGATCATCATCGATAATCATTGATCATCATCGATCATCATCGATTATCATCGATCAATATCGGTCATCATCGATCATCATCGAGCTTCATCGAGCTTCATCGATCATCTGCGAGCATCATCGATCATAATCGATCATCATCGATCATCATCGATCATCATCGATCATCATCGATCATCATCGATCATCATCGATCATCATCGATCATCATCGATCATCATCGATCATCATCGATCATCATCGATCATCATCGATCATCATCGATCATGATGATCGATGATGATCGGTGTTGATCGATGATGATCGATGATGATCGATGATGATCGATGATGATCGATGATGATCGATGGTGGTCGATGTTGATCGATGATGATCCATCGATCATCATCGATCATCATCGATCATCATCGATCATCATCGATCATCATCGATCAACACCGATCATCATCGATCATCATCGATCAACACAGATCATCATCGATCATCCTCGATCATCATCGATCATCATCGATCATCATCGATCATCATCGATCATCATCGATCATCATCGATCATCATCGATCATCATCGATCATCATGGATCATCATCGATAATTATCGATCAACATCGATCATCATCGATCATCATCGATCATCATCGATCATCATCGATCATCATCGATCATCATCGATCATCATCGATCATCATCGATCATCATCGATTAATTATCATCGATCATTACCGATCATCATCGATCATCTTCGATCATTATCGATCATCATCGATCATCATCGATCATCATCGATCATCATCGATCATCATCGATCATCATCGATCATCATCGATTAATTATCATCGATCATTACCGATCATCATCTATCATCATCGATCATCATCGATCATCATCGATCATCATCGTTCATCATCGATCGTCATCGATCATCATCGATCATCATCGATCATCGTCGATCATCGTCGATCATCATCGATCATCATCGATCTTCATCGATCAAAATCGATCATCATCGATCATCATCGATCAACATCGATCATCATCGATCATCATCGATCATCATCGAACATCATCGATCATCATCGATCATCATCGATCATCATCGGTGATCATCGATCATCATCGATCATCATCGATCAACATCGATCTACATAGATCATCATCAATCATCATCGATCATCATCGATCATCATCGATCATCATCGATCATCATCGATCATCATCGATCATCATCGATCATCGTCGATCATCATCGATCATCATCGATCATCATCGATCATCATCGATCATCATTGATCATCATCGATCATCGTCGATCATCGTCGATCATCGTCGATCAACTTCGATCAACTTCGATCAAATTCGATCATCGTCGATCATCATCGATCATCATCGATCATCATCTATCAACACCGATCATCATCGATCATCATCGATCAACACCGATCATCATCGATCATCATCGATCATCATCGACCATCATCGATCATCATCGATCATCATCGATCATAATCGATCATCATCGATCAACATCGATCATCATCGATCATCATCGATCATCATCGGTCATCATCGATCAACATCGATCATCATCGATCATCATCGATCAACATCGATCATCATCGATCATCATCGATCATCATCGATCATCATCGATCATCATCGATCAGTATCGATCATCATCGATCATCATCGATCATCATCGATCATCATCGATCATCGTCGATCATCATCGATCATCGTCGATCATCATCGATCAACATCGATCAGCATCGATCAACATCGATCAACATCGATCATCATCGATCATAATCGATCATCATCGATCAACATCGATCATCATCGATCATCATCGATCATCATCGATCATCATCGATCATCATCGATCATCATCGATCATCATCGATCAACATCGATCAACATCGATCATCATCGATCATCATCGATTATCATCGATCATCATCGATCTTCATTGATCATCTGCGAGCATCATCGATCATCATCGATCATCATAGATCATCATCGATCATCATCGATCATCATCGATCACCATCGATCATCATCGATCATCATCGATCATCATCGATCATCATCGATCATCATCGATCATCATCGATCAACACAGATCATCATCGATCATCATCGATCATCATCGATCATCATCGATCATCATCGATCATCATCGATCATCGTCGATCATCATCGATCATCATCGATCATCATCGATCATCATCGATCATCATCGACCATCGTCGATCATCATCGATCATCATCGATCATCATCGATCATCATCGATCATCATCGATCATCATCGATCATCATGGATCATCATCGATAATTATCGATCAACATCGATCATCATCGATCATCATCGATCAACTTCGATCAACATCGATCATCATCGATCATCATCGATCATCATCGATCATCATCGATCATCATCGATCATCATCGATCATCATCGATCATCATCGATCATCATCGATCATCATCGATTAATTATCATCGATCATTATCGATCATCATCGATCATCATCGATCATCATCGATTAATTATCATCGATCATTATCGATCATCATCGATCATCATCGATCATCATCGATCATCATCGATCATCATCGATGATCATCGTTCATCATCGATCGTCATCGATCATCATCGATCATCATCGATCATCGTCGATCATCATCGATCATCATCGATCATCATCGATCATCATCGATCATCATCGATCATCATCGATCAACTTCGATCAAATTCGATCATCGTCGATCATCATCGATCATCATCGATCATCATCGATCATCATCTATCAACACCGATCATCATCGATCATCATCGATCAACATCGATCATCATCGATCATCATCGATCATCATCGATCATCATCGATCAACATCGATCATCATCGATCATCATCGTTCATCATCGATCGTCATCGATCATCATCGATCATCATCGATCATCGTCGATCATCGTCGATCATCATCGATCATCATCGATCTTCATCGATCAAAATCGATCATCATCGATCATCATCGATCAACATCGATCATCATCGATCATCATCGATCATCATCGAACATCATCGATCATCATCGATCATCATCGATCATCATCGGTGATCATCGATCATCATCGATCATCATCGATCAACATCGATCTACATAGATCATCATCAATCATCATCGATCATCATCGATCATCATCGATCATCATCGATCATCATCGATCATCATCGATCATCATCGATCATCGTCGATCATCATCGATCATCATCGATCATCATCGATCATCATCGATCATCATTGATCATCATCGATCATCGTCGATCATCGTCGATCATCGTCGATCAACTTCGATCAACTTCGATCAAATTCGATCATCGTCGATCATCATCGATCATCATCGATCATCATCTATCAACACCGATCATCATCGATCATCATCGATCAACACCGATCATCATCGATCATCATCGATCATCATCGACCATCATCGATCATCATCGATCATCATCGATCATAATCGATCATCATCGATCAACATCGATCATCATCGATCATCATCGATCATCATCGGTCATCATCGATCAACATCGATCATCATCGATCATCATCGATCAACATCGATCATCATCGATCATCATCGATCATCATCGATCATCATCGATCATCATCGATCAGCATCGATCATCATCGATCATCATCGATCATCATCGATCATCATCGATCATCGTCGATCATCATCGATCATCGTCGATCATCATCGATCAACATCGATCAGCATCGATCAACATCGATCAACATCGATCATCATCGATCATAATCGATCATCATCGATCAACATCGATCATCATCGATCATCATCGATCATCATCGATCATCATCGATCATCATCGATCATCATCGATCATCATCGATCAACATCGATCAACATCGATCATCATCGATCATCATCGATTATCATCGATCATCATCGATCTTCATTGATCATCTGCGAGCATCATCGATCATCATCGATCATCATAGATCATCATCGATCATCATCGATCATCATCGATCACCATCGATCATCATCGATCATCATCGATCATCATCGATCATCATCGATCATCATCGATCATCATCGATCAACACAGATCATCATCGATCATCATCGATCATCATCGATCATCATCGATCATCATCGATCATCATCGATCATCGTCGATCATCATCGATCATCATCGATCATCATCGATCATCATCGATCATCATCGACCATCGTCGATCATCATCGATCATCATCGATCATCATCGATCATCATCGATCATCATCGATCATCATCGATCATCATGGATCATCATCGATAATTATCGATCAACATCGATCATCATCGATCATCATCGATCAACTTCGATCAACATCGATCATCATCGATCATCATCGATCATCATCGATCATCATCGATCATCATCGATCATCATCGATCATCATCGATCATCATCGATCATCATCGATCATCATCGATTAATTATCATCGATCATTATCGATCATCATCGATCATCATCGATCATCATCGATTAATTATCATCGATCATTATCGATCATCATCGATCATCATCGATCATCATCGATCATCATCGATCATCATCGATGATCATCGTTCATCATCGATCGTCATCGATCATCATCGATCATCATCGATCATCGTCGATCATCATCGATCATCATCGATCATCATCGATCATCATCGATCATCATCGATCATCATCGATCAACTTCGATCAAATTCGATCATCGTCGATCATCATCGATCATCATCGATCATCATCGATCATCATCTATCAACACCGATCATCATCGATCATCATCGATCAACATCGATCATCATCGATCATCATCGATCATCATCGATCATCATCGATCAACATCGATCATCATCGATCATCATCGATCATCATCGATCATCATCGATCATCATCGATCATCATCGATCATCTCATCGATCATCATCGATCATCATCGATCATCGTCGATCATCGTCGATCAACTTCGATCAACTTCGATCAACTTCGATCATCGTCGATCATCGATCATCATCGATCATCATCGATCATCATCGATCATAATCGATCATCATCGATCAACATCGATCATCATCGATCATCATCGATCATCATCGATCATCATCGATCAACTTCGATCAACTTCGATCAAATTCGATCATCGTCGATCATCATCGATCATCATCGATCATCGTCGATCATCATCGATCATCGTCGATCATCATCGATCAACATCGATCAGCATCGATCAACATCGATCAACATCGATCATCATCGATCATCATCGATCATCATCGATCAACATCGATCATCATCGATCATCATCGATCATCATCGATCATCATCGATCATCATCGATCATCATCGATAATCATCGATCAACATCGATCAACATCGATCATCATCGATCATCATCGATCATCATCGATCATCATCGATTATCATCGATCGTCATCGATCATCATAGATCATCATCGATCATCATCGATTATCATCGATCAATATCGGTCATCAACGATCATCATCGATCATCATCGATCATCATCGATCATCATCGATCATCATCGATCATCATCGATCATCATCGATCAACATCGATCAACATCGATCATCATCGATCATCATCGATCATCATCGATCATCATCGATCATCATCGATCATCATCGTTCATCATCGATCGTCATCGATCATCATCGATCATCATCGATCATCGTCGATCATCATCGATCATCATCGATCATCATCGATCATCATCGATCATCATCGATCAACTTCGAGCAAATTCGATCATCGTCGATCATCATCGATCATCATCGATCATCATCGATCATCATCTATCAACACCGATCATCATCGATCATCATCGATCAACACCGATCATCATCGATCATCATCGATCATCATCGATCATTATCGATCATAATCGATCATCATCGATCAACATCGATCATCATTGATCATCATCGATCATCATCGATCATCATCGATCAACAACGATCATCATCGATCATCATCGATCATCATCGATCATCATCGATCATCATCGATCATCATCGATCATCATCGATCATCATCGATCATCTCATCGATCATCATCGATCATCATCGATCATCATCGATCATCATCGATCATCATCGATCATCGTCGATCATCGTCGATCAACTTCGATCAACTTCGATCAACTTCGATCATCGTCGATCATCGATCATCATCGATCATCATCGATCATCATCGATCATCATCGATCATCATCGCTCATCATCGATCATCATCGGTCATCATCGATCAACATCGATCATCATCGATCATCATCGATCAACATCGATCATCATCGATCATCATCGATCATCATCGATCATCATCGATCATCATCGATCATCATCGATCATCATCGATCAGCATCGATCATCATCGATCATCATCGATCATCATCGATCAACATCGATCATCATTGATCATCATCGATCATCGTCGATCATCGTCGATCAACTTCGATCAACTTCGATCAAATTCGATCATCGTCGATCATCATCGATCATCATTGATCAACATCGATCATCATCGATCACCATCGATCAACATCGATCATCATCGATCATCATCGATCATCATCGATAATCATTGATCATCATCGATCATCATCGATTATCATCGATCAATATCGGTCATCATCGATCATCATCGAGCTTCATCGAGCTTCATCGATCATCTGCGAGCATCATCGATCATAATCGATCATCATCGATCATCATCGATCATCATCGATCATCATCGATCATCATCGATCATCATCGATCATCATCGATCATCATCGATCATCATCGATCATCATCGATCATCATCGATCATCATCGATCATGATGATCGATGATGATCGGTGTTGATCGATGATGATCGATGATGATCGATGATGATCGATGATGATCGATGATGATCGATGATGATCGATGGTGGTCGATGTTGATCGATGATGATCGATGGATCATCATCGATCAACATCGACCACCATCGATCATCATCGATCATCATCGATCATCATCGATCATCATCGATCATCATCGATCAACACCGATCATCATCGATCATCATCGATCAACACAGATCATCATCGATCATCCTCGATCATCATCGATCATCATCGATCATCATCGATCATCATCGATCATCATCGATCATCATCGATCATCATCGATCATCATCGATCATCATCGATCATCATCGATCATCATCGATCATCATGGATCATCATCGATAATTATCGATCAACATCGATCATCATCGATCATCATCGATCATCATCGATCATCATCGATCATCATCGATCATCATCGATCATCATCGATCATCATCGATCATCATCGATCATCATCGATCATCATCGATTAATTATCATCGATCATTACCGATCATCATCGATCATCTTCGATCATCATCGATCATCATCGATCATCATCGATCATCATCGATCATCATCGATCATCATCGATCATCATCGATCATCATCGATCATCATCGATCATCATGGATCATCATCGATAATTATCGATCAACATCGATCATCATCGATCATCATCGATCAACTTCGATCAACATCGATCATCATCGATCATCATCGATCATCATCGATCATCATCGATCATCATCGATCATCATCTATTAATTATCATCGATCATTACCGATCATCATCTATCATCATCGATCATCATCGATCATCATCGATCAACATCGATCACCATCGATCATCATCGATTATCATCGATCATCATCGATCAACACCGATCTTCATCGATCATCATCGATCAACACAGATCATCATCGATCATCATCGATCATCATCGATCATCATCGATCATCATCGATCATCATCGATCATCGTCGATCATCATCGATCATCATCGATCATCATCGATCATCTTCGATCAGCATCGATCATCATCGATCATCATCGATCATCATCGATCATCATCGATCATCATCGATCATCATCGATCATCATCGATCATCATCGATCATCATCGATCATCATCGATCAACATCGATCAACATCGATCATCATCGATCATCATCGATCATCATCGATCATCATCGATTATCATCGATCTTCATCGATCATCTGCGAGCATCATCGATCATCATCGATCGTCATAGATCATCATCGATCATCATCGATCATCATCGATCATCATCGATCATCATCGATCAACATCGATCATCATTGATCATCATCGATCATCATCGATTAATTATCATCGATCATTATCGATCATCATCGATCATCATCGATCATCATCGATCATCATCGATGATCATCGTTCATCATCGATCGTCATCGATCATCATCGATCATCATCGATCATCGTCGATCATCATCGATCATCATCGATCATCATCGATCATCATCGATCATCATCGATCATCATCGATCAACTTCGATCAAATTCGATCATCGTCGATCATCATCGATCATCATCGATCATCATCGATCATCATCTATCAACACCGATCATCATCGATCATCATCGATCAACATCGATCATCATCGATCATCATCGATCATCATCGATCATCATCGATCAACATCGATCATCATCGATCATCATCGATCATCATCGATCATCATCGATCATCATCGATCATCATCGATCATCTCATCGATCATCATCGATCATCATCGATCATCGTCGATCATCGTCGATCAACTTCGATCAACTTCGATCAACTTCGATCATCGTCGATCATCGATCATCATCGATCATCATCGATCATCATCGATCATCATCGATCATCATCGATCATCATCGATCATCATCGATCATAATCGATCATCATCGATCATCGTCGATCATCATCGATCATCGTCGATCATCATCGATCAACATCGATCAGCATCGATCAACATCGATCAACATCGATCATCATCGATCATCATCGATCATCATCGATCAACATCGATCATCATCGATCATCATCGATCATCATCGATCATCATCGATCATCATCGATCATCATCGATCATCATCGATCAACATCGATCAACATCGATCATCATCGATCATCATCGATCATCATCGATCATCATCGATTATCATCGATCGTCATCGATCATCATAGATCATCATCGATCATCATCGATTATCATCGATCAATATCGGTCATCATCGATCATCATCGATCTTCATCGATCATCTGCGAGCATCATCGATCATCATCGATCATCATCGATCATCATCGATCATCATCGTTCATCATCGATCGTCATCGATCATCATCGATCATCATCGATCATCGTCGATCATCATCGATCATCATCGATCATCATCGATCATCATCGATCATCATCGATCAACTTCGAGCAAATTCGATCATCGTCGATCATCATCGATCATCATCGATCATCATCGATCATCATCGATCATCATCTATCAACACCGATCATCATCGATCATCATCGATCAACACCGATCATCATCGATCATCATCGATCATCATCGATCATTATCGATCATAATCGATCATCATCGATCAACATCGATCATCATTGATCATCATCGATCATCATCGATCATCATCGATCAACATCGATCATCATCGATCATCATCGATCATCATCGATCATCATCGATCATCATCGATCATCATCGATCATCATCGATCATCATCGATCATCTCATCGATCATCATCGATCATCATCGATCATCATCGATCATCATCGATCATCATCGATCATCATCGATCATCGTCGATCATCGTCGATCAACTTCGATCAACTTCGATCAACTTCGATCATCGTCGATCATCGATCATCATCGATCATCATCGATCATCATCGATCATCATCGATCATCATCGCTCATCATCGATCATCATCGGTCATCATCGATCAACATCGATCATCATCGATCATCATCGATCAACATCGATCATCATCGATCATCATCGATCATCATCGATCATCAACGATCATCATCGATCATCATCGATCATCATCGATCATCATCGATCATCATCGATCATCATCGATCAGCATCGATCATCATCGATCATCATCGATCATCATCGATCAACATCGATCATCATTGATCATCATCGATCATCGTCGATCATCGTCGATCAACTTCGATCAACTTCGATCAAATTCGATCATCGTCGATCATCATCGATCATCATTGATTAACATCGATCATCATCGATCACCATCGATCAACATCGATCATCATCGATCATCATCGATCATCATCGATAATCATTGATCATCATCGATCATCATCGATTATCATCGATCAATATCGGTCATCATCGATCATCATCGAGCTTCATCGAGCTTCATCGATCATCTGCGAGCATCATCGATCATAATCGATCATCATCGATCATCATCGATCATCATCGATCATCATCGATCATCATCGATCATCATCGATCAACACAGATCATCATCGATCATCATCGATCATCATCGATCATCATCGATCATCATCGATCATCATCGATCATCATCGATCATCATCGATCATCGTCGATCATCATCGATCATCATCGATCATCATCGATCATCATCGATTATCATCGATCATCGTCGATCATCATCGATCATCATCGATCATCATCGATCATCATCGATCATCATCGATCATCATCGATCATCATGGATCATCATCGATAATTATCGATCAACATCGATCATCATCGATCATCATCGATCAACTTCTATCAACATCGATCATCATCGATCATCATCGATCATCATCGATCATCATCGATCATCGTCGATCAGCATCGATAATCATCGATCATCATCGATTAATTATCATCGATCATTATCGATCATCATCGATCATCATCGATCATCATCGATCATCATCGATCATCATCGATCATCATCGATCATCATCGTTCATCATCGATCGTCATCGATCATCATCGATCATCATCGATCATCGTCGATCATCATCGATCATCATCGATTATCATCGATCATCATCGATCATCATCGATCATCATCGATCATCATCGATCAACTTCGATCAAATTCGATCATCGTCGATCATCATCGATCATCATCGATCATCATCGATCATCATCTATCAACACCGATCATCATCGATCATCATCGATCAACACCGATCATCATCGATCATCATCGATCATCATCGATCATCATCGATCATAATCGATCATCATCGATCAACATCGATCATCATCGATCATCATCGATCATCATCGATCATCATCGATCATAATCGATCATCATCGATCATCGTCGATCATCATCGATCATCGTCGATCATCATCGATCAACATCGATCAGCATCGATCAACATCGATCAACATCGATCATCATCGATCATCATCGATCATCATCGATCATCATCGATCATCATCGATTATCATCGATCGTCATCGATCATCATAGACCATCATCGATCATCATCGATTATCATCGATCAATATCGGTCATCATCGATCATCATCGATCTTCATCGATCATCTGCGAGCATCATCGATCATCATCGATCATCATCGATCATCATCGATCATCATCGATCATCATCGTTCATCATCGATCGTCATCGATCATCATCGATCATCATCGATCATCGTCGATCATCATCGATCATCATCGATCATCATCGATCATCATCGATCAACTTCGAGCAAATTCGATCATCGTCGATCATCATCGATCATCATCGATCATCATCTATCAACACCGATCATCATCGATCATCATCGATCAACACCGATCATCATCGATCATCATCGATCATCATCGATCATCATCGATCATAATCGATCATCATCGATCAACATCGATCATCATCGATCATCATCGATCATCATCGATCATCATCGATCAACATCGATCATCATCGATCATCATCGATCATCATCGATCATCATCGATCATCATCGATCATCATCGATCATCATCGATCATCATCGATCATCTCATCGATCATCGTCGATCATCATCGATCACCATCGATCATCATCGATCATCATCGATCATCGTCGATCATCGTCGATCAACGTCGATCAACTTCGATCAACTTCGATCATCGTCGATCATCGATCATCATCGATCATCATCGATCATCATCGATCATCATCGATCATCATCGCTCATCATCGATCATCATCGGTCATCATCGATCCACATCGATCATCATCGATCATCATCGATCAACATCGATCATCATCGATCATCATCGATCATCATCGATCATCATCGATCATCATCGATCATCATCGATCATCATCGATCATCATCGATCATCATCGATCATCATCGATCAGCATCGATCATCATCGATCATCATCGATCATCATCGATCAACATCGATCATCATTGATCATCATCGATCATCGTCGATCATCGTCGATCAACTTCGATCAACTTCGATCAAATTCGATCATCGTCGATCATCATCGATCATCATTGATCAACATCGATCATCATCGATCACCATCGATCAACATCGATCATCATCGATCATCATCGATCATCATCGATCATCATCGATAATCATTGATCATCATCGATCATCATCGATTATCATCGATCAATATCGGTCATCATCGATCATCATCGAGCTTCATCGAGCTTCATCGATCATCTGCGAGCATCATCGATCATCATCGATCATCATAGATCATCATCGATCATCATCGATCATCATCGATCATCATCGATCATCATCGATCATCATCGATCATCATCGATCATCATCGATCATCATCGATCATCATCGATCATCATCGATCATCATCGATCATCATCGATCATCATCGATCATCATCGATCATCATCGATCATCATCGATCATCATGGATCATCATCGATAATTATCGATCAACATCGATCATCATCGATCATCATCGATCAACTTCGATCAACATCGATCATCATCGATCATCATCGATCATCATCGATCATCATCGATCATCATCGATCATCATCGATCATCATCGATCATCATCGATTAATTATCATCGATCATTACCGATCATCATCGATCATCATCGATCATCATCGATCATCATCGATCATCATCGATCATCATCGTTCATCATCGATCGTCATCGATCATCATCGATCATCATCGATCATCGTCGATCATCGTCGATCATCATCGATCATCATCGATCTTCATCGATCAACATCGATCATCATCGATCATCATCGATCAACATCGATCATCATCGATCATCATCGATCATCATCGATCATCATCGACCATCATCGATCATCATCGGTGATCATCGATCATCATCGATCATCATCGATCAACATCGATCTACATAGATCATCATCGATCATCATCGATTAATTATCATCGATCATTACCGATCATCATCGATCATCATCGATCATCATCGATCATCATCGATCATCATCGATCATCATCGATCATCATCGTTCATCATCGATCGTCATCGATCATCATCGATCATCATCGATCATCATCGATCATCATCGATCATCATCGATCAACATCGATCAACATCGATCATCATCGATCATCATCGATCATCATCGATCATCATCGATCTTCATCGATCATCTGCGAGCATCATCGATCATCATCGATCATCATAGATCATCATCGATCATCATCGATCATCATCGATCACCATCGATCATCATCGATCATCATCGATCATCATCGATCATCATCGATCATCATCGATCATCATCGATCAACACAGATCATCATCGATCATCATCGATCATCATCGATCATCATCGATCATCATCGATCATCATCGATCATCGTCGATCATCATCGATCATCATCGATCATCATCGATCATCATCGATCATCATCGATCATCATGGATCATCATCGATAATTATCGATCAACATCGATCATCATCGATCATCATCGATCAACTTCGATCAACATCGATCATCATCGATCATCATCGATCATCATCGATCATCATCGATCATAATCGATCATCATCGATCAACATCGATCATCATCGATCATCATCGATCATCATCGATCATCATCGATCAACATCGATCATCATCGATCATCATCGATCATCATCGATCATCATCGATCATCATCGATCATCATCGATCATCATCGATCATCATCGATCATCTCATCGATCATCGTCGATCATCATCGATCACCATCGATCATCATCGATCATCATCGATCATCGTCGATCATCGTCGATCAACGTCGATCAACTTCGATCAACTTCGATCATCGTCGATCATCGATCATCATCGATCATCATCGATCATCATCGATCATCATCGATCATCATCGCTCATCATCGATCATCATCGGTCATCATCGATCAACATCGATCATCATCGATCATCATCGATCAACATCGATCATCATCGATCATCATCGATCATCATCGATCATCATCGATCATCATCGATCATCATCGATCATCATCGATCATCATCGATCATCATCGATCATCATCGATCAGCATCGATCATCATCGATCATCATCGATCATCATCGATCAACATCGATCATCATTGATCATCATCGATCATCGTCGATCATCGTCGATCAACTTCGATCAACTTCGATCAAATTCGATCGTCGTCGATCATCATCGATCATCATTGATCAACATCGATCATCATCGATCACCATCGATCAACATCGATCATCATCGATCATCATCGATCATCATCGATCATCATCGATAATCATTGATCATCATCGATCATCATCGATTATCATCGATCAATATCGGTCATCATCGATCATCATCGAGCTTCATCGAGCTTCATCGATCATCTGCGAGCATCATCGATCATCATCGATCATCATAGATCATCATCGATCATCATCGATCATCATCGATCATCATCGATCATCATCGATCATCATCGATCATCATCGATCATCATCGATCATCATCGATCATCATCGATCATCATCGATCATCATCGATCATCATCGATCATCATGGATCATCATCGATAATTATCGATCAACATCGATCATCATCGATCATCATCGATCAACTTCGATCAACATCGATCATCATCGATCATCATCGATCAACATCGATCAACATCGATCATCATCGATCATCATCGATCATCATCGATCATCATCGATTATCATCGATCGTCATCGATCATCATAGATCATCATCGATCATCATCGATTATCATCGATCAATATCGGTCATCATCGATCATCATCGATCTTCATCGATCATCTGCGAGCATCATCGATCATCATCGATCATCATCGATCATCATCGATCATCATCGTTCATCATCGATCGTCATCGATCATCATCGATCATCATCGATCATCGTCGATCATCATCGATCATCATCGATCATCATCGATCATCATCGATCATCATCGATCAACTTCGAGCAAATTCGATCATCGTCGATCATCATCGATCATCATCGATCATCATCGATCATCATCGATCATCATCTATCAACACCGATCATCATCGATCATCATCGATCAACACCGATCATCATCGATCATCATCGATCATCATCGATCATTATCGATCATAATCGATCATCATCGATCAACATCGATCATCATTGATCATCATCGATCATCATCGATCATCATCGATCAACATCGATCATCATCGACCATCATCGATCATCATCGATCATCATCGATCATCATCGATCATCATCGATCATCATCGATCATCATCGATCATCTCATCGATCATCATCGATCATCATCGATCATCATCGATCATCATCGATCATCATCGATCATCATCGATCATCGTCGATCATCGTCGATCAACTTCGATCAACTTCGATCAACTTCGATCATCGTCGATCATCGATCATCATCGATCATCATCGATCATCATCGTACATCATCGATCATCATCGATCATCATCGCTCATCATCGATCATCATCGGTCATCATCGATCAACATCGATCATCATCGATCATCATCGATCAACATCGATCATCATCGATCATCATCGATCATCATCGATCATCATCGATCATCATCGATCATCATCGATCATCATCGATCATCATCGATCATCATCGATCAGCATCGATCATCATCGATCATCATCGATCATCATCGATCAACATCGATCATCATTGATCATCATCGATCATCGTCGATCATCGTCGATCAACTTCGATCAACTTCGATCAAACTCGATCATCGTCGATCATCATCGATCATCATTGATTAACATCGATCATCATCGATCACCATCGATCAACATCGATCATCATCGATCATCATCGATCATCATCGATAATCATTGATCATCATCGATCATCATCGATTATCATCGATCAATATCGGTCATCATCGATCATCATCGAGCTTCATCGAGCTTCATCGATCATCTGCGAGCATCATCGATCATAATCGATCATCATCGATCATCATCGATCATCATCGATCATCATCGATCATCATCGATCATCATCGATCAACACAGATCATCATCGATCATCATCGATCATCATCGATCATCATCGATCATCATCGATCATCATCGATCATCATCGATCATCATCGATCATCGTCGATCATCATCGATCATCATCGATCATCATCGATCATCATCGATTATCATCGATCATCGTCGATCATCATCGATCATCATCGATCATCATCGATCATCATCGATCATCATCGATCATCATCGATCATCATGGATCATCATCGATAATTATCGATCAACATCGATCATCATCGATCATCATCGATCAACTTCTATCAACATCGATCATCATCGATCATCATCGATCATCATAGATCATCATCGATCATCGTCGATCAGCATCGATAATCATCGATCATCATCGATTAATTATCATCGATCATTATCGATCATCATCGATCATCATCGATCATCATCGATCATCATCGATCATCATCGATCATCATCGATCATCATCGTTCATCATCGATCGTCATCGATCATCATCGATCATCATCGATCATCGTCGATCATCATCGATCATCATCGATTATCATCGATCATCATCGATCATCATCGATCATCATCGATCATCATCGATCAACTTCGATCAAATTCGATCATCGTCGATCATCATCGATCATCATCGATCATCATCGATCATCATCTATCAACACCGATCATCATCGATCATCATCGATCAACACCGATCATCATCGATCATCATCGATCATCATCGATCATCATCGATCATAATCGATCATCATCGATCAACATCGATCATCATCGATCATCATCGATCATCATCGATCATCATCGATCATAATCGATCATCATCGATCATCGTCGATCATCATCGATCATCGTCGATCATCATCGATCAACATCGATCAGCATCGATCAACATCGATCAACATCGATCATCATCGATCATCATCGATCATCATCAATCATCATCGATCATCATCGATTATCATCGATCGTCATCGATCATCATAGACCATCATCGATCATCATCGATTATCATCGATCAATATCGGTCATCATCGATCATCATCGATCTTCATCGATCATCTGCGAGCATCATCGATCATCATCGATCATCATCGATCATCATCGATCATCATCGATCATCATCGTTCATCATCGATCGTCATCGATCATCATCGATCATCATCGATCATCGTCGATCATCATCGATCATCATCGATCATCATCGATCATCATCGATCAACTTCGAGCAAATTCGATCATCGTCGATCATCATCGATCATCATCGATCATCATCTATCAACACCGATCATCATCGATCATCATCGATCAACACCGATCATCATCGATCATCATCGATCATCATCGATCATCATCGATCATAATCGATCATCATCGATCAACATCGATCATCATCGATCATCATCGATCATCATCGATCATCATCGATCAACATCGATCATCATCGATCATCATCGATCATCATCGATCATCATCGATCATCATCGATCATCATCGATCATCATCGATCATCATCGATCATCTCATCGATCATCGTCGATCATCATCGATCACCATCGATCATCATCGATCATCATCGATCATCGTCGATCATCGTCGATCAACGTCGATCAACTTCGATCAACTTCGATCATCGTCGATCATCGATCATCATCGATCATCATCGATCATCATCGATCATCATCGATCATCATCGCTCATCATCGATCATCATCGGTCATCATCGATCCACATCGATCATCATCGATCATCATCGATCAACATCGATCATCATCGATCATCATCGATCATCATCGATCATCATCGATCATCATCGATCATCATCGATCATCATCGATCATCATCGATCATCATCGATCATCATCGATCAGCATCGATCATCATCGATCATCATCGATCATCATCGATCAACATCGATCTTCATTGATCATCATCGATCATCGTCGATCATCGTCGATCAACTTCGATCAACTTCGATCAAATTCGATCATCGTCGATCATCATCGATCATCATTGATCAACATCGATCATCATCGATCACCATCGATCAACATCGATCATCATCGATCATCATCGATCATCATCGATCATCATCGATAATCATTGATCATCATCGATCATCATCGATTATCATCGATCAATATCGGTCATCATCGATCATCATCGAGCTTCATCGAGCTTCATCGATCATCTGCGAGCATCATCGATCATCATCGATCATCATAGATCATCATCGATCATCATCGATCATCATCGATCATCATCGATCATCATCGATCATCATCGATCATCATCGATCATCATCGATCATCATCGATCATCATCGATCATCATCGATCATCATCGATCATCATCGATCATCATCGATCATCATCGATCATCATGGATCATCATCGATAATTATCGATCAACATCGATCATCATCGATCATCATCGATCAACTTCGATCAACATCGATCATCATCGATCATCATCGATCATCATCGATCATCATCGATCATCATCGATCATCATCGATCATCATCGATCATCATCGATCATCATCGATTAATTATCATCGATCATTACCGATCATCATCGATCATCATCGATCATCATCGATCATCATCGATCATCATCGATCATCATCGTTCATCATCGATCGTCATCGATCATCATCGATCATCATCGATCATCGTCGATCATCGTCGATCATCATCGATCATCATCGATCTTCATCGATCAACATCGATCATCATCGATCATCATCGATCAACATCGATCATCATCGATCATCATCGATCATCATCGATCATCATCGACCATCATCGATCATCATCGGTGATCATCGATCATCATCGATCATCATCGATCAACATCGATCTACATAGATCATCATCGATCATCATCGATTAATTATCATCGATCATTACCGATCATCATCGATCATCATCGATCATCATCGATCATCATCGATCATCATCGATCATCATCGTTCATCATCGATCGTCATCGATCATCATCGATCATCATCGATCATCATCGATCATCATCGATCATCATCGATCAACATCGATCAACATCGATCATCATCGATCATCATCGATCATCATCGATCATCATCGATCTTCATCGATCATCTGCGAGCATCATCGATCATCATCGATCATCATAGATCATCATCGATCATCATCGATCATCATCGATCACCATCGATCATCATCGATCATCATCGATCATCATCGATCATCATCGATCATCATCGATCATCATCGATCAACACAGATCATCATCGATCATCATCGATCATCATCGATCATCATCGATCATCATCGATCATCATCGATCATCGTCGATCATCATCGATCATCATCGATCATCATCGATCATCATCGATCATCATCGATCATCATGGATCATCATCGATAATTATCGATCAACATCGATCATCATCGATCATCATCGATCAACTTCGATCAACATCGATCATCATCGATCATCATCGATCATCATCGATCATCATCGATCATAATCGATCATCATCGATCAACATCGATCATCATCGATCATCATCGATCATCATCGATCATCATCGATCAACATCGATCATCATCGATCATCATCGATCATCATCGATCATCATCGATCATCATCGATCATCATCGATCATCATCGATCATCATCGATCATCTCATCGATCATCGTCGATCATCATCGATCACCATCGATCATCATCGATCATCATCGATCATCGTCGATCATCGTCGATCAACGTCGATCAACTTCGATCAACTTCGATCATCGTCGATCATCGATCATCATCGATCATCATCGATCATCATCGATCATCATCGATCATCATCGCTCATCATCGATCATCATCGGTCATCATCGATCAACATCGATCATCATCGATCATCATCGATCAACATCGATCATCATCGATCATCATCGATCATCATCGATCATCATCGATCATCATCGATCATCATCGATCATCATCGATCATCATCGATCAGCATCGATCATCATCGATCATCATCGATCATCATCGATCAACATCGATCATCATTGATCATCATCGATCATCGTCGATCATCGTCGATCAACTTCGATCAACTTCGATCAAATTCGATCGTCGTCGATCATCATCGATCATCATTGATCAACATCGATCATCATCGATCACCATCGATCAACATCGATCATCATCGATCATCATCGATCATCATCGATCATCATCGATAATCATTGATCATCATCGATCATCATCGATTATCATCGATCAATATCGGTCATCATCGATCATCATCGAGCTTCATCGAGCTTCATCAATCATCTGCGAGCATCATCGATCATCATCGATCATCATAGATCATCATCGATCATCATCGATCATCATCGATCATCATCGATCATCATCGATCATCATCGATCATCATCGATCATCATCGATCATCATCGATCATCATCGATCATCATCGATCATCATCGATCATCATGGATCATCATCGATAATTATCGATCAACATCGATCATCATCGATCATCATCGATCAACTTCGATCAACATCGATCATCATCGATCATCATCGATCATCATCGATCATCATCGATCATCATCGATCATCATCGATCATCATCGATTAATTATCATCGATCATTACCGATCATCATCGATCATCATCGATCATCATCGATCATCATCGATCATCATCGATCATCATCGATCATCATCGTTCATCATCGATCGTCATCGATCATCATCGATCATCATCGATCATCGTCGATCATCGTCGATCATCATCGATCATCATCGATCTTCATCGATCAACATCGATCATCATCGATCATCATCGATCAACATCGATCATCATCGATCATCATCGATCATCATCGATCATCATCGACCATCATCGATCATCATGGGTGATCATCGATCATCATCGATCATCATCGATCAACATCGATCTACATAGATCATCATCGATCATCATCGATTAATTATCATCGATCATTACCGATCGATGTTCATCATCGATCATCATCGATCATCATCGATCATCATTGTTCATCATCGATCGTCATCGATCATCATCGATCATCATCGATCATCATCGATCATCATCGATCATCATCGATCAACATCGATCAACATCGATCATCATCGATCATCATCGATCATCATCGATCATCATCGATCTTCATCGATCATCTGCGAGCATCATCGATCATCATCGATCATCATAGATCATCATCGATCATCATCGCTCATCATCGATCATCATCGGTCATCATCGATCAACATCGATCAACATCGATCATCATCGATCAACATCGATCATCATCGATCATCATCGATCATCATCGATCATCATCGATCATCATCGATCATCATCGATCATCATCGATCATCATCGATCAGCATCGATCATCATCGATCATCATCGATCATCATCGATCAACATCGATCATCATTGATCATCATCGATCATCGTCGATCATCGTCGATCAACTTCGATCAACTTCGATCAAATTCGATCATCGTCGATCATCATCGATCATCATTGATCAACATCGATCATCATCGATCGCCATCGATCAACATCGATCATCATCGATCATCATCGATCATCATCGATCATCATCGATAATCATTGATCATCATCGATCATCATCGATTATCATCGATCAATATCGGTCATCATCGATCATCATCGAGCTTCATCGAGCTTCATCGATCATCTGCGAGCATCATCGATCATCATCGATCATCATAGATCATCATCGATCATCATCGATCATCATCGATCATCATCGATCATCATCGATCATCATCGATCATCATCGATCATCATCGATCATCATGGATCATCATCGATAATTATCGATCAACATCGATCATCATCGATCATCATCGATCAACTTCGATCAACATCGATCATCATCGATCATCATCGATCATCATCGATCATCATCGATCATCATCGATCATCATCGATCATCATCGATCATCATCGATTAATTATCATCGATCATTACCGATCATCATCGATCATCATCGATCATCATCGATCATCATCGATCATCATCGATCATCATCGATCATCATCGTTCATCATCGATCGTCATCGATCATCATCGATCATCATCGATCATCGTCGATCATCGTCGATCATCATCGATCATCATCGATCTTCATCGATCAACATCGATCATCATCGATCATCATCGATCAACATCGATCATCATCGATCATCATCGATCATCATCGATCATCATCGACCATCATCGATCATCATCGGTGATCATCGATCATCATCGATCATCATCGATCAACATCGATCTACATAGATCATCATCGATCATCATCGATTAATTATCATCGATCATTACCGATCTTCATCGATCATCATCGATCATCATCGATCATCATCGATCATCATCGATCATCATCGATCATCATCGATCATCATCGATCATCATCGATCAACATCGATCAACATCGATCATCATCGATCATCATCGATCATCATCGATCATCATCGATTATCATCGATCTTCATCGATCATCTGCGAGCATCATCGATCATCATCGATCATCATAGATCATCATCGATCATCATCGATCATCATCGATCACCATCGATCATCATCGATCATCATCGATCATCATCGATCATCATCGATCATCATCGATCATCATCGATCAACACAGATCATCATCGATCATCATCGATCATCATCGATCATCATCGATCATCATCGATCATCATCGATCATCATCGATCATCATCGATCATCATCGATCATCGTCGATCATCATCGATCATCATCGATCATCGTCGATCATCATCGATCATCATCGATCATCATCGATCATCATCGATCATCATCGATCATCATCGATCATCATGGATCATCATCGATAATTATCGATCAACATCGATCATCATCGATCATCATCGATCAACTTCGATCAACATCGATCATCATCGATCATCATCGATCATCATCGATCATCATCGATCAGCATCGATAATCATCGATCATCATTGATTAATTATCATCGATCATTATCGATCATCATCGATCATCATCGTTCATTATCGATCATCATCGATCATCATCGATCATCATCGATCATCATCGATCATCATCGATCATCATCGATCATCATCGTTCATCATCGATCGTCATCGATCATCATCGATCATCATCGATCATCGTCGATCATCATCGATCATCATCGATTATCATCGATCATCATCGATCATCATCGATCAACTTCGATCAAATTCGATCATCGTCGATCATCATCGATCATCATCGATCATCATCGATCATCATCTATCAACACTGATCATCATCGATCATCATCGATCAACACCGATCATCATCGATCATCATCGATCATCATCGATCATCATCGATCATAATCGATCATCATCGATCAACATCGATCATCATCGATCATCATCGATCATCATCGATCATCATCGATCATAATCGATCATCATCGATCATCGTCGATCATCATCGATCATCGTCGATCATCATCGATCATCGTCGATCATCATCGATCAACATCGATCAGCATCGATCAACATCGATCATCATCGATCATCATCGATCATCATCGATCATCATCGATCTTCATCGATCATCTGCGAGCATCATCGATCATCATCGATCATCATAGATCATCATCGATCATCATCGATCATCATCGATCAACACAGATCATCATCGATCATCATCGATCATCATCGATCATCATCGATCATCATCGATCATCATCGATCATCATCGATCATCATCGATCATCATCGATCATCATCGATCATCGTCGATCATCATCGATCATCATCGATCATCGTCGATCATCATCGATCATCATCGATCATCGTCGATCATCATCGATCATCATCGATCATCATCGATCATCATCGATCATCATCGATCATCATCGATCATCATGGATCATCATCGATAATTATCGATCAACATCGATCATCATCGATCATCATCGATCAACTTCGATCAACATCGATCATCATCGATCATCATCGATCATCATCGATCATCATCGATCAGCATCGATAATCATCGATCATCATCGATTAATTATCATCGATCATTATCGATCATCATCGATCATCATCGATCATCATCGATCATCATCGATCATCATCGATCATCATCGATCATCATCGTTCATCATCGATCGTCATCGATCATCATCGATCATCATCGATTATCATCGATCATCATCGATCATCATCGATCAACTTCGATCAAATTCGATCATCGTCGATCATCATCGATCATCATCGATCATCATCGATCATCATCTATCAACACTGATCATCATCGATCATCATCGATCAACACCGATCATCATCGATCATCATCGATCATCATCGATCATCATCGATCATAATCGATCATCATCGATCAACATCGATCATCATCGATCATCATCGATCATCATCGATCATCATCGATCATCATCGATCATAATCGATCATCATCGATCATCGTCGATCATCATCGATCATCGTCGATCATCATCGATCATCGTCGATCATCATCGATCAACATCGATCAGCATCGATCAACATCGATCAACATCGATCATCATCGATCATCATCGATCATCATCGATCAACATCGATCATCATCGATCATCATCGATCATCATCGATCAACATCGATCATCATCGATCATCATCGATCATCATCGATCAACATCGATCAACATCGATCATCATCGATCATCATCGATCATCATCGATCATCATCGATTATCATCGATCGTCATCGATCATCATAGATCATCATCGATCATCATCGATTATCATCGATCAATATCGGTCATCATCGATCATCATCGATCTTCATCGATCATCTGCGAGCATCATCGATCATCATCGATCATCATCGATCATCATCGATCATCATCGATCATCATCGTTCATCATCGATCGTCATCGATCATCATCGATCATCATCGATCATCATCGATCATCATCGATCATCATCGTTCATCATCGATCGTCATCGATCATCATCGATCATCATCGATCATCGTCGATCATCATCGATCATCATCGATCATCATCGATCATCATCGATCATCATCGATCATCATCGATCATCATCGATCAACTTCGAGCAAATTCGATCATCATCGATCATCATCGATCATCATCTATCAACACCGATCATCATCGATCATAATCGATCATCATCGATCATCATCGATCATAATCGATCATCATCGATCAACATCGATCATCATCGATCATCATCGATCATCATCGATCATCATCGATCAACATCGATCATCATCGATCATCATCGATCATCATCGATCATCATCGATCATCATCGATCATCATCGATCATCATCGATCATCATCGATCATCTCATCGATCATCATCGATCATCATCGATCATCATCGATCATCATCGATCATCATCGATCATCGTCGATCATCGTCGATCAACTTCGATCAACTTCGATCAACTTCGATCATCGTCGATCATCGATCATCATCGATCATCATCGATCATCATCGGTCATCATCGATCATCATCGCTCATCATCGATCATCATCGGTCATCATCGATCAACATCGATCATCATCGATCATCATCGATCAACATCGATCATCATCGATCATCATCGATCATCATCGATCATCATCGATCATCATCGATCATCATCGATCATCATCGATCATCATCGATCATCATCGATCAGCATCGACCATCATCGATCATCATCGATCATCATCGATCAACATCGATCATCATTGATCATCATCGATCATCGTCGATCATCGTCGATCAACTTCGATCAACTTCGATCAAATTCGATCATCGTCGATCATCATCGATCATCATCGATCATCATCGATCATCATCGATTAATTATCATCGATCATTACTGATCATCATCGATCATCTTCAATCATCATCGATCATCATCGATCATCATCGATCATCATCGATCATCATCGATCATCATCGATCATCATCGATCATCATGGATCAGCATCGGTAATTATCGATCAACATCGATCATCATCGATCATCATCGATCAACTTCGATCAACATCGATCATCATCGATCATCATCGATCATCATCGATCATCATCGATCATCATCGATCATCATCGATCATCATCGATCATCATCGATTAATTATCATCGATCATTACCGATCATCATCGATCATCTTCGATCATCATCGATCATCATCGATCATCATCGATCATCATCGATCATCATCGATCATCATCGATCATCATCGATCATCATCGATCATCATCGATCATCATGGATCATCATCGATAATTATCGATCAACATCGATCATCATCGATCATCATCGATCATCATCGATCATCATCGATCATCATCGATCATAATCGATCATCATCGATCATCATCGATCATCATCGATCATCATCGATCATCATCGATCATCATCGATCATCATCGATCATCATCGATCATCATCGATCATCATCGATCATCATCGATCATCATCGATCATCATGGATCATCATCTATAATTATCGATCAACATCGATCATCATCGATCATCATCGATCAACTTCGATCAACATCGATCATCATCGATCATCATCGATCATCATCGATCATCATCGATCATCATCGATCATCATCGATCATCATCGATCATCATCGACCATCATCGATCATCATCGGTGATCATCGATCATCATCGATCATCATCGATCAACATCGATCTACATAGATCATCATCAATCATCATCGATCATCATCGATCATCATCGATCATCATCGATCATCATCGATCATCATCGATCATCATCGATCATCATCGATCATCATCGATCATCATCGATCATCATCGATCATCATCGATCATCATCGATCATCATCGATCATCATCGATCAACATCGATCATCATCGATCAACTTCGATCAACATCGATCATCATCGATCATCATCGATCATCATCGATCATCATCGATCATCATCGATCATAATCGATCATCATCGATCAACATCGATCATCATCGATCATCATCGATCATCATCGATCATCATCGATCAACATCGATCATCATCGATCATCATCGATCATCATCGATCATCATCGATCATCATCGATCATCATCGATCATCATCGATCATCATCGATCATCTCATCGATCATCGTCGATCATCATCGATCACCATCGATCATCATCGATCATCATCGATCATCGTCGATCATCGTCGATCAACGTCGATCAACTTCGATCAACTTCGATCATCGTCGATCATCGATCATCATCGATCATCATCGATCATCATCGATCATCATCGATCATCATCGCTCATCATCGATCATCATCGGTCATCATCGATCAACATCGATCATCATCGATCATCATCGATCAACATCGATCATCATCGATCATCATCGATCATCATCGATCATCATCGATCATCATCGATCATCATCGATCATCATCGATCATCATCGATCAGCATCGATCATCATCGATCATCATCGATCATCATCGATCAACATCGATCATCATTGATCATCATCGATCATCGTCGATCATCGTCGATCAACTTCGATCAACTTCGATCAAATTCGATCGTCGTCGATCATCATCGATCATCATTGATCAACATCGATCATCATCGATCACCATCGATCAACATCGATCATCATCGATCATCATCGATCATCATCGATCATCATCGATAATCATTGATCATCATCGATCATCATCGATTATCATCGATCAATATCGGTCATCATCGATCATCATCGAGCTTCATCGAGCTTCATCAATCATCTGCGAGCATCATCGATCATCATCGATCATCATAGATCATCATCGATCATCATCGATCATCATCGATCATCATCGATCATCATCGATCATCATCGATCATCATCGATCATCATCGATCATCATCGATCATCATCGATCATCATCGATCATCATCGATCATCATCGATCATCATGGATCATCATCGATAATTATCGATCAACATCGATCATCATCGATCATCATCGATCAACTTCGATCAACATCGATCATCATCGATCATCATCGATCATCATCGATCATCATCGATCATCATCGATCATCATCGATCATCATCGATCATCATCGATTAATTATCATCGATCATTACCGATCATCATCGATCATCATCGATCATCATCGATCATCATCGATCATCATCGATCATCATCGATCATCATCGTTCATCATCGATCGTCATCGATCATCATCGATCATCATCGATCATCGTCGATCATCGTCGATCATCATCGATCATCATCGATCTTCATCGATCAACATCGATCATCATCGATCATCATCGATCAACATCGATCATCATCGATCATCATCGATCATCATCGATCATCATCGACCATCATCGATCATCATGGGTGATCATCGATCATCATCGATCATCATCGATCAACATCGATCTACATAGATCATCATCGATCATCATCGATTAATTATCATCGATCATTACCGATCGATGTTCATCATCGATCATCATCGATCATCATCGATCATCATCGTTCATCATCGATCGTCATCGATCATCATCGATCATCATCGATCATCATCGATCATCATCGATCATCATCGATCAACATCGATCAACATCGATCATCATCGATCATCATCGATCATCATCGATCATCATCGATCTTCATCGATCATCTGCGAGCATCATCGATCATCATCGATCATCATAGATCATCATCGATCATCATCGCTCATCATCGATCATCATCGGTCATCATCGATCAACATCGATCATCATCGATCATCATCGATCAACATCGATCATCATCGATCATCATCGATCATCATCGATCATCATCGATCATCATCGATCATCATCGATCATCATCGATCATCATCGATCATCATCGATCATCATCGATCAGCATCGATCATCATCGATCATCATCGATCATCATCGATCAACATCGATCATCATTGATCATCATCGATCATCGTCGATCATCGTCGATCAACTTCGATCAACTTCGATCAAATTCGATCATCGTCGATCATCATCGATCATCATTGATCAACATCGATCATCATCGATCGCCATCGATCAACATCGATCATCATCGATCATCATCGATCATCATCGATCATCATCGATAATCATTGATCATCATCGATCATCATCGATTATCATCGATCAATATCGGTCATCATCGATCATCATCGAGCTTCATCGAGCTTCATCGATCATCTGCGAGCATCATCGATCATCATCGATCATCATAGATCATCATCGATCATCATCGATCATCATCGATCATCATCGATCATCATCGATCATCATCGATCATCATCGATCATCATCGATCATCATGGATCATCATCGATAATTATCGATCAACATCGATCATCATCGATCATCATCGATCAACTTCGATCAACATCGATCATCATCGATCATCATCGATCATCATCGATCATCATCGATCATCATCGATCATCATCGATCATCATCGATTAATTATCATCGATCATTACCGATCATCATCGATCATCATCGATCATCATCGATCATCATCGATCATCATCGATCATCATCGATCATCATCGTTCATCATCGATCGTCATCGATCATCATCGATCATCATCGATCATCGTCGATCATCGTCGATCATCATCGATCATCATCGATCTTCATCGATCAACATCGATCATCATCGATCATCATCGATCAACATCGATCATCATCGATCATCATCGATCATCATCGATCATCATCGACCATCATCGATCATCATCGGTGATCATCGATCATCATCGATCATCATCGATCAACATCGATCTACATAGATCATCATCGATCATCATCGATTAATTATCATCGATCATTACCGATCTTCATCGATCATCATCGATCATCATCGATCATCATCGATCATCATCGATCATCATCGATCATCATCGATCATCATCGATCAACATCGATCAACATCGATCATCATCGATCATCATCGATCATCATCGATCATCATCGATTATCATCGATCTTCATCGATCATCTGCGAGCATCATCGATCATCATCGATCATCATAGATCATCATCGATCATCATCGATCATCATCGATCACCATCGATCATCATCGATCATCATCGATCATCATCGATCATCATCGATCATCATCGATCATCATCGATCAACACAGATCATCATCGATCATCATCGATCATCATCGATCATCATCGATCATCATCGATCATCATCGATCATCATCGATCATCATCGATCATCATCGATCATCATCGATCATCGTCGATCATCATCGATCATCATCGATCATCGTCGATCATCATCGATCATCATCGATCATCATCGATCATCATCGATCATCATCGATCATCATCGATCATCATGGATCATCATCGATAATTATCGATCAACATCGATCATCATCGATCATCATCGATCAACTTCGATCAACATCGATCATCATCGATCATCATCGATCATCATCGATCATCATCGATCAGCATCGATAATCATCGATCATCATCGATTAATTATCATCGATCATTATCGATCATCATCGATCATCATCGATCATTATCGATCATCATCGATCATCATCGATCATCATCGATCATCATCGATCATCATCGATCATCATCGATCATCATCGTTCATCATCGATCGTCATCGATCATCATCGATCATCATCGATCATCGTCGATCATCATCGATCATCATCGATTATCATCGATCATCATCGATCATCATCGATCAACTTCGATCAAATTCGATCATCGTCGATCATCATCGATCATCATCGATCATCATCGATCATCATCTATCAACACTGATCATCATCGATCATCATCGATCAACACCGATCATCATCGATCATCATCGATCATCATCGATCATCATCGATCATAATCGATCATCATCGATCAACATCGATCATCATCGATCATCATCGATCATCATCGATCATCATCGATCATAATCGATCATCATCGATCATCGTCGATCATCATCGATCATCGTCGATCATCATCGATCATCGTCGATCATCATCGATCAACATCGATCAGCGTCGATCAACATCGATCAACATCGATCATCATCGATCATCATCGATCATCATCGATCATCATCGATCTTCATCGATCATCTGCGAGCATCATCGATCATCATCGATCATCATAGATCATCATCGATCATCATCGATCATCATCGATCAACACAGATCATCATCGATCATCATCGATCATCATCGATCATCATCGATCATCATCGATCATCATCGATCATCATCGATCATCATTGATCATCATCGATCATCGTCGATCATCGTCGATCAACTTCGATCAACTTCGATCAAATTCGATCGTCGTCGATCATCATCGATCATCATTGATCAACATCGATCATCATCGATCACCATCGATCAACATCGATCATCATCGATCATCATCGATCATCATCGATCATCATCGATAATCATTGATCATCATCGATCATCATCGATTATCATCGATCAATATCGGTCATCATCGATCATCATCGAGCTTCATCGAGCTTCATCAATCATCTGCGAGCATCATCGATCATCATCGATCATCATAGATCATCATCGATCATCATCGATCATCATCGATCATCATCGATCATCATCGATCATCATCGATCATCATCGATCATCATCGATCATCATCGATCATCATCGATCATCATCGATCATCATCGATCATCATCGATCATCATGGATCATCATCGATAATTATCGATCAACATCGATCATCATCGATCATCATCGATCAACTTCGATCAACATCGATCATCATCGATCATCATCGATCATCATCGATCATCATCGATCATCATCGATCATCATCGATCATCATCGATCATCATCGATTAATTATCATCGATCATTACCGATCATCATCGATCATCATCGATCATCATCGATCATCATCGATCATCATCGATCATCATCGATCATCATCGTTCATCATCGATCGTCATCGATCATCATCGATCATCATCGATCATCGTCGATCATCGTCGATCATCATCGATCATCATCGATCTTCATCGATCAACATCGATCATCATCGATCATCATCGATCAACATCGATCATCATCGATCATCATCGATCATCATCGATCATCATCGACCATCATCGATCATCATGGGTGATCATCGATCATCATCGATCATCATCGATCAACATCGATCTACATAGATCATCATCGATCATCATCGATTAATTATCATCGATCATTACCGATCGATGTTCATCATCGATCATCATCGATCATCATCGATCATCATCGTTCATCATCGATCGTCATCGATCATCATCGATCATCATCGATCATCATCGATCATCATCGATCATCATCGATCAACATCGATCAACATCGATCATCATCGATCATCATCGATCATCATCGATCATCATCGATCTTCATCGATCATCTGCGAGCATCATCGATCATCATCGATCATCATAGATCATCATCGATCATCATCGCTCATCATCGATCATCATCGGTCATCATCGATCAACATCGATCATCATCGATCATCATCGATCAACATCGATCATCATCGATCATCATCGATCATCATCGATCATCATCGATCATCATCGATCATCATCGATCATCATCGATCATCATCGATCATCATCGATCATCATCGATCAGCATCGATCATCATCGATCATCATCGATCATCATCGATCAACATCGATCATCATTGATCATCATCGATCATCGTCGATCATCGTCGATCAACTTCGATCAACTTCGATCAAATTCGATCATCGTCGATCATCATCGATCATCATTGATCAACATCGATCATCATCGATCGCCATCGATCAACATCGATCATCATCGATCATCATCGATCATCATCGATCATCATCGATAATCATTGATCATCATCGATCATCATCGATTATCATCGATCAATATCGGTCATCATCGATCATCATCGAGCTTCATCGAGCTTCATCGATCATCTGCGAGCATCATCGATCATCATCGATCATCATAGATCATCATCGATCATCATCGATCATCATCGATCATCATCGATCATCATCGATCATCATCGATCATCATCGATCATCATCGATCATCATGGATCATCATCGATAATTATCGATCAACATCGATCATCATCGATCATCATCGATCAACTTCGATCAACATCGATCATCATCGATCATCATCGATCATCATCGATCATCATCGATCATCATCGATCATCATCGATCATCATCGATCATCATCGATTAATTATCATCGATCATTACCGATCATCATCGATCATCATCGATCATCATCGATCATCATCGATCATCATCGATCATCATCGATCATCATCGTTCATCATCGATCGTCATCGATCATCATCGATCATCATCGATCATCGTCGATCATCGTCGATCATCATCGATCATCATCGATCTTCATCGATCAACATCGATCATCATCGATCATCATCGATCAACATCGATCATCATCGATCATCATCGATCATCATCGATCATCATCGACCATCATCGATCATCATCGGTGATCATCGATCATCATCGATCATCATCGATCAACATCGATCTACATAGATCATCATCGATCATCATCGATTAATTATCATCGATCATTACCGATCTTCATCGATCATCATCGATCATCATCGATCATCATCGATCATCATCGATCATCATCGATCATCATCGATCATCATCGATCAACATCGATCAACATCGATCATCATCGATCATCATCGATCATCATCGATCATCATCGATTATCATCGATCTTCATCGATCATCTGCGAGCATCATCGATCATCATCGATCATCATAGATCATCATCGATCATCATCGATCATCATCGATCACCATCGATCATCATCGATCATCATCGATCATCATCGATCATCATCGATCATCATCGATCATCATCGATCAACACAGATCATCATCGATCATCATCGATCATCATCGATCATCATCGATCATCATCGATCATCATCGATCATCATCGATCATCATCGATCATCATCGATCATCATCGATCATCGTCGATCATCATCGATCATCATCGATCATCGTCGATCATCATCGATCATCATCGATCATCATCGATCATCATCGATCATCATCGATCATCATCGATCATCATGGATCATCATCGATAATTATCGATCAACATCGATCATCATCGATCATCATCGATCAACTTCGATCAACATCGATCATCATCGATCATCATCGATCATCATCGATCATCATCGATCAGCATCGATAATCATCGATCATCATCGATTAATTATCATCGATCATTATCGATCATCATCGATCATCATCGATCATTATCGATCATCATCGATCATCATCGATCATCATCGATCATCATCGATCATCATCGATCATCATCGATCATCATCGTTCATCATCGATCGTCATCGATCATCATCGATCATCATCGATCATCGTCGATCATCATCGATCATCATCGATTATCATCGATCATCATCGATCATCATCGATCAACTTCGATCAAATTCGATCATCGTCGATCATCATCGATCATCATCGATCATCATCGATCATCATCTATCAACACTGATCATCATCGATCATCATCGATCAACACCGATCATCATCGATCATCATCGATCATCATCGATCATCATCGATCATAATCGATCATCATCGATCAACATCGATCATCATCGATCATCATCGATCATCATCGATCATCATCGATCATAATCGATCATCATCGATCATCGTCGATCATCATCGATCATCGTCGATCATCATCGATCATCGTCGATCATCATCGATCAACATCGATCAGCATCGATCAACATCGATCAACATCGATCATCATCGATCATCATCGATCATCATCGATCATCATCGATCTTCATCGATCATCTGCGAGCATCATCGATCATCATCGATCATCATAGATCATCATCGATCATCATCGATCATCATCGATCAACACAGATCATCATCGATCATCATCGATCATCATCGATCATCATCGATCATCATCGATCATCATCGATCATCATCGATCATCATCGATCATCATCGATCATCATCGATCATCATCGATCATCGTCGATCATCATCGATCATCATCGATCATCGTCGATCATCATCGATCATCATCGATCATCGTCGATCATCATCGATCATCATCGATCATCATCGATCATCATCGATCATCATCGATCATCATCGATCATCATGGATCATCATCGATAATTATCGATCAACATCGATCATCATCGATCATCATCGATCAACTTCGATCAACATCGATCATCATCGATCATCATCGATCATCATCGATCATCATCGATCAGCATCGATAATCATCGATCATCATCGATTAATTATCATCGATCATTATCGATCATCATCGATCATCATCGATCATCATCGATCATCATCGATCATCATCGATCATCATCGATCATCATCGTTCATCATCGATCGTCATCGATCATCATCGATCATCATCGATCATCGTCGATCATCATCGATCATCATCGATTATCATCGATCATCATCGATCATCATCGATCAACTTCGATCAAATTCGATCATCGTCGATCATCATCGATCATCATCGATCATCATCGATCATCATCTATCAACACTGATCATCATCGATCATCATCGATCAACACCGATCATCATCGATCATCATCGATCATCATCGATCATCATCGATCATAATCGATCATCATCGATCAACATCGATCATCATCGATCATCATCGATCATCATCGATCATCATCGATCATCATCGATCATAATCGATCATCATCGATCATCGTCGATCATCATCGATCATCGTCGATCATCATCGATCATCGTCGATCATCATCGATCAACATCGATCAGCATCGATCAACATCGATCAACATCGATAATCATCGATCATCATCGATCATCATCGATCAACATCGATCATCATCGATCATCATCGATCATCATCGATCAACATCGATCATCATCGATCATCATCGATCATCATCGATCAACATCGATCAACATCGATCATCATCGATCATCATCGATCATCATCGATCATCATCGATTATCATCGATCGTCATCGATCATCATAGATCATCATCGATCATCATCGATTATCATCGATCAATATCGGTCATCATCGATCATCATCGATCTTCATCGATCATCTGCGAGCATCATCGATCATCATCGATCATCATCGATCATCATCGATCATCATCGATCATCATCGTTCATCATCGATCGTCATCGATCATCATCGATCATCATCGATCATCATCGATCATCATCGATCATCATCGTTCATCATCGATCGTCATCGATCATCATCGATCATCATCGATCATCGTCGATCATCATCGATCATCATCGATCATCATCGATCATCATCGATCATCATCGATCATCATCGATCATCATCGATCAACTTCGAGCAAATTCGATCATCATCGATCATCATCGATCATCATCTATCAACACCGATCATCATCGATCATAATCGATCATCATCGATCATCATCGATCATAATCGATCATCATCGATCAACATCGATCATCATCGATCATCATCGATCATCATCGATCATCATCGATCAACATCGATCATCATCGATCATCATCGATCATCATCGATCATCATCGATCATCATCGATCATCATCGATCATCATCGATCATCATCGATCATCTCATCGATCATCATCGATCATCATCGATCATCATCGATCATCATCGATCATCATCGATCATCGTCGATCATCGTCGATCAACTTCGATCAACTTCGATCAACTTCGATCATCGTCGATCATCGATCATCATCGATCATCATCGATCATCATCGGTCATCATCGATCATCATCGCTCATCATCGATCATCATCGGTCATCATCGATCAACATCGATCATCATCGATCATCATCGATCAACATCGATCATCATCGATCATCATCGATCATCATCGATCATCATCGATCATCATCGATCATCATCGATCATCATCGATCATCATCGATCAGCATCGACCATCATCGATCATCATCGATCATCATCGATCAACATCGATCATCATTGATCATCATCGATCATCGTCGATCATCGTCGATCAACTTCGATCAACTTCGATCAAATTCGATCATCGTCGATCATCATCGATCATCATCGATCATCATCGATCATCATCGATTAATTATCATCGATCATTACTGATCATCATCGATCATCTTCGATCATCATCGATCATCTTCGATCATCATCGATCATCATCGATCATCATCGATCATCATCGATCATCATCGATCATCATCGATCATCATCGATCATCATGGATCAGCATCGGTAATTATCGATCAACATCGATCATCATCGATCATCATCGATCAACTTCGATCAACATCGATCATCATCGATCATCATCGATCATCATCGATCATCATCGATCATCATCGATCATCATCGATCATCATCGATCATCATCGATTAATTATCATCGATCATTACCGATCATCATCGATCATCTTCGATCATCATCGATCATCATCGATCATCATCGATCATCATCGATCATCATCGATCATCATCGATCATCATCGATCATCATCGATCATCATCGATCATCATGGATCATCATCGATAATTATCGATCAACATCGATCATCATCGATCATCATCGATCATCATCGATCATCATCGATCATCATCGATCATAATCGATCATCATCGATCATCATCGATCATCATCGATCATCATCGATCATCATCGATCATCATCGATCATCATCGATCATCATCGATCATCATCGATCATCATCGATCATCATCGATCATCATCGATCATCATGGATCATCATCTATAATTATCGATCAACATCGATCATCATCGATCATCATCGATCAACTTCGATCAACATCGATCATCATCGATCATCATCGATCATCATCGATCATCATCGATCATCATCGATCATCATCGATCATCATCGATCATCATCGACCATCATCGATCATCATCGGTGATCATCGATCATCATCGATCATCATCGATCAACATCGATCTACATAGATCATCATCAATCATCATCGATCATCATCGATCATCATCGATCATCATCGATCATCATCGATCATCATCGATCATCATCGATCATCATCGATCATCATCGATCATCATCGATCATCATCGATCATCATCGATCATCATCGATCATCATCGATCATCATCGATCAACATCGATCATCATTGATCATCATCGATCATCGTCGATCATCGTCGATCATCGTCGATCAACTTCGATCAACTTCGATCAAATTCGATCATCGTCGATCATCATCGATCATCATCGATCATCATCGATCATCATCTATCAACACCGATCATCATCGATCATCATCGATCAACACAGATCATCTTCGATCATCATCGATCATCATCGATCATCATCGATCATCATCGATCATAATCGATCATCATCGATCAACATCGATCATCATCGATCATCATCGATCATCATCGATCATCATCGATCATCATCGATCATCATCGATCATCGTCGATCATCATCGATCATTGTCGATCATCATCGATCAACATCGATCAGCATCGATCAACATCGATCAACATCGATCATCATCGATCATCATCGATCATCATCGATCAACATCGATCATCATCGATCATCATCGATCATCATCGATCATCATCGATCATCATCGATCATCATCGATCATCATCGATCAACATCGATCAACATCGATCATCATCGATCATCATCGATCATCATCGATCATCATCGATCTTCATCGATCATCTGCGAGCATCATCGATCATCATCGATCATCATAGATCATCATCGATCATCATCGATCATCATCGATCACCATCGATCATCATCGATCATCATCGATCATCATCGATCATCATCGATCATCATCGATCATCATCGATCAACACAGATCATCATCGATCATCATCGATCATCATCGATCATCATCGATCATCATCATCATCATCGATCATCGTCGATCATCATCGATCATCATCGATCATCATCGATCATCATCGATCATCATCGATCATCGTCGATCATCATCGATCATCATCTATCATCATCGATCATCATCGATCATCATCGATCATCATGGATCATCATCGATAATTATCGATCAACATCGATCATCATCGATCATCATCGATCAACTTCGATCAACATCGATCATCATTGATCATCATCGATCATCATCGATCATCATCGATCATCATCGATCATCATCGATCATCATCGATCATCATCGGTTAATTATCATCGATCATTATCGATCATCATCGATCATCATCGATCATCATCGATCATCATCGATCATCATCGATCATCATCGATCATCATCGATCATCATCGATCATCATCGTTCATCATCGATCGTCATCGATCATCATCGATCATCATCGATCGTCGTTGATCATCATCGATCATCATCGATCATCATCGATCATCATCGATCATCATCGATCATCATCGATCAACTTCGATCAAATTCGATCATCGTCGATCATCATCGATCATCATCGATCATCATCGATCATCATCTATCAACACCGATCATCATCGATCATCATCGATCAACACCGATCATCATCGATCATCATCGATCATCATCGATCATCATCGATCATAATCGATCATCATCGATCAACATCGATCATCATCGATCATCATCGATCATCATCGATCATTATCGATCATCATCGATTATCATCGATCGTCATCGATCATCATCGATCATCATCGATCATCATCGATCATCATCGATTATCATCGATCAATATCGGTCATCATCGATCATCATCGATCTTCATCGATCATCTGCGAGCATCATCGATCATCATCGATCATCATCGATCATCATCGATCATCATCGATCATCATTGATCATCATCGATCATCATCGATCATCATCGATCATCATCGATCATCATCGATCATCATCGATCATCATCGATCAACATCGATCATCATTGATCATCATCGATCATCGTCGATCATCGTCGATCAACTTCGATCAACTTCGATCAAATTCGATCATCGTCGATCATCATCGATCATCATCGATCATCATCGATCAACATCGATCATCATCGATCATCATCGATAAACATCGATCATCATCGATCATCATCGATCGTCATCGATCATCATCGATCGTCATCGATCATCATCGATCATCATCGATCATCGTCGATCATAATCGATCATCATCGATCAACATCGATCATCATCGATCATCATCGATCATCATCGATCATCATCGATCATCATCGATCATCATCGATTATCATCGATCGTCATCGATCATCATCGATCATCATCGATTATCATCGATCAATATCGGTCATCATCGATCATCATCGATCTTCATCGATCATCTGCGAGCATCATCGATCATCATCGATCATCATCGATCATCATCGATCATCATTGATCATCATCGATCATCATCGATCAACATCGACCATCATCGATCATCATCGATCGTCATCGATCATCATCGATCATCATCGATCATCATCGATCAACATCGATCATCATCGATCATCATCGATCATCATCGATCAACATCGACCATCATCGATCATCATCGATCGTCATCGATCATCATCGATCATCATCGATCATCATCGATTATCATCGATCAATATCGGTCATCATCGATCTTCATCGATCATCTGCGAGCATCATCGATCATCATCGATCATCATCGATCATCATCGATCATCATCAATCATCATCGATCATCATCGATCAACATCGATCACCATCGATCATCATCGATCATCATCGATCATCATCGATCAACACCGATCATCATCGATCATCATCGATCAACACAGATCATCATCGATCATCATCGATCATCATCGATCATCATCGATCATCATCGATCATCGTCGATCATCATCGATCATCATCGATCATCATCGATCATCATCGATCATCTTCGATCAGCATCGATCATCATCGATCATCATCGATCATCATCGATCATCATCGATCATCATCGATCATCATCGATCATCATCGATCATCATCGATCATCATCGATCATCATCGATCATCATCGATCATCATCGATCAACATCGATCAACATCGATCATCATCGATCATCATCGATCATCATCGATTATCATCGATCTTCATCGATCATCTGCGAGCATCATCGATCATCATCGATCATCATAGATCATCATCGATCATCATCGATCATCATCGATCACCATCGATCATCATCGATCATCATCGATCATCATCGATCATCATCGATCATCATCGATCATCATCGATCATCATCGATCATCATCGATCAACACAGATCATCATCGATCATCATCGATCATCATCGATCATCATCGATCATCATCGATCATCATCGATCATCATCGATCATCATCGATCATCATCGATCATCGTCGATCATCATCGATCATCATCGATCATCATCGATCATCATCGATCATCATCGATCATCGTCGATCATCATCGATCCTCATCGATCATCATCGATCATCATCGATCATCATCGATCATCATCGATCATCATGGATCATCATCGATAATTATCGATCAACATCGATCATCATCGATCATCATCGATCAACTTCGATCAACATCGATCATCATCGATCATCATCGATCATCATCGATCATCATCGATCATCATCGATCAGCATCGATCATCATCGATTAATTATCATCGATTAATTATCATCGATCATTATCGATCATCATCGATCATCATCGATCATCATCGATCATCATCGATCATCATCGATCATCATCGATCATCATCGTTCATCATCGATCGTCATCGATCATCATCGATCATCATCGATCATCGTCGATCATCATCGATCATCATCGATTATCATCGATCATCATCGATCATCATCGATCATCATCGATCATCATCGATCAACTTCGATCAAATTCGATCATCGTCGATCATCATCGATCATCATCGATCATCATCGATCATCATCTATCAACACCGATCATCATCGATCATCATCGATCAACACCGATCATCATCGATCATCATCGATCATCATCGATCATCATCGATCATAATCGATCATCATCGATCAACATCGATCATCATCGATCATCATCGATCATCATCGATCATCATCGATCATAATCGATCATCATCGATCATCGTCGATCATCATCGATCATCGTCGATCATCATCGATCAACATCGATCAGCATCGATCAACATCGATCAACATCGATCATCATCGATCATCATCGATCATCATCGATCAACATCGATCATCATCGATCATCATCGATCATCATCGATCATCATCGATCATCATCGATCATCATCGATCATCATCGATCAACATCGATCAACATCGATCATCATCGATCATCATCGATCATCATCGATCATCATCGATTATCATCGATCGTCATCGATCATCATAGATCATCATCGATCATCATCGATTATCATCGATCAATATCGGTCATCATCGATCATCATCGATCTTCATCGATCATCTGCGAGCATCATCGATCATCATCGATCATCATCGATCATCATCGATCATCATCGATCATCATCGATCATCATCGTTCATCATCGATCGTCATCGATCATCATCGATCATCATCGATCATCGTCGATCATCATCGATCATCATCGATCATCATCGATCATCATCGATCATCATCGATCATCATCGATCATCATCGATCAACTTCGAGCAAATTCGATCATCGTCGATCATCATCGATCATCATCCATCATCATCGATCATCATCTATCAACACCGATCATCATCGATCATCATCGATCAACACCGATCATCATCGATCATCATCGATCATCATCGATCATCATCGATCATAATCGATCATCATCGATCAACATCGATCATCATCGATCATCATCGATCAGCATCGATCATCATCGATCAACATCGATCATCATCGATCATCATCGATCATCATCGATCATCATCGATCATCATCGATCATCATCGATCATCATCGATCATCATCGATCATCATCGATCATCATCGATCATCATCGATCATCTCATCGATCATCATCGATCATCATCGATCATCATCGATCATCATCGATCATCATCGATCATCGTCGATCATCGTCGATCAACTTCGATCAACTTCGATCAACTTCGATCATCGTCGATCATCGATCATCATCGATCATCATCGATCATCATCGATCATCATCGATCATCATCGATCATCATCGATCATCATCGATCATCATCGATCATCATCGATCATCATCGATCATCATCGATCATCATCGATCATCATCGATCAGCATCGATCATCATCGATCATCATCGATCATCATCGATCAACATCGATCATCATCGATCATCATCGATCAACATCGATCATCATCGATCATCATCGATCATCATCGATCATCATCGATCATCATCGATCATCATCGATCATCATCGATCAGCATCGATCATCATCGATCATCATCGATCATCATCGATCAACATCGATCATCATTGATCATCATCGATCATCGTCGATCATCGTCGATCAACTTCGATCAACTTCGATCAAATTCGATCATCGTCGATCATCATCGATCATCATTGATCAACATCGATCATCATCGATCACCATCGATCAACATCGATCATCATCGATCATCATCGATCATCATCGATAATCATTGATCATCATCGATCATCATCGATTATCATCGATCAATATCGGTCATCATCGATCATCATCGAGCTTCATCGAGCTTCATCGATCATCTGCGAGCATCATCGATCATCATCGATCATCATAGATCATCATCGATCATCATCGATCATCATCGATCATCATCGATCATCATCGATCATCATCGATCATCATCGATCATCATCGATTATCATCGATCATCATCGATCATCATCGATCAACATCGACCATCGATCATCATCGATCAACACAGATCATCATCGATCATCCTCGATCATCATCGATCATCATCGATCATCATCGATCATCATCGATCATCACCGATCATCATCGATCATCATCGATCATCATCGATCATCATCGATCATCATCGATCATCATCGGTGATCATCGATCATCATCGATCATCATCGATCAACATCGATCTACATAGATCATCATCAATCATCATCGATCATCATCGATCATCATCGATCATCATCGATCATCATCGATCATCATCGATCATCATCGATCATCATCGATCATCGTCGATCATCATCGATCATCATCGATCATCATCGATCATCATCGATCATCATCGATCATCGTCGATCATCATCGATCATCATCGATCATCATCGATCATCATCGATCATCATCGATCATCATCGATCATCATGGATCATCATCGATAATTATCGATCAACATCGATCATCATCGATCATCATCGATCAACTTCGATCAACATCGATCATCATCGATCATCATCGATCATCATCGATCATCATCGATCATCATGGATCATCATCGATAATTATCGATCAACATCGATCATCATCGATCATCATCGATCAACTTCGATCAACATCGATCATCATCGATCATCATCGATCATCATCGATCATCATCGATCATCATCGATCATCATCGATCATCATCGATCAGCATCGATAATCATCGATCATCATCGATTAATTATCATCGATCATTATCGATCATCATCGATCATCATCGATCATCATCGATCATCATCGATCATCATCGATCATCATCGATCATCATCGTTCATCATCGATCGTCATCGATCATCATCGATCATCATCGATCATCGTCGATCATCATCGATCATCATCGATTATCATCGATCATCATCGATCATCATCGATCATCATCGATCATCATCGATCAACTTCGATCAAATTCGATCATCGTCGATCATCATCGATCATCATCGATCATCATCTATCAACACCGATCATCATCGATCATCATCGATCAACACCGATCATCATCGATCATCATCGATCATCATCGATCATCATCGATCATAATCGATCATCATCGATCAACATCGATCATCATCGATCATCATCGATCATCATCGATCATCATCGATCATAATCGATCATCATCGATCATCGTCGATCATCATCGATCATCGTCGATCATCATCGATCAACATTGATCAGCATCGATCAACATCGATCAACATCGATCATCATCGATCATCATCGATCATCATCGATCAACATCGATCATCATCGATCATCATCGATCATCATCGATCATCATCGATCATCATCGATCATCATCGATCATCATCGATCAACATCGATCAACATCGATCATCATCGATCATCATCGATCATCATCGATCATCATCGATTATCATCGATCGTCATCGATCATCATAGATCATCATCGATCATCATCGGTTAATTATCATCGATCATTATCGATCATCATCGATCATCATCGATCATCATCGATCATCATCGATCATCATCGATCATCATCGATCATCATCGATCATCATCGATCATCATCGTTCATCATCGATCGTCATCGATCATCATCGATCATCATCGATCGTCGTTGATCATCATCGATCATCATCGATCATCATCGATCATCATCGATCATCATCGATCATCATCGATCAACTTCGATCAAATTCGATCATCGTCGATCATCATCGATCATCATCGATCATCATCGATCATCATCTATCAACACCGATCATCATCGATCATCATCGATCAACACCGATCATCATCGATCATCATCGATCATCATCGATCATCATCGATCATAATCGATCATCATCGATCAACATCGATCATCATCGATCATCATCGATCATCATCGATCATTATCGATCATCATCGATTATCATCGATCGTCATCGATCATCATCGATCATCATCGATCATCATCGATCATCATCGATTATCATCGATCAATATCGGTCATCATCGATCATCATCGATCTTCATCGATCATCTGCGAGCATCATCGATCATCATCGATCATCATCGATCATCATCGATCATCATCGATCATCATTGATCATCATCGATCATCATCGATCATCATCGATCATCATCGATCATCATCGATCATCATCGATCATCATCGATCAACATCGATCATCATTGATCATCATCGATCATCGTCGATCATCGTCGATCAACTTCGATCAACTTCGATCAAATTCGATCATCGTCGATCATCATCGATCATCATCGATCATCATCGATCAACATCGATCATCATCGATCATCATCGATAAACATCGATCATCATCGATCATCATCGATCGTCATCGATCATCATCGATCGTCATCGATCATCATCGATCATCATCGATCATCTTCGATCATAATCGATCATCATCGATCAACATCGATCATCATCGATCATCATCGATCATCATCGATCATCATCGATCATCATCGATCATCATCGATTATCATCGATCGTCATCGATCATCATCGATCATCATCGATTATCATCGATCAATATCGGTCATCATCGATCATCATCGATCTTCATCGATCATCTGCGAGCATCATCGATCATCATCGATCATCATCGATCATCATCGATCATCATTGATCATCATCGATCATCATCGATCAACATCGACCATCATCGATCATCATCGATCGTCATCGATCATCATCGATCATCATCGATCATCATCGATCAACATCGATCATCATCGATCATCATCGATCATCATCGATCAACATCGACCATCATCGATCATCATCGATCGTCATCGATCATCATCGATCATCATCGATCATCATCGATTATCATCGATCAATATCGGTCATCATCGATCTTCATCGATCATCTGCGAGCATCATCGATCATCATCGATCATCATCGATCATCATCGATCATCATCAATCATCATCGATCATCATCGATCAACATCGATCACCATCGATCATCATCGATCATCATCGATCATCATCGATCAACACCGATCATCATCGATCATCATCGATCAACACAGATCATCATCGATCATCATCGATCATCATCGATCATCATCGATCATCATCGATCATCGTCGATCATCATCGATCATCATCGATCATCATCGATCATCATCGATCATCTTCGATCAGCATCGATCATCATCGATCATCATCGATCATCATCGATCATCATCGATCATCATCGATCATCATCGATCATCATCGATCATCATCGATCATCATCGATCATCATCGATCATCATCGATCATCATCGATCAACATCGATCAACATCGATCATCATCGATCATCATCGATCATCATCGATTATCATCGATCTTCATCGATCATCTGCGAGCATCATCGATCATCATCGATCATCATAGATCATCATCGATCATCATCGATCATCATCGATCACCATCGATCATCATCGATCATCATCGATCATCATCGATCATCATCGATCATCATCGATCATCATCGATCAACACAGATCATCATCGATCATCATCGATCATCATCGATCATCATCGATCATCATCGATCATCATCGATCATCATCGATCATCATCGATCATCATCGATCATCGTCGATCATCATCGATCATCATCGATCATCATCGATCATCATCGATCATCATCGATCATCGTCGATCATCATCGATCCTCATCGATCATCATCGATCATCATCGATCATCATCGATCATCATCGATCATCATGGATCATCATCGATAATTATCGATCAACATCGATCATCATCGATCATCATCGATCAACTTCGATCAACATCGATCATCATCGATCATCATCGATCATCATCGATCATCATCGATCATCATCGATCAGCATCGATCATCATCGATTAATTATCATCGATTAATTATCATCGATCATTATCGATCATCATCGATCATCATCGATCATCATCGATCATCATCGATCATCATCGATCATCATCGATCATCATCGTTCATCATCGATCGTCATCGATCATCATCGATCATCATCGATCATCGTCGATCATCATCGATCATCATCGATCATCATCGATCATCATCGATCATAATCGATCATCATCGATCAACATCGATCATCATCGATCATCATCGATCATCATCGATCATTATCGATCATCATCGTTCATCATCGATCGTCATCGATCATCATCGATCATCATCGATCGTCGTTGATCATCATCGATCATCATCGATCATCATCGATCATCATCGATCATCATCGATCATCATCGATCAACTTCGATCAAATTCGATCATCGTCGATCATCATCGATCATCATCGATCATCATCGATCATCATCTATCAACACCGATCATCATCGATCATCATCGATCAACACCGATCATCATCGATCATCATCGATCATCATCGATCATCATCGATCATAATCGATCATCATCGATCAACATCGATCATCATCGATCATCATCGATCATCATCGATCATTATCGATCATCATCGATTATCATCGATCGTCATCGATCATCATCGATCATCATCGATCATCATCGATCATCATCGATTATCATCGATCAATATCGGTCATCATCGATCATCATCGATCTTCATCGATCATCTGCGAGCATCATCGATCATCATCGATCATCATCGATCATCATCGATCATCATCGATCATCATTGATCATCATCGATCATCATCGATCATCATCGATCATCATCGATCATCATCGATCATCATCGATCATCATCGATCAACATCGATCATCATTGATCATCATCGATCATCGTCGATCATCGTCGATCAACTTCGATCAACTTCGATCAAATTCGATCATCGTCGATCATCATCGATCATCATCGATCATCATCGATCAACATCGATCATCATCGATCATCATCGATAAACATCGATCATCATCGATCATCATCGATCGTCATCGATCATCATCGATCGTCATCGATCATCATCGATCATCATCGATCATCGTCGATCATAATCGATCATCATCGATCAACATCGATCATCATCGATCATCATCGATCATCATCGATCATCATCGATCATCATCGATCATCATCGATTATCATCGATCGTCATCGATCATCATCGATCATCATCGATTATCATCGATCAATATCGGTCATCATCGATCATCATCGATCTTCATCGATCATCTGCGAGCATCATCGATCATCATCGATCATCATCGATCATCATCGATCATCATTGATCATCATCGATCATCATCGATCAACATCGACCATCATCGATCATCATCGATCGTCATCGATCATCATCGATCATCATCGATCATCATCGATCAACATCGATCATCATCGATCATCATCGATCATCATCGATCAACATCGACCATCATCGATCATCATCGATCGTCATCGATCATCATCGATCATCATCGATCATCATCGATTATCATCGATCAATATCGGTCATCATCGATCTTCATCGATCATCTGCGAGCATCATCGATCATCATCGATCATCATCGATCATCATCGATCATCATCAATCATCATCGATCATCATCGATCAACATCGATCACCATCGATCATCATCGATCATCATCGATCATCATCGATCAACACCGATCATCATCGATCATCATCGATCAACACAGATCATCATCGATCATCATCGATCATCATCGATCATCATCGATCATCATCGATCATCGTCGATCATCATCGATCATCATCGATCATCATCGATCATCATCGATCATCTTCGATCAGCATCGATCATCATCGATCATCACCGATCATCATCGATCATCATCGATCATCATCGATCATCATCGATCATCATCGATCATCATCGATCATCATCGATCATCATCGATCATCATCGATCAACATCGATCAACATCGATCATCATCGATCATCATCGATCATCATCGATTATCATCGATCTTCATCGATCATCTGCGAGCATCATCGATCATCATCGATCATCATAGATCATCATCGATCATCATCGATCATCATCGATCACCATCGATCATCATCGATCATCATCGATCATCATCGATCATCATCGATCATCATCGATCATCATCGATCAACACAGATCATCATCGATCATCATCGATCATCATCGATCATCATCGATCATCATCGATCATCATCGATCATCATCGATCATCATCGATCATCATCGATCATCGTCGATCATCATCGATCATCATCGATCATCATCGATCATCATCGATCATCATCGATCATCGTCGATCATCATCGATCCTCATCGATCATCATCGATCATCATCGATCATCATCGATCATCATCGATCATCATGGATCATCATCGATAATTATCGATCAACATCGATCATCATCGATCATCATCGATCAACTTCGATCAACATCGATCATCATCGATCATCATCGATCATCATCGATCATCATCGATCATCATCGATCAGCATCGATCATCATCGATTAATTATCATCGATTAATTATCATCGATCATTATCGATCATCATCGATCATCATCGATCATCATCGATCATCATCGATCATCATCGATCATCATCGATCATCATCGTTCATCATCGATCGTCATCGATCATCATCGATCATCATCGATCATCGTCGATCATCATCGATCATCATCGATTATCATCGATCATCATCGATCATCATCGATCATCATCGATCATCATCGATCAACTTCGATCAAATTCGATCATCGTCGATCATCATCGATCATCATCGATCATCATCGATCATCATCTATCAACACCGATCATCATCGATCATCATCGATCAACACCGATCATCATCGATCATCATCGATCATCATCGATCATCATCGATCATAATCGATCATCATCGATCAACATCGATCATCATCGATCATCATCGATCAACACCGATCATCATCGATCATCATCGATCATCATCGATCATCATCGATCATAATCGATCATCATCGATCAACATCGATCATCATCGATCATCATCGATCAGCATCGATCAACATCGATCATCATCGATCATCATCGATCATCATCGATCAACATCGATCATCATCGATCATCATCGATCATCATCGATCATCATCGATCATCATCGATCATCATCGATCATCATCGATCAACATCGATCAACATCGATCATCATCGATCATCATCGATCATCATCGATCATCATCGATTATCATCGATCGTCATCGATCATCATAGATCATCATCGATCATCATCGATTATCATCGATCAATATCGGTCATCATCGATCATCATCGATCTTCATCGATCATCTGCGAGCATCATCGATCATCATCGATCATCATCGATCATCATCGATCATCATCGATCATCATCGATCATCATCGTTCATCATCGATCGTCATCGATCATCATCGATCATCATCGATCATCGTCGATCATCATCGATCATCATCGATCATCATCGATCATCATCGATCATCATCGATCATCATCGATCATCATCGATCAACTTCGAGCAAATTCGATCATCGTCGATCATCATCGATCATCATCCATCATCATCGATCATCATCTATCAACACCGATCATCATCGATCATCATCGATCAACACCGATCATCATCGATCATCATCGATCATCATCGATCATCATCGATCATAATCGATCATCATCGATCAACATCGATCATCATCGATCATCATCGATCAGCATCGATCATCATCGATCAACATCGATCATCATCGATCATCATCGATCATCATCGATCATCATCGATCATCATCGATCATCATCGATCATCATCGATCATCATCGATCATCATCGATCATCATCGATCATCATCGATCATCTCATCGATCATCATCGATCATCATCGATCATCATCGATCATCATCGATCATCATCGATCATCGTCGATCATCGTCGATCAACTTCGATCAACTTCGATCAACTTCGATCATCGTCGATCATCGATCATCATCGATCATCATCGATCATCATCGATCATCATCGATCATCATCGATCATCATCGATCATCATCGATCATCATCGATCATCATCGATCATCATCGATCAGCATCGATCATCATCGATCATCATCGATCATCATCGATCAACATCGATCATCATCGATCATCATCGATCAACATCGATCATCATCGATCATCATCGATCATCATCGATCATCATCGATCATCATCGATCATCATCGATCATCATCGATCAGCATCGATCATCATCGATCATCATCGATCATCATCGATCAACATCGATCATCATTGATCATCATCGATCATCGTCGATCATCGTCGATCAACTTCGATCAACTTCGATCAAATTCGATCATCGTCGATCATCATCGATCATCATTGATCAACATCGATCATCATCGATCACCATCGATCAACATCGATCATCATCGATCATCATCGATCATCATCGATAATCATTGATCATCATCGATCATCATCGATTATCATCGATCAATATCGGTCATCATCGATCATCATCGAGCTTCATCGAGCTTCATCGATCATCTGCGAGCATCATCGATCATCATCGATCATCATAGATCATCATCGATCATCATCGATCATCATCGATCATCATCGATCATCATCGATCATCATCGATCATCATCGATCATCATCGATCATCATCGATCATCATCGATCATCATCGATCAACATCGACCATCGATCATCATCGATCAACACAGATCATCATCGATCATCCTCGATCATCATCGATCATCATCGATCATCATCGATCATCATCGATCATCATCGATCATCATCGATCATCATCGATCATCATCGATCATCATCGATCATCATCGATCATCATCGATCATCATCGATCATCATCGGTGATCATCGATCATCATCGATCATCATCGATCAACATCGATCTACATAGATCATCATCAATCATCATCGATCATCATCGATCATCATCGATCATCATCGATCATCATCGATCATCATCGATCATCATCGATCATCATCGATCATCGTCGATCATCATCGATCATCATCGATCATCATCGATCATCATCGATCATCATCGATCATCGTCGATCATCATCGATCATCATCGATCATCATCGATCATCATCGATCATCATCGATCATCATCGATCATCATGGATCATCATCGATAATTATCGATCAACATCGATCATCATCGATCATCATCGATCAACTTCGATCAACATCGATCATCATCGATCATCATCGATCATCATCGATCATCATCGATCATCATCGATCATCATCGATCATCATCGATCAGCATCGATAATCATCGATCATCATCGATTAATTATCATCGATCATTATCGATCATCATCGATCATCATCGATCATCATCGATCATCATCGATCATCATCGATCATCATCGATCATCATCGTTCATCATCGATCGTCATCGATCATCATCGATCATCATCGATCATCGTCGATCATCATCGATCATCATCGATTATCATCGATCATCATCGATCATCATCGATCATCATCGATCATCATCGATCAACTTCGATCAAATTCGATCATCGTCGATCATCATCGATCATCATCGATCATCATCTATCAACACCGATCATCATCGATCATCATCGATCAACACCGATCATCATCGATCATCATCGATCATCATCGATCATCATCGATCATAATCGATCATCATCGATCAACATCGATCATCATCGATCATCATCGATCATCATCGATCATCATCGATCATAATCGATCATCATCGATCATCGTCGATCATCATCGATCATCGTCGATCATCATCGATCAACATTGATCAGCATCGATCAACATCGATCAACATCGATCATCATCGATCATCATCGATCATCATCGATCAACATCGATCATCATCGATCATCATCGATCATCATCGATCATCATCGATCATCATCGATCATCATCGATCATCATCGATCAACATCGATCAACATCGATCATCATCGATCATCATCGATCATCATCGATCATCATCGATTATCATCGATCGTCATCGATCATCATAGATCATCATCGATCATCATCGATTATCATCGATCAATATCGGTCATCATCGATCATCATCGATCTTCATCGATCATCTGCGAGCATCATCGATCATCATCGATCATCATCGATCATCATCGATCATCATCGATCATCATCGTTCATCATCGATCGTCATCGATCATCATCGATCATCATCGATCATCGTCGATCATCATCGATCATCATCGATCATCATCGATCATCATCGATCATCATCGATCATCATCGATCAACTTCCAGCAAATTCGATCATCGTCGATCATCATCGATCATCATCCATCATCATCGATCATCATCTATCAACACCGATCATCATCGATCATCATCGATCAACACCGATCATCATCGATCATCATCGATCATCATCGATCATAATCGATCATCATCGATCAACATCGATCATCATCGATCATCATCGATCATCATCGATCATCATCGATTAACATCGATCATCATCGATCATCATCGATCATCATCGATCATCATCGATCGTCATCGATCATCATCGATCATCATCGATCATCGTCGATCATCATCGATCATCATCGATCATCATCGATCATCATCGATCATCATCGATCATCATCGATCATCATCGATCAACTTCGAGCAAATTCGATCATCGTCGATCATCATCGATCATCATCCATCATCATCGATCATCATCTATCAACACCGATCATCATCGATCATCATCGATCAACACCGATCATCATCGATCATCATCGATCATCATCGATCATCATCGATCATAATCGATCATCATCGATCAACATCGATCATCATCGATCATCATCGATCAGCATCGATCATCATCGATCAACATCGATCATCATCGATCATCATCGATCATCATCGATCATCATCGATCATCATCGATCATCATCGATCATCATCGATCATCATCGATCATCATCGATCATCATCGATCATCATCGATCATCTCATCGATCATCATCGATCATCATCGATCATCATCGATCATCATCGATCATCATCGATCATCGTCGATCATCGTCGATCAACTTCGATCAACTTCGATCAACTTCGATCATCGTCGATCATCGATCATCATCGATCATCATCGATCATCATCGATCATCATCGATCATCATCGATCATCATCGATCATCATCGATCATCATCGATCATCATCGATCAGCATCGATCATCATCGATCATCATCGATCATCATCGATCAACATCGATCATCATCGATCATCATCGATCAACATCGATCATCATCGATCATCATCGATCATCATCGATCATCATCGATCATCATCGATCATCATCGATCATCATCGATCATCATCGATCAGCATCGATCATCATCGATCATCATCGATCATCATCGATCAACATCGATCATCATTGATCATCATCGATCATCGTCGATCATCGTCGATCAACTTCGATCAACTTCGATCAAATTCGATCATCGTCGATCATCATCGATCATCATTGATCAACATCGATCATCATCGATCACCATCGATCAACATCGATCATCATCGATCATCATCGATCATCATCGATAATCATTGATCATCATCGATCATCATCGATTATCATCGATCAATATCGGTCATCATCGATCATCATCGAGCTTCATCGAGCTTCATCGATTATCTGCGAGCATCATCGATCATCATCGATCATCATAGATCATCATCGATCATCATCGATCATCATCGATCATCATCGATCATCATCGATCATCATCGATCATCATCGATCATCATCGATCATCATCGATCATCATCGATCAACATCGACCATCGATCATCATCGATCAACACAGATCATCATCGATCATCCTCGATCATCATCGATCATCATCGATCATCATCGATCATCATCGATCATCATCGATCATCATCGATCATCATCGATCATCATCGATCATCATCGATCATCATCGATCATCATCGGTGATCATCGATCATCATCGATCATCATCGATCAACATCGATCTACATAGATCATCATCAATCATCATCGATCATCATCGATCATCATCGATCATCATCGATCATCATCGATCATCATCGATCATCATCGATCATCATCGATCATCGTCGATCATCATCGATCATCATCGATCATCATCGATCATCATCGATCATCATCGATCATCGTCGATCATCATCGATCATCATCGATCATCATCGATCATCATCGATCATCATCGATCATCATCGATCATCATGGATCATCATCGATAATTATCGATCAACATCGATCATCATCGATCATCATCGATCAACTTCGATCAACATCGATCATCATCGATCATCATCGATCATCATCGATCATCATCGATCATCATCGATCATCATCGATCATCATCGATCAGCATCGATAATCATCGATCATCATCGATTAATTATCATCGATCATTATCGATCATCATCGATCATCATCGATCATCATCGATCATCATCGATCATCATCGATCATCATCGATCATCATCGTTCATCATCGATCGTCATCGATCATCATCGATCATCATCGATCATCGTCGATCATCATCGATCATCATCGATTATCATCGATCATCATCGATCATCATCGATCATCATCGATCATCATCGATCAACTTCGATCAAATTCGATCATCGTCGATCATCATCGATCATCATCGATCATCATCTATCAACACCGATCATCATCGATCATCATCGATCAACACCGATCATCATCGATCATCATCGATCATCATCGATCATCATCGATCATAATCGATCATCATCGATCAACATCGATCATCATCGATCATCATCGATCATCATCGATCATCATCGATCATAATCGATCATCATCGATCATCGTCGATCATCATCGATCATCGTCGATCATCATCGATCAACATCGATCATCATCGATCAACATCGATCAGCATCGATCAACATCGATCAACATCGATCATCATCGATCATCATCGATCATCATCGATCAACATCGATCATCATCGATCATCATCGATCATCATCGATCATCATCGATCATCATCGATCATCATCGATCATCATCGATCAACATCGATCAACATCGATCATCATCGATCATCATCGATCATCATCGATCATCATCGATTATCATCGATCGTCATCGATCATCATAGATCATCATCGATCATCATCGATTATCATCGATCAATATCGGTCATCATCGATCATCATCGATCTTCATCGATCATCTGCGAGCATCATCGATCATCATCGATCATCATCGATCATCATCGATCATCATCGTTCATCATCGATCGTCATCGATCATCATCGATCATCATCGATCATCGTCGATCATCATCGATCATCATCGATCATCATCGATCATCATCGATCATCATCGATCAACTTCCAGCAAATTCGATCATCGTCGATCATCATCGATCATCATCCATCATCATCGATCATCATCTATCAACACCGATCATCATCGATCATCATCGATCAACACCGATCATCATCGATCATCATCGATCATCATCGATCATCATCGATCATAATCGATCATCATCGATCAACATCGATCATCATCGATCATCATCGATCATCATCGATCATCATCGATCAACATCGATCATCATCGATCATCATCGATCATCATCGATCATCATCGATCATCATCGATCATCATCGATCATCATCGATCATCATCGATCATCATCGATCATCATCGATCATCTCATCGATCATCATCGATCATCATCGATCATCATCGATCATCATCGATCATCATCGATCATCATCGATCATCATCGATCATCATCGATCATAATCGATCATCATCGATCAACATCGATCATCATCGATCATCATCGATCATCATCGATCATCATCGATCATCATCGATCATCATCGATCATCGTCGATCATCATCGATCATTGTCGATCATTGTCGATCATCATCGATCATCATCGATCATCATCGATCATCATCGATCATCATCGATCATCATCGATCATCATCGATCATCATCGATCATCATCGATAATTATCGATCAACATCGATCATCATCGATCATCATCGATCAACTTCGATCAACATCGATCATCATCGATCATCATCGATCATCATCGATCATCATCGATCATCATCGATCATCATCGATCATCATCGATCATCATCGATCATCATCGATTAATTATCATCGATCATTACCGATCATCATCGATCATCATCGATCATCATCGATCATCATCGATCATCATCGATCATCATCGTTCATCATCGATCGTCATCGATCATCATCGATCATCATCGATCATCGTCGATCATCATCGATCATCATCGATCTTCATCGATCAACATCGATCATCATCGATCATCATCGATCAACATCGATCATCATCGATCATCATCGATCATCATCGATCATCATCGACCATCATCGATCATCATCGGTGATCATCGATCATCATCGATCATCATCGATCAACATCGATCTACATAGATCATCATCAATCATCATCGATCATCATCGATCATCATCGATCATCATCGATCATCATCGATCATCATCGATCATCATCGATCATCATCGATCATCATCGATCATCATCGATCATCATCGATCATCATCGATCATCATCGATCATCATCGATCATCATCGATCAACATCGATCATCATTGATCATCATCGATCATCGGCGATCATCGTCGATCATCGTCGATCAACTTCGATCATCATCGATCATCATCGATATCATCGATCATCATCGATCATCATCGATCATCATAGATCATCATCGATCATCATCGATCATCATCGATCACCATCGATCATCATCGATCATCATCGATCATCATCGATCATCATCGATCATCATCGATCATCATCGATCAACACAGATCATCATCGATCATCATCGATCATCATCGATCATCATCGATCATCATCGATCATCATCGATCATCATCGATCATCATCGATCATCATCGATCATCGTCGATCATCATCGATCATCATCGATCATCATCGATCATCATCGATCATTATCGATCATCGTCGATCATCATCGATCATCATCGATCATCATCGATCATCATCGATCATCATCGATCATCATCGATCATCATGGATCATCATCGATAATTATCGATCAACATCGATCATCATCGATCATCATCGATCAACTTCGATCAACATCGATCATCATCGATCATCATCGATCATCATCGATCATCATCGATCATCATCGATCAGCATCGATCATCATCGATTAATTATCATCGATTAATTATCATCGATCATTATCGATCATCATCGATCATCATCGATCATCATCGATCATCATCGATCATCATCGATCATCATCGATCATCATCGCTCATCATCGTTCATCATCGATCGTCATCGATCATCATCGATCATCATCGATCATCGTCGATCATCATCGATCATCATCGATTATCATCGATCATCATCGATCATCATCGATCATCATCGATCATCATCGATCAACTTCGATCAAATTCGATCATCGTCGATCATCATCGATCATCATCGATCATCATCGATCATCATCTATCAACACCGATCATCATCGATCATCATCGATCAACACCGATCATCATCGATCATCATCGATCATCATCGATCATCATCGATCATAATCGATCATCATCGATCAACATCGATCATCATCGATCATCATCGATCATCATCGATCATCATCGATCATAATCGATCATCATCGATCATCGTCGATCATCATCGATCATCGTCGATCATCATCGATCAACATCGATCAGCATCGATCAACATCGATCAACATCGATCATCATCGATCATCATCGATCATCATCGATCAACATCGATCATCATCGATCATCATCGATCATCATCGATCATCATCGATCATCATCGATCATCATCGATCATCATCGATCAACATCGATCAACATCGATCATCATCGATCATCATCGATCATCATCGATCATCATCGATTATCATCGATCGTCATCGATCATCATAGATCATCATCGATCATCATCCATCATCATCGATCATCATCTATCAACACCGATCATCATCGATCATCATCGATCAACACCGATCATCATCGATCATCATCGATCATCATCGATCATCATCGATCATAATCGATCATCATCGATCAACATCGATCATCATCGATCATCATCGATCAGCATCGATCATCATCGATCAACATCGATCATCATCGATCATCATCGATCATCATCGATCATCATCGATCATCATCGATCATCATCGATCATCATCGATCATCATCGATCATCATCGATCATCATCGATCATCATCGATCATCATCGATCATCTCATCGATCATCATCGATCATCATCGATCATCATCGATCATCATCGATCATCATCGATCATCGTCGATCATCGTCGATCAACTTCGATCAACTTCGATCAACTTCGATCATCGTCGATCATCGATCATCATCGATCATCATCGATCATCATCGATCATCATCGATCATCATCGATCATCATCGATCATCATCGATCATCATCGATCATCATCGATCAGCATCGATCATCATCGATCATCATCGATCATCATCGATCAACATCGATCATCATCGATCATCATCGATCAACATCGATCATCATCGATCATCATCGATCATCATCGATCATCATCGATCATCATCGATCATCATCGATCATCATCGATCATCATCGATCAGCATCGATCATCATCGATCATCATCGATCATCATCGATCAACATCGATCATCATTGATCATCATCGATCATCGTCGATCATCGTCGATCAACTTCGATCAACTTCGATCAAATTCGATCATCGTCGATCATCATCGATCATCATTGATCAACATCGATCATCATCGATCACCATCGATCAACATCGATCATCATCGATCATCATCGATCATCATCGATAATCATTGATCATCATCGATCATCATCGATTATCATCGATCAATATCGGTCATCATCGATCATCATCGAGCTTCATCGAGCTTCATCGATTATCTGCGAGCATCATCGATCATCATCGATCATCATAGATCATCATCGATCATCATCGATCATCATCGATCATCATCGATCATCATCGATCATCATCGATCATCATCGATCATCATCGATCATCATCGATCATCATCGATCAACATCGACCATCGATCATCATCGATCAACACAGATCATCATCGATCATCCTCGATCATCATGGATCATCATCGATCATCATCGATCAACATCGATCTACATAGATCATCATCAATCATCATCGATCATCATCGATCATCATCGATCATCATCGATCATCATCGATCATCATCGATCATCATCGATCATCATCGATCATCGTCGATCATCATCGATCATCATCGATCATCATCGATCATCATCGATCATCATCGATCATCGTCGATCATCATCGATCATCATCGATCATCATCGATCATCATCGATCATCATCGATCATCATCGATCATCATGGATCATCATCGATAATTATCGATCAACATCGATCATCATCGATCATCATCGATCAACTTCGATCAACATCGATCATCATCGATCATCATCGATCATCATCGATCATCATCGATCATCATCGATCATCATCGATCATCATCGATCAGCATCGATAATCATCGATCAGCATCGATAATCATCGATCATCATCGATTAATTATCATCGATCATTATCGATCATCATCGATCATCATCGATCATCATCGATCATCATCGATCATCATCGATCATCATCGATCATCATCGTTCATCATCGATCGTCATCGATCATCATCGATCATCATCGATCATCGTCGATCATCATCGATCATCATCGATTATCATCGATCATCATCGATCATCATCGATCATCATCGATCATCATCGATCAACTTCGATCAAATTCGATCATCGTCGATCATCATCGATCATCATCGATCATCATCTATCAACACCGATCATCATCGATCATCATCGATCAACACCGATCATCATCGATCATCATCGATCATCATCGATCATCATCGATCATAATCGATCATCATCGATCAACATCGATCATCATCGATCATCATCGATCATCATCGATCATCATCGATCATAATCGATCATCATCGATCATCGTCGATCATCATCGATCATCGTCGATCATCATCGATCAACATCGATCAGCATCGATCAACATCGATCAACATCGATCATCATCGATCATCATCGATCATCATCGATCAACATCGATCATCATCGATCATCATCGATCATCATCGATCATCATCGATCATCATCGATCATCATCGATCATCATCGATCAACATCGATCAACATCGATCATCATCGATCATCATCGATCATCATCGATCATCATCGATTATCATCGATCGTCATCGATCATCATAGATCATCATCGATCATCATCGATTATCATCGATCAATATCGGTCATCATCGATCATCATCGATCTTCATCGATCATCTGCGAGCATCATCGATCATCATCGATCATCATCGATCATCATCGATCATCATCGATCATCATTGTTCATCATCGATCGTCATCGATCATCATCGATCATCATCGATCATCGTCGATCATCATCGATCATCATCGATCATCATCGATCATCATCGATCATCATCGATCATCATCGATCAACTTCCAGCAAATTCGATCATCGTCGATCATCATCGATCATCATCCATCATCATCGATCATCATCTATCAACACCGATCATCATCGATCATCATCGATCAACACCGATCATCATCGATCATCATCGATCATCATCGATCATCATCGATCATAATCGATCATCATCGATCAACATCGATCATCATCGATCATCATCGATCATCATCGATCATCATCGATCAACATCGATCATCATCGATCATCATCGATCATCATCGATCATCATCGATCATCATCGATCATCATCGATCATCATCGATCATCATCGATCATCATCGATCATCATCGATCATCTCATCGATCATCATCGATCATCATCGATCATCATCGATCATCATCGATCATAATCGATCATCATCGATCAACATCGATCATCATCGATCATCATCGATCATCATCGATCATCATCGATCATCATCGATCATCATCGATCATCGTCGATCATCATCGATCATTGTCGATCATTGTCGATCATCATCGATCATCATCGATCATCATCGATCATCATCGATCATCATCGATCATCATCGATCATCATCGATCATCATGGATCATCATCGATAATTATCGATCAACATCGATCATCATCGATCATCATCGATCAACTTCGATCAACATCGATCATCATCGATCATCATCGATCATCATCGATCATCATCGATCATCATCGATCATCATCGATCATCATCGATCATCATCGATCATCATCGATTAATTATCATCGATCATTACCGATCATCATCGATCATCATCGATCATCATCGATCATCATCGATCATCATCGATCATCATCGTTCATCATCGATCGTCATCGATCATCATCGATCATCATCGATCATCGTCGATCATCATCGATCATCATCGACCTTCATCGATCAACATCGATCATCATCGATCATCATCGATCAACATCGATCATCATCGATCATCATCGATCATCATCGATCATCATCGACCATCATCGATCATCATCGGTGATCATCGATCATCATCGATCATCATCGATCAACATCGATCTACATAGATCATCATCAATCATCATCGATCATCATCGATCATCATCGATCATCATCGATCATCATCGATCATCATCGATCATCATCGATCATCATCGATCATCATCGATCATCATCGATCATCATCGATCATCATCGATCATCATCGATCATCATCGATCAACATCGATCATCATTGATCATCATCGATCATCGTCGATCATCGTCGATCATCGTCGATCAACTTCGATCATCATCGATCATCATCGATATCATCGATCATCATCGATCATCATCGATCATCATCGATCATCATCGATCATCATCGATCATCATCGATCATCATCGATCATCATCGATCATCGTCGATCACCATCGATCTCGATCATCATCGATCATCATCGATCATCATCGATCATCATCGATCAACACAGATCATCATCGATCATCATCGATCATCATCGATCATCATCGATCATCATCGATCATCATCGATCATCATCGATCATCGTCGATCATCATCGATCATCATCGATCATCATCGATCATCATCGATCATCATCGATCATCGTCGATCATCATCGATCATCATCGATCATCATCGATCATCATCGATCATCATCGATCATCATCGATCATCATGGATCATCATCGATAATTATCGATCAACATCGATCATCATCGATCATCATCGATCAACTTCGATCAACATCGATCATCATCGATCATCATCGATCATCATCGATCATCATCGATCAGCATCGATAATCATCGATCATCATCGATTAATTATCATCGATCATTATCGATCATCATCGTTCATCATCGATCGTCATCGATCATCATCGATCATCATCGATCATCGTCGATCATCATCGATCATCATCGATCATCATCGATCATCATCGATCATCATCGATCATCATCGATCATCATCGATCAACTTCGATCAAATTCGATCATCGTCGATCATCATCGATCATCATCGATCATCATCGATCATCATCTATCAACACCGATCATCATCGATCATCATCGATCAACACCGATCATCATCGATCATCATCGATCATCATCGATCATCATCGATCATAATCGATCATCATCGATCAACATCGATCATCATCGATCATCATCGATCATCATCGATCATAATCGATCATCATCGATCATCGTCGATCATCATCGATCATCGTCGATCATCATCGATCAACATCGATCAGCATCGATCAACATCGATCAACATCGATCATCATCGATCATCATCGATCATCATCGATCAACATCGTTCATCATCGATCATCATCGATCATCATCGATCATCATCGATCATCATCGATCATCATCGATCATCATCGATCAACATCGATCAACATCGATCATCATCGATCATCATCGATCATCATCGATCATCATCGATTATCATCGATCGTCATCGATCATCATCGATCATCATCGAACATCATCGATTATCATCGATCAATATCGGTCATCATCGATCATCATCGATCTTCATCGATCATCTGCGAGCATCATCGATCATCATCGATCATCATCGATCATCATCGATCATCATCGATCATCATCGATCATCATCGATCATCATCGATCATCATCGTTCATCATCGATCGTCATCGACCATCATCGATCATCATCGATCATCATCGATCATCATCGATCATCATCGATCATCATCGATCATCATCGATCATCATCGATCATCATCGGTCATCATCGATCAACATCGATCATCATCGATCAACATCGATCATCATCGATCATCATCGATCATCATCGATCATCATCGATTATCATCGATCGTCATCGATCATCATAGATCATCATCGATCATCATCGATTATCATCGATCAATATCGGTCATCATCGATCATCATCGATCTTCATCGATCATCTGCGAGCATCATCGATCATCATCGATCATCATCGATCATCATCGATCATCATCGATCATCATCGTTCATCATCGATCGTCATCGATCATCATCGATCATCATCGATCATCGTCGATCATCATCGATCATCATCGATCATCATCGATCATCATCGATCATCATCGATCATCATCGATCATCATCGATCAACTTCGAGCAAATTCGATCATCGTCGATCATCATCGATCATCATCCATCATCATCGATCATCATCTATCAACACCGATCATCATCGATCATCATCGATCAACACCGATCATCATCGATCATCATCGATCATCATCGATCATCATCGATCATAATCGATCATCATCGATCAACATCGATCATCATCGATCATCATCGATCAGCATCGATCATCATCGATCAACATCGATCATCATCGATCATCATCGATCATCATCGATCATCATCGATCATCATCGATCATCATCGATCATCATCGATCATCATCGATCATCATCGATCATCATCGATCATCATCGATCATCTCATCGATCATCATCGATCATCATCGATCATCATCGATCATCATCGATCATCATCGATCATCATCGATCATCGTCGATCATCGTCGATCAACTTCGATCAACTTCGATCAACTTCGATCATCGTCGATCATCGATCATCATCGATCATCATCGATCATCATCGATCATCATCGATCATCATCGATCATCATCGATCATCATCGATCATCATCGATCAGCATCGATCATCATCGATCATCATCGATCATCATCGATCAACATTGATCATCATCGATCATCATCGATCAACATCGATCATCATCGATCATCATCGATCATCATCGATCATCATCGATCATCATCGATCATCATCGATCATCATCGATCATCATCGATCATCATCGATCAGCATCGATCATCATCGATCATCATCGATCATCATCGATCAACATCGATCATCATTGATCATCATCGATCATCGTCGATCATCGTCGATCAACTTCGATCAACTTCGATCAAATTCGATCATCGTCGATCATCATCGATCATCATTGATCAACATCGATCATCATCGATCACCATCGATCAACATCGATCATCATCGATCATCATCGATCATCATCGATAATCATTGATCATCATCGATCATCATCGATTATCATCGATCAATATCGGTCATCATCGATCATCATCGAGCTTCATCGAGCTTCATCGATTATCTGCGAGCATCATCGATCATCATCGATCATCATAGATCATCATCGATCATCATCGATCATCATCGATCATCATCGATCATCATCGATCATCATCGATCATCATCGATCATCATCGATCATCATCGATCATCATCGATCATCATCGATCAACATCGACCATCGATCATCATCGATCAACACAGATCATCATCGATCATCCTCGATCATCATCGATCATCATCGATCATCATCGATCATCATCGATCATCATCGATCATCATCGATCATCATCGATCATCATCGATCATCATCGATCATCATCGATCATCATCGGTGATCATCGATCATCATCGATCAACTTCGATCAACATCGATCATCATCGATCATCATCGATCATCATCGATCATCATCGATCATCATCGATCATCATCGATCATCATCGATCAGCATCGATAATCATCGATCATCATCGATTAATTATCATCGATCATTATCGATCATCATCGATCATCATCGATCATCATCGATCATCATCGATCATCATCGATCATCATCGGTCATCATCGTTCATCATCGATCGTCATCGATCATCATCGATCATCATCGATCATCGTCGATCATCATCGATCATCATCGATTATCATCGATCATCATCGATCATCATCGATCATCATCGATCATCATCGATCAACTTCGATCAAATTCGATCATCGTCGATCATCATCGATCATCATCGATCATCATCTATCAACACCGATCATCATCGATCATCATCGATCAACACCGATCATCATCGATCATCATCGATCATCATCGATCATCATCGATCATAATCGATCATCATCGATCAACATCGATCATCATCGATCATCATCGATCATCATCGATCATCATCGATCATAATCGATCATCATCGATCATCGTCGATCATCATCGATAATCGTCGATCATCATCGATCAACATCGATCAGCATCGATCAACATCGATCAACATCGATCATCATCGATCATCATCGATCATCATCGATCAACATCGATCATCATCGATCATCATCGATCATCATCGATCATCATCGATCATCATCGATCATCATCGATCATCATCGATCAACATCGATCAACATCGATCATCATCGATCATCATCGATCATCATCGATCATCATCGATTATCATCGATCGTCATCGATCATCATAGATCATCATCGATCATCATCGATTATCATCGATCAATATCGGTCATCATCGATCATCATCGATCTTCATCGATCATCTGCGAGCATCATCGATCATCATCGATCATCATCGATCATCATCGATCATCATCGATCATCATCGTTCATCATCGATCGTCATCGATCATCATCGATCATCATCGATCATCGTCGATCATCATCGATCATCATCGATCATCATCGATCATCATCGATCATCATCGATCATCATCGATCAACTTCCAGCAAATTCGATCATCGTCGATCATCATCGATCATCATCCATCATCATCGATCATCATCTATCAACACCGATCATCATCGATCATCATCGATCAACACCGATCATCATCGATCATCATCGATCATCATCGATCATCATCGATCATAATCGATCATCATCGATCAACATCGATCATCATCGATCATCATCGATCATCATCGATCATCATCGATCAACATCGATCATCATCGATCATCATCGATCATCATCGATCATCATCGATCATCATCGATCATCATCGATCATCATCGATCATCATCGATCATCATCGATCATCATCGATCATCATCGATCATCTCATCGATCATCATCGATCATCATCGATCATCATCGATCATCATCGATCATCATCGATCATCATCGATCATCATCGATCATCATCGATCATCATCGATCATCATCGATCATAATCGATCATCATCGATCAACATCGATCATCATCGATCATCATCGATCATCATCGATCATCATCGATCATCATCGATCATCATCGATCATCGTCGATCATCATCGATCATTGTCGATCATTGTCGATCATCATCGATCATCATCGATCATCATCGATCATCATCGATCATCATCGATCATCATCGATCATCATGGATCATCATCGATAATTATCGATCAACATCGATCATCATCGATCATCATCGATCAACTTCGATCAACATCGATCATCATCGATCATCATCGATCATCATCGATCATCATCGATCATCATCGATCATCATCGATCATCATCGATCATCATCGATCATCATCGATCATCATCGATTAATTATCATCGATCATTACCGATCATCATCGATCATCATCGATCATCATCGATCATCATCGATCATCATCGATCATCATCGTTCATCATCGATCGTCATCGATCATCATCGATCATCATCGATCATCGTCGATCATCATCGATCATCATCGATCTTCATCGATCAACATCGATCATCATCGATCATCATCGATCAACATCGATCATCATCGATCATCATCGATCATCATCGATCATCATCGACCATCATCGATCATCATCGGTGATCATCGATCATCATCGATCATCATCGATCAACATCGATCTACATAGATCATCATCAATCATCATCGATCATCATCGATCATCATCGATCATCATCGATCATCATCGATCATCATCGATCATCATCGATCATCATCGATCATCATCGATCATCATCGATCATCATCGATCATCATCGATCATCATCGATCATCATCGATCATCATCGATCATCATCGATCATCATCGATCAACATCGATCATCATTGATCATCATCGATCATCGTCGATCATCGTCGATCATCGTCGATCAACTTCGATCATCATCGATCATCATCGATCATCATCGATCATCATCGATCATCATCGATCATCATCGATCATCATCGATCATCATCGATCATCATCGATCATCATCGATCATCATCGATCATCATCGATCATCGTCGATCACCATCGATCTCGATCATCATCGATCATCATCGATCATCATCGATCATCATCGATCAACACAGATCATCATCGATCATCATCGATCATCATCGATCATCATCGATCATCATCGATCATCATCGATCATCATCGATCATCATCGATCATCATCGATCATCATCGATCATCATCGATCATCGTCGATCATCATCGATCATCATCGATCATCATCGATCATCATCGATCATCATCGATCATCGTCGATCATCATCGATCATCATCGATCATCATCGATCATCATCGATCATCATCGATCATCATCGATCATCATGGATCATCATCGATAATTATCGATCAACATCGATCATCATCGATCATCATCGATCAACTTCGATCAACATCGATCATCATCGATCATCATCGATCATCATCGATCATCATCGATCATCATCGATCATCATCGATCAGCATCGATAATCATCGATCATCATCGATTAATTATCATCGATCATTATCGATCATCATCGTTCATCATCGATCGTCATCGATCATCATCGATCATCATCGATCATCGTCGATCATCATCGATCATCATCGATCATCATCGATCATCATCGATCATCATCGATCATCATCGATCATCATCGATCAACTTCGATCAAATTCGATCATCGTCGATCATCATCGATCATCATCGATCATCATCGATCATCATCTATCAACACCGATCATCATCGATCATCATCGATCAACACCGATCATCATCGATCATCATCGATCATCATCGATCATAATCGATCATCATCGATCATCGTCGATCATCATCGATCATCGTCGATCATCATCGATCAACATCGATCAGCATCGATCAACATCGATCAACATCGATCATCATCGATCATCATCGTTCATCATCGATCATCATCGATCATCATCGATCATCATCGATCATCATCGATCATCATCGATCATCATCGATCAACATCGATCAACATCGATCATCATCGATCATCATCGATCATCATCGATCATCATCGATTATCATCGATCGTCATCGATCATCATCGATCAACATCGATCATCATCGATCATCATCGATCAACATCGATCATCATCGATCAACATCGATCATCATCGATCATCATCGATCAACATCGATCATCATCGATCATCATCGATCATCATCGATCATCATCGATCATCATCGATCATCATCGATCATCATCGATCATCATCGATCATCATCGATCATCTCGTCGATCATCATCGATCATCATCGATCATCATCGATCATCATCGATCATCATCGATCATCATCGATCATCATCGATCACCATCGATCAACATCGATCATCATCGATCATCATCGATCATCATCGATAATCATTGATCATCATCGATCATCATCGATTATCATCGATCAATATCGGTCATCATCGATCATCATCGAGCTTCATCGAGCTTCATCGATTATCTGCGAGCATCATCGATCATCATCGATCATCATAGATCATCATCGATCATCATCGATCATCATCGATCATCATCGATCATCATCGATCATCATCGATCATCATCGATCATCATCGATCATCATCGATCATCATCGATCATCATCGATCAACATCGACCATCGATCATCATCGATCAACACAGATCATCATCGATCATCCTCGATCATCATCGATCATCATCGATCATCATCGATCATCATCGATCATCATCGATCATCATCGATCATCATCGATCATCATCGATCATCATCGATCATCATCGATCATCATCGGTGATCATCGATCATCATCGATCATCATCGATCAACATCGATCTACATAGATCATCATCAATCATCATCGATCATCATCGATCATCATCGATCATCATCGATCATCATCGATCATCATCGATCATCATCGATCATCATCGATCATCGTCGATCATCATCGATCATCATCGATCATCGTCGATCATCATCGATCATCATCGATCATCATCGATCATCATCGATCATCATCGATCATCATCGATCATCATGGATCATCATCGATAATTATCGATCAACATCGATCATCATCGATCATCATCGATCAACTTCGATCAACATCGATCATCATCGATCATCATCGATCATCATCGATCATCATCGATCATCATCGATCATCATCGATCATCATCGATCAGCATCGATAATCATCGATCATCATCGATTAATTATCATCGATCATTATCGATCATCATCGATCATCATCGATCATCATCGATCATCATCGATCATCATCGATCATCATCGATCATCATCGTTCATCATCGATCGTCATCGATCATCATCGATCATCATCGATCATCGTCGATCATCATCGATCATCATCGATCATCATCGATCATCATCGATCAACTTCGATCAAATTCGATCATCGTCGATCATCATCGATCATCATCGATCATCATCTATCAACACCGATCATCATCGATCATCATCGATCAACACCGATCATCATCGATCATCATCGATCATCATCGATCATCATCGATCATAATCGATCATCATCGATCAACATCGATCATCATCGATCATCATCGATCATCATCGATCATCATCGATCATAATCGATCATCATCGATCATCGTCGATCATCATCGATCATCGTCGATCATCATCGATCAACATCGATCAGCATCGATCAACATCGATCAACATCGATCATCATCGATCATCATCGATCATCATCGATCAACATCGATCATCATCGATCATCATCGATCATCATCGATCATCATCGATCATCATCGATCATCATCGATCATCATCGATCAACATCGATCAACATCGATCATCATCGATCATCATCGATCATCATCGATCATCATCGATTATCATCGATCGTCATCGATCATCATAGATCATCATCGATCATCATCGATTATCATCGATCAATATCGGTCATCATCGATCATCATCGATCTTCATCGATCATCTGCGAGCATCATCGATCATCATCGATCATCATCGATCATCATCGATCATCATCGATCATCATCGTTCATCATCGATCGTCATCGATCATCATCGATCATCATCGATCATCGTCGATCATCATCGATCATCATCGATCATCATCGATCATCATCGATCATCATCGATCATCATCGATCAACTTCCAGCAAATTCGATCATCGTCGATCATCATCGATCATCATCCATCATCATCGATCATCATCTATCAACACCGATCATCATCGATCATCATCGATCAACACCGATCATCATCGATCATCATCGATAATCATCGATCATCATCGATCATAATCGATCATCATCGATCAACATCGATCATCATCGATCATCATCGATCATCATCGATCATCATCGATCAACATCGATCATCATCGATCATCATCGATCATCATCGATCATCATCGATCATCATCGATCATCATCGATCATCATCGATCATCTCATCGATCATCATCGATCATCATCGATCATCATCGATCATCATCGATCATCATCGATCATCATCGATCATCATCGATCATCATCGATCATAATCGATCATCATCGATCAACATCGATCATCATCGATCATCATCGATCATCATCGATCATCATCGATCATCATCGATCATCATCGATCATCGTCGATCATCATCGATCATTGTCGATCATTGTCGATCATCATCGATCATCATCGATCATCATCGATCATCATCGATCATCATCGATCATCATCGATCATCATGGATCATCATCGATAATTATCGATCAACATCGATCATCATCGATCATCATCGATCAACTTCGATCAACATCGATCATCATCGATCATCATCGATCATCATCGATCATCATCGATCATCATCGATCATCATCGATCATCATCGATCATCATCGATCATCATCGATTATCATCGATCATCATCGATTAATTATCATCGATCATTACCGATCATCATCGATCATCATCGATCATCATCGATCATCATCGATCATCATCGATCATCATCGTTCATCATCGATCGTCATCGATCATCATCGATCATCATCGATCATCGTCGATCATCATCGATCATCATCGATCTTCATCGATCAACATCGATCATCATCGATCATCATCGATCAACATCGATCATCATCGATCATCATCGATCATCATCGATCATCATCGACCATCATCGATCATCATCGGTGATCATCGATCATCATCGATCATCATCGATCAACATCGATCTACATAGATCATCATCAATCATCATCGATCATCATCGATCATCATCGATCATCATCGATCATCATCGATCATCATCGATCATCATCGATCATCATCGATCATCATCGATCATCATCGATCATCATCGATCATCATCGATCATCATCGATCATCATCGATCATCATCGATCATCATCGATCAACATCGATCATCATTGATCATCATCGATCATCGTCGATCATCGTCGATCATCGTCGATCAACTTCGATCATCATCGATCATCATCGATCATCATCGATCATCGTCGATCACCATCGATCTCGATCATCATCGATCATCATCGATCATCATCGATCATCATCGATCAACACAGATCATCATCGATCATCATCGATCATCATCGATCATCATCGATCATCATCGATCATCATCGATCATCATCGATCATCATCGATCATCATCGATCATCGTCGATCATCATCGATCATCATCGATCATCATCGATCATCATCGATCATCATCGATCATCGTCGATCATCATCGATCATCATCGATCATCATCGATCATCATCGATCATCATCGATCATCATCGATCATCATGGATCATCATCGATAATTATCGATCAACATCGATCATCATCGATCATCATCGATCAACTTCGATCAACATCGATCATCATCGATCATCATCGATCATCATCGATCATCATCGATCAGCATCGATAATCATCGATCATCATCGATTAATTATCATCGATCATTATCGATCATCATCGTTCATCATCGATCGTCATCGATCATCATCGATCATCATCGATCATCGTCGATCATCATCGATCATCATCGATCATCATCGATCATCATCGATCATCATCGATCATCATCGATCATCATCGATCAACTTCGATCAAATTCGATCATCGTCGATCATCATCGATCATCATCGATCATCATCGATCATCATCTATCAACACCGATCATCATCGATCATCATCGATCAACACCGATCATCATCGATCATCATCGATCATCATCGATCATCATCGATCATAATCGATCATCATCGATCAACATCGATCATCATCGATCATCATCGATCATCATCGATCATAATCGATCATCATCGATCATCGTCGATCATCATCGATCATCGTCGATCATCATCGATCAACATCGATCAGCATCGATCAACATCGATCAACATCGATCATCATCGATCATCATCGATCATCATCGATCAACATCGTTCATCATCGATCATCATCGATCATCATCGATCATCATCGATCATCATCGATCATCATCGATCATCATCGATCAACATCGATCAACATCGATCATCATCGATCATCATCGATCATCATCGATCATCATCGATTATCATCGATCGTCATCGATCATCATCGATCATCATCGATCATCATCGATTATCATCGATCAATATCGGTCATCATCGATCATCATCGATCTTCATCGATCATCTGCGAGCATCATCGATCATCATCGATCATCATCGATCATCATCGATCATCATCGATCATCATCGATCATCATCGATCATCATCGATCATCATCGTTCATCATCGATCGTCATCGACCATCATCGATCATCATCGATCATCATCGATCATCATCGATCATCATCGATCATCATCGATCATCATCGATCATCATCGATCATCATCGGTCATCATCGATCAACATCGATCATCATCGATCAACATCGATCATCATCGATCATCATCGATCAACATCGATCATCATCGATCATCATCGATCATCATCGATAATCATTGATCATCATCGATCATCATCGATTATCATCGATCAATATCGGTCATCATCGATCATCATCGAGCTTCATCGATCATCTGCGAGCATCATCGATCATCATCGATCATGATCGATCATCATCGATCATCATCGATCATCATCGACCATCATCGATCATCATCGATCATCATCGATCATCATCGATCATCATCGATCATCATCGATCAACATCGACCACCATCGATCATCATCGATCATCATCGATCATCATCGATCATCATCGATCATCATCGATCAACACCGATCATCATCGATCTTCATCGATCAACACAGATCATCATCGATCATCATCGATCATCATCGATCATCATGGATCATCATCGATCATCATCGATCATCATCGATCATCATCGATCATCATCGATCAACATCGATCATCATCGATCAACATCGATCATCATCGATCATCATCGATCAACATCGATCATCATCGATCATCATCGATCATCATCGATCATCATCGATCATCATCGATCATCATCGATCATCATCGATCATCATCGATCATCATCGATCATCTCGTCGATCATCATCGATCATCATCGATCATCATCGATCATCATCGATCATCATCGATCATCATCGATCATCATCGATCACCATCGATCAACATCGATCATCATCGATCATCATCGATCATCATCGATAATCATTGATCATCATCGATCATCATCGATTATCATCGATCAATATCGGTCATCATCGATCATCATCGAGCTTCATCGAGCTTCATCGATTATCTGCGAGCATCATCGATCATCATCGATCATCATAGATCATCATCGATCATCATCGATCAACATCGATCATCATCGATCATCATCGATCATCATCGATCATCATCGATCATCATCGATCATCATCGATCATCATCGATCATCATCGATCATCATCGATCAACATCGACCATCGATCATCATCGATCAACACAGATCATCATCGATCATCCTCGATCATCATCGATCATCATCGATCATCATCGATCATCATCGATCATCATCGATCATCATCGATCATCATCGATCATCATCGATCATCATCGATCATCATCGATCATCATCGGTGATCATCGATCATCATCGATCATCATCGATCAACATCGATCTACATAGATCATCATCAATCATCATCGATCATCATCGATCATCATCGATCATCATCGATCATCATCGATCATCATCGATCATCATCGATCATCATCGATCATCGTCGATCATCATCGATCATCATCGATCATCGTCGATCATCATCGATCATCATCGATCATCATCGATCATCATCGATCATCATCGATCATCATCGATCATCATGGATCATCATCGATAATTATCGATCAACATCGATCATCATCGATCATCATCGATCAACTTCGATCAACATCGATCATCATCGATCATCATCGATCATCATCGATCATCATCGATCATCATCGATCATCATCGATCATCATCGATCAGCATCGATAATCATCGATCATCATCGATTAATTATCATCGATCATTATCGATCATCATCGATCATCATCGATCATCATCGATCATCATCGATCATCATCGATCATCATCGATCATCATCGTTCATCATCGATCGTCATCGATCATCATCGATCATCATCGATCATCGTCGATCATCATCGATCATCATCGATCATCATCGATCATCATCGATCAACTTCGATCAAATTCGATCATCGTCGATCATCATCGATCATCATCGATCATCATCTATCAACACCGATCATCATCGATCATCATCGATCAACACCGATCATCATCGATCATCATCGATCATCATCGATCATCATCGATCATAATCGATCATCATCGATCAACATCGATCATCATCGATCATCATCGATCATCATCGATCATCATCGATCATAATCGATCATCATCGATCATCGTCGATCATCATCGATCATCGTCGATCATCATCGATCAACATCGATCAGCATCGATCAACATCGATCAACATCGATCATCATCGATCATCATCGATCATCATCGATCAACATCGATCATCATCGATCATCATCGATCATCATCGATCATCATCGATCATCATCGATCATCATCGATCATCATCGATCAACATCGATCAACATCGATCATCATCGATCATCATCGATCATCATCGATCATCATCGATTATCATCGATCGTCATCGATCATCATAGATCATCATCGATCATCATCGATTATCATCGATCAATATCGGTCATCATCGATCATCATCGATCTTCATCGATCATCTGCGAGCATCATCGATCATCATCGATCATCATCGATCATCATCGATCATCATCGATCATCATCGTTCATCATCGATCGTCATCGATCATCATCGATCATCATCGATCATCGTCGATCATCATCGATCATCATCGATCATCATCGATCATCATCGATCATCATCGATCATCATCGATCAACTTCCAGCAAATTCGATCATCGTCGATCATCATCGATCATCATCCATCATCATCGATCATCATCTATCAACACCGATCATCATCGATCATCATCGATCAACACCGATCATCATCGATCATCATCGATCATCATCGATCATCATCGATCATAATCGATCATCATCGATCAACATCGATCATCATCGATCATCATCGATCATCATCGATCATCATCGATCAACATCGATCATCATCGATCATCATCGATCATCATCGATCATCATCGATCATCATCGATCATCATCGATCATCATCGATCATCTCATCGATCATCATCGATCATCATCGATCATCATCGATCATCATCGATCATCATCGATCATCATCGATCATCATCGATCATCATCGATCATAATCGATCATCATCGATCAACATCGATCATCATCGATCATCATCGATCATCATCGATCATCATCGATCATCATCGATCATCATCGATCATCGTCGATCATCATCGATCATTGTCGATCATTGTCGATCATCATCGATCATCATCGATCATCATCGATCATCATCGATCATCATCGATCATCATCGATCATCATGGATCATCATCGATAATTATCGATCAACATCGATCATCATCGATCATCATCGATCAACTTCGATCAACATCGATCATCATCGATCATCATCGATCATCATCGATCATCATCGATCATCATCGATCATCATCGATCATCATCGATCATCATCGATCATCATCGATCATCATCGATCATCATCGATCATCATCGATTAATTATCATCGATCATTACCGATCATCATCGATCATCATCGATCATCATCGATCATCATCGATCATCATCGATCATCATCGTTCATCATCGATCGTCATCGATGATCATCGATCATCATCGATCATCGTCGATCATCATCGATCATCATCGATCTTCATCGATCAACATCGATCATCATCGATCATCATCGATCAACATCGATCATCATCGATCATCATCGATCATCATCGATCATCATCGACCATCATCGATCATCATCGGTGATCATCGATCATCATCGATCATCATCGATCAACATCGATCTACATAGATCATCATCAATCATCATCGATCATCATCGATCATCATCGATCATCATCGATCATCATCGATCATCATCGATCATCATCGATCATCATCGATCATCATCGATCATCATCGATCATCATCGATCATCATCGATCATCATCGATCATCATCGATCATCATCGATCAACATCGATCATCATTGATCATCATCGATCATCGTCGATCATCGTCGATCATCGTCGATCAACTTCGATCATCATCGATCATCATCGATCATCATCGATCATCGTCGATCACCATCGATCTCGATCATCATCGATCATCATCGATCATCATCGATCATCATCGATCAACACAGATCATCATCGATCATCATCGATCATCATCGATCATCATCGATCATCATCGATCATCATCGATCATCATCGATCATCATCGATCATCATCGATCATCGTCGATCATCATCGATCATCATCGATCATCATCGATCATCATCGATCATCATCGATCATCGTCGATCATCATCGATCATCATCGATCATCATCGATCATCATCGATCATCATCGATCATCATCGATCATCATGGATCATCATCGATAATTATCGATCAACATCGATCATCATCGATCATCATCGATCAACTTCGATCAACATCGATCATCATCGATCATCATCGATCATCATCGATCATCATCGATCAGCATCGATAATCATCGATCATCATCGATTAATTATCATCGATCATTATCGATCATCATCGTTCATCATCGATCGTCATCGATCATCATCGATCATCATCGATCATCGTCGATCATCATCGATCATCATCGATCATCATCGATCATCATCGATCATCATCGATCATCATCGATCATCATCGATCAACTTCGATCAAATTCGATCATCGTCGATCATCATCGATCATCATCGATCATCATCGATCATCATCTATCAACACCGATCATCATCGATCATCATCGATCAACACCGATCATCATCGATCATCATCGATCATCATCGATCATCATCGATCATAATCGATCATCATCGATCAACATCGATCATCATCGATCATCATCGATCATCATCGATCATAATCGATCATCATCGATCATCGTCGATCATCATCGATCATCGTCGATCATCATCGATCAACATCGATCAGCATCGATCAACATCGATCAACATCGATCATCATCGATCATCATCGATCATCATCGATCAACATCGTTCATCATCGATCATCATCGATCATCATCGATCATCATCGATCATCATCGATCATCATCGATCATCATCGATCAACATCGATCAACATCGATCATCATCGATCATCATCGATCATCATCGATCATCATCGATTATCATCGATCGTCATCGATCATCATCGATCATCATCGATCATCATCGATTATCATCGATCAATATCGGTCATCATCGATCATCATCGATCTTCATCGATCATCTGCGAGCATCATCGATCATCATCGATCATCATCGATCATCATCGATCATCATCGATCATCATCGATCATCATCGATCATTATCGATCATCATCGTTCATCATCGATCGTCATCGACCATCATCGATCATCATCGATCATCATCGATCATCATCGATCATCATCGATCATCATCGATCATCATCGATCATCATCGATCATCATCGGTCATCATCGATCAACATCGATCATCATCGATCAACATCGATCATCATCGATCATCATCGATCAACATCGATCATCATCGATCATCATCGATCATCATCGATAATCATTGATCATCATCGATCATCATCGATTATCATCGATCAATATCGGTCATCATCGATCATCATCGAGCTTCATCGATCATCTGCGAGCATCATCGATCATCATCGATCATGATCGATCATCATCGATCATCATCGATCATCATCGACCATCATCGATCATCATCTATCATCATCGATCATCATCGATCATCATCGATCATCATCGATCATCATCGATCATCATCGATCATCATCGATCATCATCGATCATCATCGATCATCATCGATCATCATCGATCAACATCGACCACCATCGATCATCATCGATCATCATCGATCATCATCGATCATCATCGATCATCATCGATCAACACCGATCATCATCGATCTTCATCGATCAACACAGATCATCATCGATCATCATCGATCATCATCGATCATCATGGATCATCATCGATCATCATCGATCATCGTCGATCATCATCGATCATCATCGATCATCATCGATCATCATCGATCATCTTCGATCATCATCGATCATCATCGATCATCATCGATCATCATCGATCATCATCGATCATCATCGATCATCATCGATCATCATCAATCATCATCGATCATCATCGATCATCATCGATCATCATGGATCATCATCGATAATTATCGATCAACATCGATCATCATCGATCATCATTGATCAACTTCGATCAACATCGATCATCATCGATCATCATCGATCATCATCGATCATCATCGATCAACATCGATCATCATCGATCATCATCGATCATCATCGATTAATTATCATCGATCATTACCGATCATCATCGATCATCATCGATCATCATCGATCATCATCGATCATCATCGTTCATCATCGATCGTCATCGAACATCATCGATCATCATCGATCATCGTCGATCATCGTCGATCATCATCGATCATCATCGATCTTCATCGATCAACATCGATCATCATCGATCATCATCGATCAACATCGATCATCATCGATCATCATCGATCATCATCGATCATCATCGATCATCATCGATCATCATCGATCATCATCGGTGATCATCGATCATCATCGATCAACATCGATCTACATAGATCATCATCAATCATCATCGATCATCATCGATCATCATCGATCATCATCGATCATCATCGATCATCATCGATCATCATCGATCATCATCGATCATCATCGATCATCATCGATCATCATCGATCATCATCGATCATCATCGATCAACATCGATCATCATTAATCATCATCGATCATCGTCGATCATCGTCGATCATCGTCGATCAACTTCGATCAACTTCGATCAAATTCGATCATCGTCGATCATCATCGATCATCATCGATCATCATCGATCATCATCTATCAACACCGATCATCATCGATCATCATCGATCAACACCGATCATCATCGATCATCATCGATCATCATCGATCATCATCGATCATCATCGATCATAATCGATCATCATCGATCAACATCGATCATCATCGATCAGCATCGATAATCATCGATCATCATCGATTCATTATCATCGATCATCATCGATCATCATCGATCATCATCGATCATCATCGATCATCATCGTTCATCATCGATCGTCATCGATCATCATCGATCATCATCGATCATCGTCGATCATCATCGATCATCATCGATCATCATCGATCATCATCGATCATCATCGATCATCATCGATCATCATCGATCATCATCGATCAACTTCGATCAAATTCGATCATCGTCGATCATCATCGATCATCATCGATCATCATTGATCATCATCTATCAACACCGATCATCATCGATCATCATCGATCAACACCGATCATCATCGATCATCATCGATCATCATCGATCATCATCGATCATAATCGATCATCATCGATCAACATCGATCATCATCGATCATCATCGATCATCATCGATCATCATCGATCATAATCGATCATCATCGATCATCGTCGATCATCATCGATCATCGTCGATCATCATCGATCAACATCGATCAGCATCGATCAACATCGATCAACATCGATCATCATCGATCATCATCGATCATCATCGATCAACATCGATCATCATCGATCATCATCGATCATCATCGATCATCATCGATCATCATCGATCATCATCGATCATCATCGATCATCATCGATCAACTTCGATCAAATTCGATCATCGTCGATCATCATCGATCATCATCGATCATCATCTATCAACACCGATCATCATCGATCATCATCGATCAACACCGATCATCATCGATCATCATCGATCATCATCGATCATCATCGATCATCATCGATCATAATCGATCATCATCGATCAACATCGATCATCATCGATCATCATCGATCATCATCGATCATAATCGATCATCATCGATCATCGTCAATCATCATCGATCATCGTCGATCATCATCGATCAACATCGATCAGCATCGATCAACATCGATCAACATCGATCATCATCGATCATCATCGATCATCATCGATCATCAGCGATCATCATCGATCATCATCGATCATTATCGATCATCATCGATCATCATCGATCAACATCGATCAACATCGATCATCATCGATCATCATCGATCATCATCGATCATCATCGATTATCATCGATCGTCATCGATCATCATCGATCATCATCGATCATCATCGATTATCATCGATCAATATCGGTCATCATCGATCATCATCGATCTTCATCGATCATCTGCGAGCATCATCGATCATCATCGATCATCATCGATCATCATCGATCATCATCGATCATCATCGATCATCATCGTTCATCATCGATCGTCATCGATCATCATCGATCATCATCGATCATCGTCGATCATCATCGATCATCATCGATCATCATCGATCATCATCGATCATCATCGATCATCATCGATCATCATCGATCATCATCGATCAACTTCGATCAAATTCGATCATCGTCGATCATCATCGATCATCATCGATCATCATCGATCATCATCTATCAACACCGATCATCATCGATCATCATCGATCAACACCGATCATCATCGATCATCATCGATCATCATCGATCATCATCGATCATAATCGATCATCATCGATCAACATCGATCATCATCGATCATCATCGATCATCATCGATCATCATCGATCAACATCGATCATCATCGATCATCATCGATCATCATCGATCATCATCGATCATCATCGATCATCATCGATCATCATCGATCATCTCATCGATCATCATCGATCATCATCGATCATCATCGATCATCATCGATCATCATCGATCATCATCGATCATCATCGATCATCGTCGATCATCGTCGATCAACTTCGATCAACTTCGATCAACTTCGATCATCGTCGATCATCGATCATCATCGATCATCATCGATCATCATCGATCATCATCGATCATCATCGGTCATCATCGATCAACATCGATCATCATCGATGAACATCGATCATCATCGATCATCATCGATCAACATCGATCATCATCGATCATCATCGATCATCATCGATAATCATTGATCATCATCGATCATCATCGATTATCATCGATCAATATCGGTCATCATCGATCATCATCGAGCTTCATCGATCATCTGCGAGCATCATCGATCATCATCGATCATCATCGATCATCATCGATCATCATCGATCATCATCGATCATCATCGATCATCATCGATCATCATCGATCATCATCGATCATCATCGATCAACATCGACCACCATCGATCATCATCGATCATCATCGATCATCATCGATCATCATCGATCATCATCGATCATCATCGATCATCATCGATCAACACCGATCATCATCGATCTTCATCGATCAACACAGATCATCATCGATCATCATCGATCATCATTGATCATCATCGATCATCATCGATCATCATCGAGCATCGTCGATCATCATCGATCATCATCGATCATCATCGATCATCATCGATCATCATCGGTCATCATCGATCAACATCGATCATCATCGATCAACATCGATCATCATCGATCATCATCGATCAACATCGATCATCATCGATCATCATCGATCATCATCGATCATCATCGATCATCATCGATCATCATCGATCATCATCGATTAATTATCATCGATCATTACCGATCATCATCGATCATCATCGATCATCATCGATCATCATCGATCATCATCGATCATCATCGATCATCATCGATCATCATCGATCATCATCGGTGATCATCGATCATCATCGATCATCATCGATCATCATCGATCAACATCGATCTACATAGATCATCATCAATCATCATCGATCATCATCGATCATCATCGATCATCATCGATCATCATCGATCATCATCGATCATCATCGATCATCATCGATCATCATCGATCATCATCGATCATCATCGATCATCATCGATCATCATCGATCATCATCGATCACCATCGATCTCGATCATCATCGATCATCATCGATCATCATCGATCATCATCGATCATCATCGATCAACACAGATCATCATCGATCATCATCGATCATCATCGATCATCATCGATCATCATCGATCATCATCGATCATCATCGATCATCATCGATCATCATCGATCATCATCGATCATCATCGATCATCATCGATCATCATCGATCATCGTCGATCATCATCGATCATCATCGATCATCATCGATCATCATCGATCATCATCGATCATCGTCGATCATCATCGATCATCATCGATCATCATCGATCATCATCGATCATCATGGATCATCATCGATAATTATCGATCAACATCGATCATCATCGATCATCATCGATCAACTTCGATCAACATCGATCATCATCGATCATCATCGATCATCATCGATCATCATCGATCAGCATCGATAATCATCGATCATCATCGATTAATTATCATCGATCATTATCGATCATCATCGATCATCATCGATCATCATCGATCATCATCGATCATCATCGATCATCATCGTTCATCATCGATCGTCATCGATCATCATCGATCATCATCGATCACCGTCGATCATCATCGATCATCATCGATCATCATCGATCATCATCGATCATCATCGATCATCATCGATCATCATCGATCAACTTCGATCAAATTCGATCATCGTCGATCATCATCGATCATCATCGATCATCATCGATCATCATCTATCAACACCGATCATCATCGATCATCATCGATCAACACCGATCATCATCGATCATCATCGATCATCATCGATCATCATCGATCATAATCGATCATCATCGATCAACATCGATCATCATCGATCATCATCGATCATCATCGATCATAATCGATCATCATCGATCATCGTCGATCATCATCGATCATCGTCGATCATCATCGATCAACATCGATCAGCATCGATCAACATCGATCAACATCGATCATCATCGATCATCATCGATCATCATCAATCAACATCGTTCATCATCGATCATCATCGATCATCATCGATCATCATCGATCATCATCGATCATCATCGATCATCATCGATCATCATCGATCAACATCGACCACCATCGATCATCATCGATCATCATCGATCATCATCGATCATCATCGATCATCATCGATCAACACCGATCATCATCGATCTTCATCGATCAACACAGATCATCATCGATCATCATCGATCATCATCGATCATCATGGATCATCATCGATCATCATCGATCATCGTCGATCATCATCGATCATCATCGATCATCATCGATCATCATCGATCATCTTCGATCATCATCGATCATCATCGATCATCATCGATCATCATCGATCATCATCGATCATCATCGATCATCATCGATCATCATCAATCATCATCGATCATCATCGATCATCATCGATCATCATGGATCATCATCGATAATTATCGATCAACATCGATCATCATCGATCATCATTGATCAACTTCGATCAACATCGATCATCATCGATCATCATCGATCATCATCGATCATCATCGATCAACATCGATCATCATCGATCATCATCGATCATCATCGATTAATTATCATCGATCATTACCGATCATCATCGATCATCATCGATCATCATCGATCATCATCGATCATCATCGTTCATCATCGATCGTCATCGAACATCATCGATCATCATCGATCATCGTCGATCATCGTCGATCATCATCGATCATCATCGATCTTCATCGATCAACATCGATCATCATCGATCATCATCGATCAACATCGATCATCATCGATCATCATCGATCATCATCGATCATCATCGATCATCATCGATCATCATCGATCATCATCGGTGATCATCGATCATCATCGATCAACATCGATCTACATAGATCATCATCAATCATCATCGATCATCATCGATCATCATCGATCATCATCGATCATCATCGATCATCATCGATCATCATCGATCATCATCGATCATCATCGATCATCATCGATCATCATCGATCATCATCGATCATCATCGATCAACATCGATCATCATTAATCATCATCGATCATCGTCGATCATCGTCGATCATCGTCGATCAACTTCGATCAACTTCGATCAAATTCGATCATCGTCGATCATCATCGATCATCATCGATCATCATCGATCATCATCTATCAACACCGATCATCATCGATCATCATCGATCAACACCGATCATCATCGATCATCATCGATCATCATCGATCATCATCGATCATCATCGATCATAATCGATCATCATCGATCAACATCGATCATCATCGATCAGCATCGATAATCATCGATCATCATCGATTCATTATCATCGATCATCATCGATCATCATCGATCATCATCGATCATCATCGATCATCATCGTTCATCATCGATCGTCATCGATCATCATCGATCATCATCGATCATCGTCGATCATCATCGATCATCATCGATCATCATCGATCATCATCGATCATCATCGATCATCATCGATCATCATCGATCATCATCGATCAACTTCGATCAAATTCGATCATCGTCGATCATCATCGATCATCATCGATCATCATTGATCATCATCTATCAACACCGATCATCATCGATCATCATCGATCAACACCGATCATCATCGATCATCATCGATCATCATCGATCATCATCGATCATAATCGATCATCATCGATCAACATCGATCATCATCGATCATCATCGATCATCATCGATCATCATCGATCATAATCGATCATCATCGATCATCGTCGATCATCATCGATCATCGTCGATCATCATCGATCAACATCGATCAGCATCGATCAACATCGATCAACATCGATCATCATCGATCATCATCGATCATCATCGATCAACATCGATCATCATCGATCATCATCGATCATCATCGATCATCATCGATCATCATCGATCATCATCGATCATCATCGATCATCATCGATCAACTTCGATCAAATTCGATCATCGTCGATCATCATCGATCATCATCGATCATCATCTATCAACACCGATCATCATCGATCATCATCGATCAACACCGATCATCATCGATCATCATCGATCATCATCGATCATCATCGATCATCATCGATCATAATCGATCATCATCGATCAACATCGATCATCATCGATCATCATCGATCATCATCGATCATAATCGATCATCATCGATCATCGTCAATCATCATCGATCATCGTCGATCATCATCGATCAACATCGATCAGCATCGATCAACATCGATCAACATCGATCATCATCGATCATCATCGATCATCATCGATCATCAGCGATCATCATCGATCATCATCGATCATTATCGATCATCATCGATCATCATCGATCAACATCGATCAACATCGATCATCATCGATCATCATCGATCATCATCGATCATCATCGATTATCATCGATCGTCATCGATCATCATCGATCATCATCGATCATCATCGATTATCATCGATCAATATCGGTCATCATCGATCATCATCGATCTTCATCGATCATCTGCGAGCATCATCGATCATCATCGATCATCATCGATCATCATCGATCATCATCGATCATCATCGATCATCATCGTTCATCATCGATCGTCATCGATCATCATCGATCATCATCGATCATCGTCGATCATCATCGATCATCATCGATCATCATCGATCATCATCGATCATCATCGATCATCATCGATCATCATCGATCATCATCGATCAACTTCGATCAAATTCGATCATCGTCGATCATCATCGATCATCATCGATCATCATCGATCATCATCTATCAACACCGATCATCATCGATCATCATCGATCAACACCGATCATCATCGATCATCATCGATCATCATCGATCATCATCGATCATAATCGATCATCATCGATCAACATCGATCATCATCGATCATCATCGATCATCATCGATCATCATCGATCAACATCGATCATCATCGATCATCATCGATCATCATCGATCATCATCGATCATCATCGATCATCATCGATCATCATCGATCATCTCATCGATCATCATCGATCATCATCGATCATCATCGATCATCATCGATCATCATCGATCATCATCGATCATCATCGATCATCGTCGATCATCGTCGATCAACTTCGATCAACTTCGATCAACTTCGATCATCGTCGATCATCGATCATCATCGATCATCATCGATCATCATCGATCATCATCGATCATCATCGGTCATCATCGATCAACATCGATCATCATCGATGAACATCGATCATCATCGATCATCATCGATCAACATCGATCATCATCGATCATCATCGATCATCATCGATAATCATTGATCATCATCGATCATCATCGATTATCATCGATCAATATCGGTCATCATCGATCATCATCGAGCTTCATCGATCATCTGCGAGCATCATCGATCATCATCGATCATCATCGATCATCATCGATCATCATCGATCATCATCGATCATCATCGATCATCATCGATCATCATCGATCATCATCGATCATCATCGATCAACATCGACCACCATCGATCATCATCGATCATCATCGATCATCATCGATCATCATCGATCATCATCGATCATCATCGATCATCATCGATCAACACCGATCATCATCGATCTTCATCGATCAACACAGATCATCATCGATCATCATCGATCATCATTGATCATCATCGATCATCATCGATCATCATCGAGCATCGTCGATCATCATCGATCATCATCGATCATCATCGATCATCATCGATCATCATCGGTCATCATCGATCAACATCGATCATCATCGATCAACATCGATCATCATCGATCATCATCGATCAACATCGATCATCATCGATCATCATCGATCATCATCGATCATCATCGATCATCATCGATCATCATCGATCATCATCGATTAATTATCATCGATCATTACCGATCATCATCGATCATCATCGATCATCATCGATCATCATCGATCATCATCGATCATCATCGATCATCATCGATCATCATCGATCATCATCGGTGATCATCGATCATCATCGATCATCATCGATCATCATCGATCAACATCGATCTACATAGATCATCATCAATCATCATCGATCATCATCGATCATCATCGATCATCATCGATCATCATCGATCATCATCGATCATCATCGATCATCATCGATCATCATCGATCATCATCGATCATCATCGATCATCATCGATCATCATCGATCATCATCGATCACCATCGATCTCGATCATCATCGATCATCATCGATCATCATCGATCATCATCGATCATCATCGATCATCATCGATCAACACAGATCATCATCGATCATCATCGATCATCATCGATCATCATCGATCATCATCGATCATCATCGATCATCATCGATCATCATCGATCATCATCGATCATCATCGATCATCATCGATCATCATCGATCATCATCGATCATCGTCGATCATCATCGATCATCATCGATCATCATCGATCATCATCGATCATCATCGATCATCGTCGATCATCATCGATCATCATCGATCATCATCGATCATCATCGATCATCATGGATCATCATCGATAATTATCGATCAACATCGATCATCATCGATCATCATCGATCAACTTCGATCAACATCGATCATCATCGATCATCATCGATCATCATCGATCATCATCGATCAGCATCGATAATCATCGATCATCATCGATTAATTATCATCGATCATTATCGATCATCATCGATCATCATCGATCATCATCGATCATCATCGATCATCATCGATCATCATCGTTCATCATCGATCGTCATCGATCATCATCGATCATCATCGATCACCGTCGATCATCATCGATCATCATCGATCATCATCGATCATCATCGATCATCATCGATCATCATCGATCATCATCGATCAACTTCGATCAAATTCGATCATCGTCGATCATCATCGATCATCATCGATCATCATCGATCATCATCTATCAACACCGATCATCATCGATCATCATCGATCAACACCGATCATCATCGATCATCATCGATCATCATCGATCATCATCGATCATAATCGATCATCATCGATCAACATCGATCATCATCGATCATCATCGATCATCATCGATCATAATCGATCATCATCGATCATCGTCGATCATCATCGATCATCGTCGATCATCATCGATCAACATCGATCAGCATCGATCAACATCGATCAACATCGATCATCATCGATCATCATCGATCATCATCAATCAACATCGTTCATCATCGATCATCATCGATCATCATCGATCATCATCGATCATTATCGATCATCATCGATCATCATCGATCAACATCGATCAACATCGATCATCATCGATCATCATCGATCATCATCGATCATCATCGATTATCATCGATCGTCATCGATCATCATCGATCATCATCGATCATCATCGATTATCATCGATCAATATCGGTCATCATCGATCATCATCGATCTTCATCGATCATCTGCGAGCATCATCGATCATCATCGATCATCATCGATCATCATCGATCATCATCGATCATCATCGATCATCATCGTTCATCATCGATCGTCATCGATCATCATCGATCATCATCGATTATCGTCGATCATCATCGATCATCATCGATCATCATCGATCATCATCGATCATCATCGATCATCATCGATCATCATCGATCAACTTCGATCAAATTCGATCAAATTCGATCATCATCGATCATCATCGATCATCATCGATCATCATCTATCAACACCGATCATCATCGATCATCATCGACCAACACCGATCATCATCGATCATCATCGATCATAATCGATCATCATCGATCATAATCGATCATCATCGATCAACATCGATCATCATCGATCATCATCGATCATCATCGATCATCATCGATCAACATCGATCATCATCGATCATCATCGATCATCATCGATCATCATCGATCATCATCGATCATCATCGATCATCTCATCGATCATCATCGATCATCATCGATCATCATCGATCACCATCGATCATCATCGATCATCGTCGATCATCGTCGATCAACTTCGATCAACTTCGATCAACTTCGATCATCGTCGATCATCGATCATCATCGATCATCATCGATCATCATCGATCATCATCGATCATCATCGATCATCATCGATCATCATCGGTCATCATCGATCAACATCGATCATCATCGATCAACATCGATCATCATCGATCATCATCGATCAACATCGATCATCATCGATCATCATCGATCATCATCGATAATCATTGATCATCATCGATCATCATCGATCATCATCGATCATCATCGATCATCATCGATCATCATCGATCAGCATCGATCATCATCGATCATCATCGATCATCATCGATCAACATCGATCATCATTGATCATCATCGATCATCGTCGATCATCGTCGATCAACTTCGATCAACTTCGATCAAATTCGATCATCATCGATCATCATCGATCATCATCGATCATCGTCGATCATCATCGATCATCATCGATCATCATCGATCATCATCGATCATCATCGATCATCATCGATCATCATCGATCATCATGGATCATCATCGATAATTATCGATCAACATCGATCATCATCGATCATCATCGATCAACTTCGATCAACATCGATCATCATCGATCATCATCGATCATCATCGATCATCATCGATCATCATCGATCATCATCGATCATCATCGATCATCATCGATCATCATCGATCAGCATCGATCATCATCGATCATCATCGATTAATTATCATCGATCATTATCGATCATCATCGATCATCATCGATCATCATCGATCATCATCGATCATCATCGATCATCATCGTTCATCATCGATCGTCATCGATCATCATCGATCATCATCGATCATCGTCGATCATCATCGATCATCATCGATCATCATCGATCATCATCGATCATCATCGATCATCATCGATCATCTCATCGATCATCATCGATCATCATCGATCATAATTGATCATCATCGATCATCATCGATCATCGTCGATCATCGTCGATCAACTTCGATCAACTTCGATCAACTTCGATCATCGTCGATCATCGATCATCATCGATTATCATCGATCATCATCGATCATCATCGATCATCATCGATCAACTTCGATCAAATTCGATCATCGTCGATCATCATCGATCATCATCGATCATCATCGATCATCATCTATCAACACCGATCATCATCGATCATCATCGATCAATACCGATCATCATCGATCATCATCGATCATCATCGATCATCATCGATCATAATCGATCATCATCGATCAACATCGATCATCATCGATCATCATCGATCATCATCGATCATCATCGATCATCATCGATCATCATCGATCATCGTCGATCATCATCGATCATTGTCGATCATCATCGATCAACATCGATCAGCATCGATCAACATCGATCAACATCGATCATCATCGATCATCATCGATCATCATCGATCAACATCGATCATCATCGATCATCATCGATCATCATCGATCATCATCGATCATCATCGATCATCATCGATCATCATCGATCATCATCGGTCATCATCGATCATCATCGATCATCATCTATCAACACCGATCATCATCGATCATCATCGATCATCATCGATCAACATCGATCATCATCGATCATCATCGATCATCATCGATCATCATCGATCATCATCGATCATCTCATCGATCATCATCGATCATCATCGATCATCATTGATCATCATCGATCATCATCGATCATCATCGATCATCATCGATCATCATCGATCATCATCGATCATCATCGATCATCATCGATCATCATCGATCATCATCGATCAACATCGATCACCATCGATCATCATCGATCATCATCGATCATCATCGATCATCTCATCGATCATCATCGATCATCATCGATCATCATTGATCATCATCGATCATCATCGATCATCGTCGATCAACTTCGATCAACTTCGATCAACTTCGATCATCGTCGATCATCGATCATCATCGATCATCATCGATCATCATCGATCATCATCGATCATCATCGATCATCATCGATCATCATCGATCATCATCGATCATCATCGATCATCATCGATCATCATCGATCATCATCGATCATCATCGATCATCATCGATCATCTCATCGATCATCATCGATCATCATCGATCATCATTGATCATCATCGATCATCATCGATCATCGTCGATCATCGTCGATCAACTTCGATCAACTTCGATCAACTTCGATCATCGTCGATCATCGATCATCATCGATCATCATCGATCATCATCGATCATCATCGATCATCATCGATCATCATCGATCATCATCGGTCATCATCGATCAACATCGATCATCATCGATCATCATCGATCAACATCGATCATCATCGATCATCATCGATCATCATCGATCATCATCGATCATCATCGATCATCATCGATCATCATCGATCAGCATCGATCATCATCGATCATCATCGATCATCATCGATCAACATCGATCATCATTGATCATCATCGATCATCGTCGATCATCGTCGATCAACTTCGATCAACTTCGATCAAATTCGATCATCGTCGATCATCATCGATCATCATCGATCAACATCGATCATCATCGATCATCATCGATCAACATCGATCATCATCGATCATCATCGATCATCATCGATAATCATTGATCATCATCGATCATCATCGATTATCATCGATCAATATCGGTCATCATCGATCATCATCGAGCTTCATCGATCATCTGCGAGCATCATCGATCATCATCGATCATCATAGATCATCATCGATCATCATCGATCATCATCGATCATCATCGATCATCATCGATCATCATCGATCATCATCGATCATCATCGATCATCATCGATCAACATCGATCACCATCGATCATCATCGATCATCATCGATCATCACCGATCATCATCGATCATCATCGATCAACACCGATCATCATCGATGATCATCGATCAACACAGATCATCATCGATCATCATCGATCATCATCGATCATCATCGATCATCATCGATCATCATCGATCATCGTCGATCATCATCGATCATCATCGATCATCTTCGATCATCATCGATCATCATCGATCATCATCGATCATCATCGATCATCATCGATCATCATCGATCATCATCGATCATCATCGCTTAATTATCATCGATCATTACCGATCATCATCGATCATCGTCGATCATCATCGATCATCATCGATCATCATCGATCATCATCGTTCATCATCGATCGTCATCGATCATCATCGATCATCATCGATCATCGTCGATCATCGTCGATCATCATCGATCATCATCGATCTTCATCGATCAACATCGATCATCATCGATCATCATCGATCAACATCGATCATCATCGATCATCATCGATCATCATCGATCATCATCGATCAACATCGATCCACATAGATCATCATCAATCATCATCGATCATCATCGATCATCATCGATCATCATCGATCATCATCGATCATCATCGATCATCATCGATCATCATCGATCATCATCGATCATCATCGATCATCATCGATCATCATCGATCAACATCGATCATCATTGATCATCATCGATCATCGTCGATCATCGTCGATCATCGTCGATCAACTTCGATCAACTTCGATCAAATTCGATCATCGTCGATCATCATCGATCATCATCGATCATCATCGATCATCATCGATCAACATCGATCATCATCGATCATCATCGATCATCATCGATCATCATCGATCATCATCGATCATCATCGATCATCATCGATCATCGTCGATCATCATCGATCATTGTCGATCATCATCAATCAACATCGATCAGCATCGATCAACATCGATCAACATCGATCATCATCGATCATCATCGATCATCATCGATCAACATCGATCATCATCGATCATCATCGATCATCATCGATCATCATCGATCATCATCGATCATCTCATCGAACATCATCGATCATCATCGATCATCATCGATCATCGTCGATCATCGTCGATCAACTTCGATCAACTTCGATCAACTTCGATCATCGTCGATCATCGATCATCATCGATCATCATCGATCATCATCGATCATCATCGATCATCATCGATCATCATCGATCATCATCGATCATCATCGATCATCATCGATCATCTCATCGATCATCATCGATCATCATCGATCATCATTGATCATCATCGATCATCATCGATCATCGTCGATCATCGTCGATCAACTTCGATCAACTTCGATCAACTTCGATCATCGTCGATCATCGATCATCATCGATCATCATCGATCATCATCGATCATCATCGATCATCATCGTTCATAATCGATCGTCATCGATCATCATCGATCATCATCGATCATAGTCGATCATCGTCGATCATCATCGATCATCATCGATCTTCATCGATCAACATCGATCATCATCGATCATCATCGATCAACATCGATCATCATCGATCATCATCGATCATCATCGATCATCATCGATCATCATCGATCATCATCGATCATCATCGGTGATCATCGATCATCATCAATCATCATCGATCATCATCGATCATCATCGATCATCATCGATCATCATCGATCATCATCGATCATCATCGATCATCATCGATCATCATCGATCATCATCGATCATCATCGATCATCATCGATCATCAACGATCATCATCGATCATCATCGATCATCATCGATCACCATCGATCATCATCGATCATCATCGATCATCATCGATCATCATCGATCATCATCGATCATCATCGATCAACACAGATCATCATCGATCATCATCGATCATCATCGATCATCATCGATCATCATCGATCATCATCGATCATCGTCGATCATCATCGATCATCATCGATCATCATCGATCATCATCGATCATCATCGATCATCGTCGATCATCATCGATCATCATCGATCATCATCGATCATCATCGATCATCATCGATCATCATGGATCATCATCGATAATTATCGATCAACATCGATCATCATCGATCATCATCGATCAACTTCGATCAACATCGATCATCATCGATCATCATCGATCATCATCGATCATCATCGATCATCATCGATCATCATCGATCATCATCGATCATCATCGATCAGCATCGATCATCATCGATCATCATCGATCATCATCGATTAATTATCATCGATCATTATCGATCATCATCGATCATCATCGATCATCATCGATCATCATCGATCATCATCGATCATCATCGTTCATCATCGATCGTCATCGATCATCATCGATCATCATCGATCATCGTCGATCATCATCGATCATCATCGATCATCATCGATCATCATCGATCATCATCGATCATCATCGATCATCTCATCGATCATCATCGATCATCATCGATCATAATTGATCATCATCGATCATCATCGATCATCGTCGATCATCGTCGATCAACTTCGATCAACTTCGATCAACTTCGATCATCGTCGATCATCGATCATCATCGATTATCATCGATCATCATCGATCATCATCGATCATCATCGATCAACTTCGATCAAATTCGATCATCGTCGATCATCATCGATCATCATCGATCATCATCGATCATCATCTATCAACACCGATCATCGTCGATCATCATCGATCAACATCGATCATCATCGATCATCATCGATCATCATCGATCATCATCGATCAACATCGATCATCATCGATCATCATCGATCATCATCGATCATCATCGATCATCATCGATCATCTCATCGATCATCATCGATCATCATCGATCATAATTGATCATCATCGATCATCATCGATCATCGTCGATCATCGTCGATCAACTTCGATCAACTTCGATCAACTTCGATCATCGTCGATCATCGATCATCATCGATTATCATCGATCATCATCGATCATCATCGATCATCATCGATCATCATCGATCATCATCGGTCATCATCGATCAACATCGATCATCATCGATCATCATCGATCAACATCGATCATCATCGATCATCATCGATCATCATCGATCATCATCGATCAACATCGATCATCATCGATCGTCATCGATCATCATCGATCAGCATCGATCATCATCGATCATCATCGATCATCATCGATCAACATCGATCATCATTGATCATCATCGATCATCGTCGACCATCGTCGATCAACTTCGATCAACTTCGATCAAATTCGATCATCGTCGATCATCATCGATCATCATCGATCAACATCGATCATCATTGATCATCATCGATCAACATCGATCATCATCGATCATCATCGATCATCATCGATAATCATTGATCATCATCGATCATCATCGATCAATATCGGTCATCATCGATCATCATCGAGCTTCATCGAACATCTGCGAGCATCATCGATCATCATCGATCATCATAGATCATCATCGATCATCATCGATCATCATCGATCATCATCGATCATCATCGATCATCATCGATCATCATCGATCATCATCGATCAACATCGATCACCATCGATCATCATCGATCATCATCGATCATCATCGATCATCATCGATCATCATCGATCAACACCGATCATCATCGATCATCATCGATCAACACAGATCATCATCGATCATCATCGATCATCATCGATCATCATCGATCATCATCGATCATCATCGATCATCGTCGATCATCATCGATCATCATCGATCATCATCGATCATCATCGATCATCTTCGATCATCATCGATCATCATCGATCATCATCGATCATCATCGATCATCATCGATCATCATCGATCATCATCGATCATCATGGATCATCATCGATAATTATCGATCAACATCGATCATCATCGATCATCATCGATCAACTTCGATCAACATCGATCATCATCGATCATCATCGATCATCATCGATCATCATCGATCATCATCGATCATCATCGATCATCATCGATCATCATCGATCATCATCGATCATCATCGATCATCATCGATCATCGTCGATCATCGTCGATCATCATCGATCATCATCGATCTTCATCGATCAACATCGATCATCATCGATCATCATCGATCAACATCGATCATCATCGATCATCATCGATCATCATCGATCAACATCGATCTACATAGATCATCATCAATCATCATCGATCATCATCGATCATCATCGATCATCATCGATCATCATCGATCATCATCGATCATCATCGATCATCATCGATCATCATCGATCATCATCGATCATCATCGATCATCATCGATCAACATCGATCAACATTGATCATCATCGATCATCGTCGATCATCGTAGATCATCGTCGATCAACTTCGATCAACTTCGATCAAATTCGATCATCGTCGATCATCATCGATCATCATCGATCATCATCGATCATCATCTATCAACACCGATCATCATCGATCATCATCGATCAACACCGATCATCATCGATCATCATCGATCATCATCGATCATCATCGATCATCATCGATCATAATCGATCATCATCGATCAACATCGATCATCATCGATCATCATCGATCATCATCGATCATCATCGATCATCATCGATCATCATCGATCATCGTCGATCATCATCGATCATTGTCGATCATCATCGATCAACATCGATCAGCATCGATCAACATCGATCAACATCGATCATCATCGATCATCATCGATCATCATCGATCAACATCGATCATCATCGATCATCATCGATCATCATCGATCATCATCGATCATCATCGATCATCATCGATCATCATCGATCATCATCGATCATCATCGATCATCATCTATCAACACCGATCATCATCGATCATCATCGATCAACATCGATCATCATCGATCATCATCGATCATCATCGATCATCATCGATCATCATCGATCAACATCGATCATCATCGATCATCATCGATCATCATCGATCATCATCGATCATCATCGATCATCTCATCGATCATCATCGATCATCATCGATCATCATTGATCATCATCGATCATCATCGATCATCATCGATCATCATCGATCATCATCGATCATCATCGATCATCATCGATCATCATCGATCATCATCGATCAACATCGATCACCATCGATCATCATCGATCATCATCGATCATCATCGATCATCTCATCGATCATCATCGATCATCATCGATCATCATTGATCATCATCGATCATCATCGATCATCGTCGATCAACTTCGATCAACTTCGATCAACTTCGATCATCGTCGATCATCGATCATCATCGATCATCATCGATCATCATCGATCATCATCGATCATCATCGATCATCATCGATCATCATCGATCATCATCGATCATCATCGATCATCATCGATCATCATCGATCATCATCGATCATCATCGATCATCATCGATCATCATCGATCATCTCATCGATCATCATCGATCATCATCGATCATCATTGATCATCATCGATCATCATCGATCATCGTCGATCATCGTCGATCAACTTCGATCAACTTCGATCAACTTCGATCATCGTCGATCATCGATCATCATCGATCATCATCGATCATCATCGATCATCATCGATCATCATCGATCATCATCGAACATCATCGGTCATCATCGATCAACATCGATCATCATCGATCATCATCGATCAACATCGATCATCATCGATCATCATCGATCATCATCGATCATCATCGATCATCATCGATCATCATCGATCATCATCGATCAGCATCGATCATCATCGATCATCATCGATCATCATCGATCAACATCGATCATCATTGATCATCATCGATCATCGTCGATCATCGTCGATCAACTTCGATCAACTTCGATCAAATTCGATCATCGTCGATCATCATCGGTCATCATCGATTAACATCGATCATCATCGATCATCATCGATCAACATCGATCATCATCGATCATCATCGATCATCATCGATAATCATTGATCATCATCGATCATCATCGATTATCATCGATCAATATCGGTCATCATCGATCATCATCGAGCTTCATCGATCATCTGCGAGCATCATCGATCATCATCGATCATCATAGATCATCATCGATCATCATCGATCATCATCGATCATCATCGATCATCATCGATCATCATCGATCATCATCGATCATCATCGATCTTCATCGATCAACATCGATCACCATCGATCATCATCGATCATCATCGATCATCACCGATCATCATCGATCATCATCGATCAACACCGATCATCATCGATGATCATCGATCAACACAGATCATCATCGATCATCATCGATCATCATCGATCATCATCGATCATCATCGATCATCATCGATCATCGTCGATCATCATCGATCATCATCGATCATCTTCGATCATCATCGATCATCATCGATCATCATCGATCATCATCGATCATCATCGATCATCATCGATCGTCATCGATCATCATCGATCATCATCGATCATCATCGATCATCATGGATCATCATCGATAATTATCGATCAACACCGATCATCATCGATCATCATCGATCAACTTCGATCAACATCGATCATCATCGATCATCATCGATCATCATCGATCATCATCGATCATCATCGATCATCATCGATCATCATCGATCATCATCGATCATCATCGCTTAATTATCATCGATCATTACCGATCATCATCGATCATCGTCGATCATCATCGATCATCATCGATCATCATCGATCATCATCGTTCATCATCGATCGTCATCGATCATCATCGATCATCATCGATCATCGTCGATCATCGTCGATCATCATCGATCATCATCGATCTTCATCGATCAACATCGATCATCATCGATCATCATCGATCAACATCGATCATCATCGATCATCATCGATCATCATCGATCATCATCGATCAACATCGATCCACATAGATCATCATCAATCATCATCGATCATCATCGATCATCATCGATCATCATCGATCATCATCGATCATCATCGATCATCATCGATCATCATCGATCATCATCGATCATCATCGATCATCATCGATCATCATCGATCATCATCGATCATCATCGATCATCATCGATCAACATCGATCATCATTGATCATCATCGATCATCGTCGATCATCGTCGATCATCGTCGATCAACTTCGATCAACTTCGATCAAATTCGATCATCGTCGATCATCATCGATCATCATCGATCATCATCGATCATCATCGATCAACATCGATCATCATCGATCATCATCGATCATCATCGATCATCATCGATCATCATCGATCATCATCGATCATCATCGATCATCGTCGATCATCATCGATTATTGTCGATCATCATCAATCAACATCGATCAGCATCGATCAACATCGATCAACATCGATCATCATCGATCATCATCGATCATCATCGATCAACATCGATCATCATCGATCATCATCGATCAACATCGATCATCATCGATCATCATCGATCATCATCGATCATCATCGATCATCATCGATCATCTCATCGATCATCATCGATCATCATCGATCATCATTGATCATCATCGATCATCATCGATCATCGTCGATCATCGTCGATCAACTTCGATCAACTTCGATCAACTTCGATCATCGTAGATCATTGATCATCATCGATCATCGTCGATCATCATCGATCATCATCGATCATCATCGATCATCATCGATCATCATCGATCATCATCGATCAACATCGATCATCATTGATCATCATCGATCATCGTCGATCATCGTCGATCATCGTCGATCAACTTCGATCAACTTCGATCAAATTCGATCATCGTCGATCATCATCGATCATCATCGATCATCATCGATCATCATCGATCATCATCGATCATCATCGATCATCATCGATCATCATCGATCATCATCGATCATCATCGATTAATTATCATCGATCATTACCGATCATCATCGATCATCATCGATCATCATCGATCATCATCGATCATCATCGATCATCATCGTTCATCATCGATCGTCATCGATCATCATCGATCATCATCGATCATCGTCGATCATCGTCGATCATCATCGATCATCATCGATCTTCATCGATCAACATCGATCATCATCGATCATCATCGATCAACATCGATCATCATCGATCATCATCGATCATCATCGATCAACATCGATCAACATCGATCTACATAGATCATCATCAATCATCATCGATCATCATCGATCATCATCGATCATCATCGATCATCATCGATCATCATCGATCATCATCGATCAACATCGATCATCATTGATCATCATCGATCATCGTCGATCATCGTCGATCATCGTCGATCAACTTCGATCAACTTCGATCAAATTCGATCATCGTCGATCATCATCGATCATCATCGATCATCATCGATCATCATCTATCAACACCGATCATCATCGACATCATCGATCATCATCGATCATCATCGATCATCATCGATCATCATCGATCATCATCGATCATCATCGATCATCATCGATCATCGTCGATCATCATCGATCATCATCGATCAACATCGATCATCATTGATCATCATCGATCATCGTCGATCATCGTCGATCATCGTCGATCAACTTCGATCAACTTCGATCAAATTCGATCATCGTCGATCATTATCGATCATCATCGATCATCATCGATCATCATCTATCAACACCGATCATCATCGATCATCATCGATCAACACCGATCATCATCGATCATCATCGATCATCATCGATCATCATCGATCATCATCGATCATAATCGATCATTATCGATCAACATCGATCATCATCGATCATCATCGATCATCATCGATCATCATCGATCATCATCGATCATCATCGATCAACATCGATCACCATCGATCATCATCGATCATCATCGATCATCACCGATCATCATCGATCATCATCGATCAACACCGATCATCATCGATGATCATCGATCAACACAGATCATCATCGATCATCATCGATAATCATTGATCATCATCGATCATCATCGATTATCATCGATCAATATCGGTCATCATCGATCATCATCGAGCTTCATCGATCATCTGCGAGCATCATCGATCATCATCGATCATCATAGATCATCATCGATCATCATCGATCATCATCGATCATCATCGATCATCATCGATCAACATCGATCATCATTGATCATCATCGATCATCGTCGATCATCGTCGATCATCGTCGATCAACTTCGATCAACTTCGATCAAATTCGATCATCGTCTCATCATCGATCATCATCGATCATCATCGATCATCATCGATCAACATCGATCATCATCGATCATCATCGATCATCATCGATCATCATCGATCATCATCGATCATCATCGATCATCATCGATCATCGTCGATCATCATCGATCATTGTCGATCATCATCAATCAACATCGATCAGCATCGATCAATATCGATCAACATCGATCATCATCGATCATCATCGATCATCATCGATCAACATCGATCATCATCGATCATCATCGATCAACATCGATCATCATCGATCATCATCGATCATCATCGATCATCATCGATCATCATCGATCATCTCATCGATCATCATCGATCATCATCGATCATCATTGATCATCATCGATCATCATCGATCATCGTCGATCATCGTCGATCAACTTCGATCAACTTCGATCAACTTCGATCATCGTCGATCATTGATCATCATCGATCATCGTCGATCATCATCGATCATCATCGATCATCATCGATCATCATCGATCATCATCGATCATCATCGATCATCATCGATCATCATCGATCAACATCGATCATCATTGATCATCATCGATCATCGTCGATCATCGTCGATCATCGTCGATCAACTTCGATCAACTTCGATCAAATTCGATCATCGTCGATCATCATCGATCATCATCGATCATCATCGATCTTCATCGATCATCATCGATCATCATCGATCATCATCGATCATCATCGATCATCATCGATCATCATCGATCATCATCGATTAATTATCATCGATCATTACCGATCATCATCGATCATCATCGATCATCATCGATCATCATCGATCATCATCGATCATCATCGTTCATCATCGATCGTCATCGATCATCATCGATCATCATCGATCATCGTCGATCATCGTCGATCATCATCGATCATCATCGATCTTCATCGATCAACATCGATCATCATCGATCATCATCGATCAACATCGATCATCATCGATCATCATCGATCATCATCGATCAACATCGATCAACATCGATCTACATAGATCATCATCAATCATCATCGATCATCATCGATCATCATCGATCATCATCGATCATCATCGATCATCATCGATCATCATCGATCATCATCGATCATCATCGATCATCATCGATCATCATCGATCATCATCGATCATCATCGATCGTCATCGATCATCATCGATCATCATCGATCATCGTCGATCATCGTCGATCATCATCGATCATCATCGATCTTCATCGATCAACATCGATCATCATCGATCATCATCGATCAACATCGATCATCATCGATCATCATCGATCATCATCGATCAACATCGATCTACATTGATCATCATCAATCATCATCGATCATCATCGATCATCATCGATCATCATCGATCATCATCGATCATCATCGATCATCATCGATCATCATCGATTATCATCGATCATCATCGATCATCATCGATCATCATCGATCATCATCGATCAACATCGATCATCATTGATCATCATCGATCATCGTCGATCATCGTCGATCATCGTCGATCAACTTCGATCAACTTCGATCAAATTCGATCATCGTCGATCATCATCGATCATCATCGATCATCATCGATCATCATCTATCAACACCGATCATCATCGATCATCATCGATCAACACCGATCATCATCGATCATCATCGATCATCATCGATCATCATCGATCATAATCGATCATCATCGATCAACATCGATCATCATCGATCATCATCGATCATCATCGATCATCATCGATCATCATCGATCATCATCGATCATCGTCGATCATCATCGATCATTGTCGATCATCATCGATCAACATCGATCAGCATCGATCAACATCGATCAACATCGATCATCATCGATCATCATCGATCATCATCGATCAACATCGATCATCATCGATCATCATCGATCATCATCGATCATCATCGATCATTATCGATCATCATCGATCATCATCGATCATCATCGATCATCATCGATCATCATCGATCATCATCGTTCATCATCGATCGTCATCGATCATCATCGATCATCATCGATCATCGTCGATCATCATCGATCATCATCGATCATCATCGATCATCATCGATCATCATCGATCATCATCGATCATCTCATCGATCATCATCGATCATCATCGATCATCATTGATCATCATCGATCATCATCGATCATCGTCGATCATCGTCGATCAACTTCGATCAACTTCGATCAACTTCGATCATCGTCGATCATCGATCATCATCGATCATCATCGATCATCATCGATCATCATCGATCATCATCGATCATCATCGATCATCATCGATCATCTCATCGATCATCATCGATCATCATCGATCATCATCGATCATCATCGATCATCATCGATCATCATCGATCATCATCGATCATCATCGATCATCATCGATCATCGTCGATCATCATCGATCATTGTCGATCATCATCAATCAACATCGATCAGCATCGATCAACATCGATCAACATCGATCATCATCGATCATCATCGATCATCATCGATCAACATCGATCATCATCGATCATCATCGATCAACATCGATCATCATCGATCATCATCGATCATCATCGATCATCATCGATCATCATCGATCATCTCATCGATCATCATCGATCATCATCGATCATCATTGATCATCATCGATCATCATCGATCATCGTCGATCATCGTCGATCAACTTCGATCAACTTCGATCAACTTCGATCATCGTCGATCATTGATCATCATCGATCATCGTCGATCATCATCGATCATCATCGATCATCATCGATCATCATCGATCATCATCGATCATCATCGATCAACATCGATCATCATTGATCATCATCGATCATCGTCGATCATCGTCGATCATCGTCGATCAACTTCGATCAACTTCGATCAAATTCGATCATCGTCGATCATCGTCGATCATCATCGATCATCATCGATCATCATCGATCATCATCGATCATCATCGATCATCATCGATCATCATCGATCATCATCGATCATCATCGATTAATTATCATCGATCATTACCGATCATCATCGAACATCATCGATCATCATCGATCATCATCGATCATCATCGATCATCATCGTTCATCATCGATCGTCATCGATCATCATCGATCATCATCGATCATCGTCGATCATCGTCGATCATCATCGATCATCATCGATCTTCATCGATCAACATCGATCATCATCGATCATCATCGATCAACATCGATCATCATCGATCATCATCGATCATCATCGATCAACATCGATCAACATCGATCTACATAGATCATCATCAATCATCATCGATCATCATCGATCATCATCGATCATCATCGATCATCATCGATCATCATCGATCATCATCGATCATCATCGATCATCATCGATCATCATCGATCATCATCGATCATCATCGATCATCATCGATCAACATCGATCATCATTGATCATCATCGATCATCGTCGATCATCGTCGATCAACTTCGATCAACTTCGATCAAATTCGATCATCGTCGATCATCATCGATCATCATCGATCATCATCGATCATCATCTATCAACACCGATCATCATCGATCATCATCGATCATCATCGATCATCATCGATCATCATCGATCATCATCGATCATCATCGATCATCATCGATCATCATCGATCATCATCGATCATCATCGATCAACATCGATCATCATTGATCATCATCGATCATCGTCGATCATCGTCGATCATCGTCGATCAACTTCGATCAACTTCGATCAAATTCGATCATCGTCGATCATCATCGATCATCATCGATCATCATCGATCATCATCTATCAACACCGATCATCATCGATCATCATCGATCAACACCGATCATCATCGATCACCATCGATCATCATCGATCATCATCGATCATCATCGATCATAATCGATCATCATCGATCAACATCGATCATCATCGATCATCATCGATCATCATCGATCATCATCGATCATCATCGATCATCATCGATCATCGTCGATCATCATCGATCATTGTCGATCATCATCGATCAACATCGATCAGCATCGATCAACATCGATCAACATCGATCATCATCGATCATCATCGATCATCATCGATCAACATCGATCATCATCGATCATCATCGATCATCATCGATCATCATCGATCATTATCGATCATCATCGATCATCATCGATCATCATCGATCATCATCGATCATCATCGATCATCATCGATCATCATCGTTCATCATCGATCGTCATCGATCATCATCGATCATCATCGATCATCGTCGATCATCATCGATCATCATCGATCATCATCGATCATCATCGATCATCATCGATCATCATCGATCAACTTCGATCAAATTCGATCATCGTCGATCATCATCGATCATCATCGATCATCATCGATCATCATCGATCATCATCTATCAACACCGATCATCATCGATCATCATCGATCAACATCGATCATCATCGATCATCATCGATCATCATCGATCATCATCGATCAACATCGATCATCATTGATCATCATCGATCATCATCGATCATCATCGATCAACATCGATCAACATCGATCATCATCGATCATCATCGATCATCATCGATCATCATCGATCATCATCGATCATCATCTATTAACACCGATCATCATCGATCATCATCGATCAACATCGATCATCATCGATCATCATCGATCATCATCGATCATCATCGATCAACATCGATCATCATCGATCATCATCGATCATCATCGATCATCATCGATCATCATCGATCATCTCATCGATCATCATCGATCATCATCGATCATCATTGATCATCATCGATCATCATCGATCATCGTCGATCATCGTCGATCAACTTCGATCAACTTCGATCAACTTCGATCATCGTCGATCATCGATCATCATCGATCATCATCGATCATCATCGATCATCATCGATCATCATCGATCATCATCGATCATCATCGATCATCATCGGTCATCATCGATCAACATCGATCATCATCGATCATCATCGATCAACATCGATCATCATCGATCATCATCGATCATCATCGATCATCATCGATCATCATCGATCATCATCGATCATCATCGATCATCATCGATCATCATCGATCATCATCGATCAGCATCGATCATCATCGATCATCATCGATCATCATCGATCAACATCGATCATCATTGATCATCATCGATCATCGTCGATCATCGTCGATCAACTTCCATCAACTTCGATCAAATTCGATCATCGTCGATCATCATCGATCATCATCGATCAACATCGATCATCATCGATCATCATCGATCAACATCGATCATCATCGATCATCATCGATCATCATCGATAATCATTGATCATCATCGATCATCATCGATTATCATCGATCAATATCGGTCATCATCGATCATCATCGAGCTTCATCGATCATCTGCGAGCATCATCGATCATCATCGATCATCATAGATCATCATCGATCATCATCGATCATCATCGATCATCATCGATCATCATCGATCATCTCATCGATCATCATCGATCATCATCGATCATCATTGATCATCATCGATCATCATCGATCATCGTCGATCATCGTCGATCAACTTCGATCAACTTCGATCAACTTCGATCATCGTCGATCATTGATCATCATCGATCATCGTCGATCATCATCGATCATCATCGATCATCATCGATCATCATCGATCATCATCGATCATCATCGATCATCATCGATCATCATCGATCAACATCGATCATCATTGATCATCATCGATCATCGTCGATCATCGTCGATCATCGTCGATCAACTTCGATCAACTTCGATCAAATTCGATCATCGTCGATCATCATCGATCATCATCGATCATCATCGATCATCATCGATCATCATCGATCATCATCGATCATCATCGATCATCATCGATCATCATCGATTAATTATCATCGATCATTACCGATCATCATCGATCATCATCGATCATCATCGATCATCATCGATCATCATCGATCATCATCGTTCATCATCGATCGTCATCGATCATCATCGATCATCATCGATCATCGTCGATCATCGTCGATCATCATCGATCATCATCGATCTTCATCGATCAACATCGATCATCATCGATCATCATCGATCAACATCGATCATCATCGATCATCATCGATCATCATCGATCAACATCGATCAACATCGATCTACATAGATCATCATCAATCATCATCGATCATCATCGATCATCATCGATCATCATCGATCATCATCGATCATCATCGATCATCATCGATCATCATCGATCATCATCGATCATCATCGATCATCATCGATCATCATCGATCATCATCGATCAACATCGATCATCATTGATCATCATCGATCATCGTCGATCATCGTCGATCAACTTCGATCAACTTCGATCAAATTCGATCATCGTCGATCATCATCGATCATCATCGATCATCATCGATCATCATCTATCAACACCGATCATCATCGATCATCATCGATCATCATCGATCATCATCGATCATCATCGATCATCATCGATCATCATCGATCATCATCGATCATCATCGATCATCATCGATCAACATCGATCATCATTGATCATCATCGATCATCGTCGATCATCGTCGATCATCGTCGATCAACTTCGATCAACTTCGATCAAATTCGATCATCGTCGATCATCATCGATCATCATCGATCATCATCGATCATCATCTATCAACACCGATCATCATCGATCATCATCGATCAACACCGATCATCATCGATCATCATCGATCATCATCGATCATCATCGATCATCATCGATCATAATCGATCATCATCGATCAACATCGATCATCATCGATCATCATCGATCATCATCGATCATCATCGATCATCATCGATCATCATCGATCATCGTCGATCATCATCGATCATTGTCAATCATCATCGATCAACATAGATCAGCATCGATCAACATCGATCAACATCGATCATCATCGATCATCATCGATCATCATCGATCAACATCGATCATCATCGATCATCATCGATCATCATCGATCATCATCGATCATTATCGATCATCATCGATCATCATCGATCATCATCGATCATCATCGATCATCATCGATCATCATCGATCATCATCGTTCATCATCGATCGTCATCGATCATCATCGATCATCATCGATCATCGTCGATCATCATCGATCATCATCGATCATCATCGATCATCATCGATCATCATCGATCATCATCGATCATCTCATCGATCATCATCGATCATCATCGATCATCATTGATCATCATCGATCATCATCGATCATCGTCGATCATCGTCGATCAACTTCGATCAACTTCGATCAACTTCGATCATCGTCGATCATCGATCATCATCGATCATCATCGATCATCATCGATCATCATCGATCATCATCGATCATCATCGATCATCATCGGTCATCATCGATCAACATCGATCATCATCGATCATCATCGATCAACATCGATCATCATCGATCATCATCGATCATCATCGATCATCATCGATCATCATCGATCATCATCGATCATCATCGATCATCATCGATCAGCATCGATCATCATCGATCATCATCGATCATCATCGATCAACATCGATCATCATTGATCATCATCGATCATCGTCGATCATCGTCGATCAACTTCGATCAACTTCGATCAAATTCGATCATCGTCGATCATCATCGATCATCATCGATCAACATCGATCATCATCGATCATCATCGATCAACATCGATCATCATCGATCATCATCGATCATCATCGATAATCATTGATCATCATCGATCATCATCGATTATCATCGATCAATATCGGTCATCATCGATCATCATCGAGCTTCATCGATCATCTGCGAGCATCATCGATCATCATCGATCATCATAGATCATCATCGATCATCATCGATCATCATCGATCATCATCGATCATCATCGATCATCATCGATCATCATCGATCATCATCGATCATCATCGATCATCATCGATCATCATCGATCATCATCGATCAACATCGATCACCATCGATCATCATCGATCATCATCGATCATCATCGATCATCATCGATCATCATCGATCAACACCGATCATCATCGATCATCATCGATCAACACAGATCATCATCGATCATCATCGATCATCATCGATCATCATCGATCATCATCGATCATCATCGACCATCGTCGATCATCATCGATCATCATCGATCATCATCGATCATCATCGATCATCTTCGATCATCATCGATCATCATCGATCATCATCGATCATCATCGATCATTATCGATCATCATCGATCATCATCGATCATCATCGATCATCATGGATCATCATCGATAATTATCGATCAACATCGATCATCATCGATCATCATCGATCAACTTCGATCAACATCGATCATCATCGATCATCATCGATCATCATCGATCATCATCGATCATCATCGATCATCATCGATCATCATCGATCATCATCGATCATCATCGATCATCATCGATTAATTATCATCGATAATTATCGATCATCATCGATCATCATCGATCATCATCGATCATCATCGATCATCATCGATCATCATCGTTCATCATCGATCGTCATCGATCATCATCGATCATCATCGATCATCGTCGATCATCGTCGATCATCATCGATCATCATCGATCTTCATCGATCAACATCGATCATCATCGATCATCATCGATCAACATCGATCATCATCGATCATCATCGATCATCATCGATCAACATCGATCTACATAGATCATCATCAATCATCATCGATCATCATCGATCATCATCGATCATCATCGATCATCATCGATCATCATCGATCATCATCGATCATCATCGATCATCATCGATCATCATCGATCATCATCGATCATCATCGATCAACATCGATCATCATTGATCATCATCGATCATCGTCGATCATCGTCGATCATCGTCGATCAACTTCGATCAACTTCGATCAAATTCGATCATCGTCGATCATCATCGATCATCATCGATCATCATCGATCATCATCTATCAACACCGATCATCATCGATCATCATCGATCAACACCGATCATCATCGATCATCATCGATCATCATCGATCATCATCGATCATAATCGATCATCATCGATCAACATCGATCATCATCAATCATCATCGATCATCATCGATCATCATCGATCATCATCGATCATCATCGATCATCGTCGATCATCATCGATCATTGTCGATCATCATCGATCATCATCGATCATCATCGATCATCATCGATCATCATCGATCATCATCGATCATCTCATCGATCATCATCGATCATCATCGATCATCATTGATCATCATCGATCATCATCGATCATCATCGTTCATCGTCGATCATCATCGTTCATCATCGATCGTCATCGATCATCATCGATCATCATCGATCATCATCGATCATCATCGATCATCTCATCGATCATCATCGATCATCATCGATCAACATCGATCAACATCGATCATCATCGATCATCATCGATCATCATCGATCAACATCGATCATCATCGATCATCATCGATCATCATCGATCATCATCGATCATTATCGATCATCATCGATCATCATCGATCATCATCGATCATCATCGATCATCGTCGATCATCATCGTTCATCATCGATCGTCATCGATCATCATCGATCATCATCGATCATCGTCGATCATCATCGATCATCATCGATCATCATCGATCATCATCGATCATCATCGATCATCATCGATCATCTCATCGATCATCATCGATCATCATCGATCATCATTGATCATCATCGATCATCATCGATCATCGTCGATCATCGTCGATCAACTTCGATCAACTTCGATCAACTTCGATCATCGTCGATCATCGATCATCATCGATCATCATCGATCATCATCGATCATCATCGATCATCATCGATCATCATCGATCATCATCGATCATCTCATCGATCATCATCGATCATCATCGATCATCATCGATCATCATCGATCATCATCGATCATCATCGATCATCATCGATCATCATCGATCATCATCGATCATCGTCGATCATCATCGATCATTGTCGATCATCATCAATCAACATCGATCAGCATCGATCAACATCGATCAACATCGATCATCATCGATCATCATCGATCATCATCGATCAACATCGATCATCATCGATCATCATCGATCAACATCGATCATCATCGATCATCATCGATCATCATCGATCATCATCGATCATCATCGATCATCTCATCGATCATCATCGATCATCATCGATCATCATTGATCATCATCGATCATCATCGATCATCGTCGATCATCGTCGATCAACTTCGATCAACTTCGATCAACTTCGATCATCGTCGATCATTGATCATCATCGATCATCGTCGATCATCATCGATCATCATCGATCATCATCGATCATCATCGATCATCATCGATCATCATCGATCAACATCGATCATCATTGATCATCATCGATCATCGTCGATCATCGTCGATCATCGTCGATCAACTTCGATCAACTTCGATCAAATTCGATCATCGTCGATCATCATCGATCATCATCGATCGTCATCGATCATCATCGATTATCATCGATCATCATCGATCATCATCGATCATCATCGATCATCATCGATCATCATCGATTAATTATCATCGATCATTACCGATCATCATCGAACATCATCGATCATCATCGATCATCATCGATCATCATCGATCATCATCGTTCATCATCGATCGTCATCGATCATCATCGATCATCATCGATCATCGTCGATCATCGTCGATCATCATCGATCATCATCGATCTTCATCGATCAACATCGATCATCATCGATCATCATCGATCAACATCGATCATCATCGATCATCATCGATCATCATCGATCAACATCGATCAACATCGATCTACATAGATCATCATCAATCATCATCGATCATCATCGATCATCATCGATCATCATCGATCATCATCGATCATCATCGATCATCATCGATCATCATCGATCATCATCGATCATCATCGATCATCATCGATCATCATCGATCATCATCGATCAACATCGATCATCATTGATCATCATCGATCATCGTCGATCATCGTCGATCAACTTCGATCAACTTCGATCAAATTCGATCATCGTCGATCATCATCGATCATCATCGATCATCATCGATCATCATCTATCAACACCGATCATCATCGATCATCATCGATCATCATCGATCATCATCGATCATCATCGATCATCATCGATCATCATCGATCATCATCGATCATCATCGATCATCATCGATCATCATCGATCATCATCGATCAACATCGATCATCATTGATCATCATCGATCATCGTCGATCATCGTCGATCATCGTCGATCAACTTCGATCAACTTCGATCAAATTCGATCATCGTCGATCATCATCGATCATCATCGATCATCATCGATCATCATCTATCAACACCGATCATCATCGATCATCATCGATCAACACCGATCATCATCGATCATCATCGATCATCATCGATCATCATCGATCATAATCGATCATCATCGATCAACATCGATCATCATCGATCATCATCGATCATCATCGATCATCATCGATCATCATCGATCATCATCGATCATCGTCGATCATCATCGATCATTGTCGATCATCATCGTTCAACATCGATCAGCATCGATCAACATCGATCAACATCGATCATCATCGATCATCATCGATCATCATCGATCAACATCGATCATCATCGATCATCATCGATCATCATCGATCATCATCGATCATTATCGATCATCATCGATCATCATCGATCATCATCGATCATCATCGATCATCATCGATCATCATCGATCATCATCGTTCATCATCGATCGTCATCGATCATCATCGATCATCATCGATCATCGTCGATCATCATCGATCATCATCGATCATCATCGATCATCATCGATCATCATCGATCATCATCGATCAACTTCGATCAAATTCGATCATCGTCGATCATCATCGATCATCATCGATCATCATCGATCATCATCGATCATCATCTATCAACACCGATCATCATCGATCATCATCGATCAACATCGATCATCATCGATCATCATCGATCATCATCGATCATCATCGATCATCATCGATCAACATCGATCATCATTGATCATCATCGATCATCATCGATCATCATCGATCAACATCGATCAACATCGATCATCATCGATCATCATCGATCATCATCGATCATCATCGATCATCATCGATCATCATCGATCATCATCGATCATCATCTATCAACACCGATCATCATCGATCATCATCGATCAACATCGATCATCATCGATCATCATCGATCATCATCGATCATCATCGATCAACATCGATCATCATCGATCATCATCGATCATCATCGATCATCATCGATCATCATCGATCATCTCATCGATCATCATCGATCATCATCGATCATCATTGATCATCATCGATCATCATCGATCATCGTCGATCATCGTCGATCAACTTCGATCAACTTCGATCAACTTCGATCATCGTCGATCATCGATCATCATCGATCATCATCGATCATCATCGATCATCATCGATCATCATCGATCATCATCGATCATCATCGGTCATCATCGATCAACATCGATCATCATCGATCATCATCGATCAACATCGATCATCATCGATCATCATCGATCATCATCGATCATCATCGATCATCATCGATCATCATCGATCATCATCGATCATCATCGATCAGCATCGATCATCATCGATCATCATCGATCATCATCGATCAACATCGATCATCATTGATCATCATCGATCATCGTCGATCATCGTCGATCAACTTCGATCAACTTCGATCAAATTCGATCATCGTCGATCATCATCGATCATCATCGATCAACATCGATCATCATCGATCATCATCGATCAACATCGATCATCATCGATCATCATCGATAATCATTGATCATCATCGATCATCATCGATTATCATCGATCAATATCGGTCATCATCGATCATCATCGAGCTTCATCGATCATCTGCGAGCATCATCGATCATCATCGATCATCATAGATCATCATCGATCATCATCGATCATCATCGATCATCATCGATCATCATCGATCATCATCGATCATCATCGATCATCATCGATCATCATCGATCATCATCGATCATCATCGATCATCATCGATCATCATCGATCAACATCGATCACCATCGATCATCATCGATCATCATCGATCATCATCGATCATCATCGATCATCATCGATCATCATCGATCAACACCGATCATCATCGATCATCATCGATCAACACAGATCATCATCGATCATCATCGATCATCATCGATCATCATCGATCATCATCGATCATCATCGACCATCGTCGATCATCATCGATCATCATCGATCATCATCGATCATCATCGATCATCTTCGATCATCATCGATCATCATCGATCATCATCGATCATCATCGATCATTATCGATCATCATCGATCATCATCGATCATCATCGATCATCATGGATCATCATCGATAATTATCGATCAACATCGATCATCATCGATCATCATCGATCAACTTCGATCAACATCGATCATCATCGATCATCATCGATCATCATCGATCATCATCGATCATCATCGATCATCATCGATCATCATCGATCATCATCGATCATCATCGATCATCATCGATTAATTATCATCGATCATTATCGATCATCATCGATCATCATCGATCATCATCGATCATCATCGATCATCATCGATCATCATCGATCATCATTGTTCATCATCGATCGTCATCGATCATCATCGATCATCATCGATCATCGTCGATCATCGTCGATCATCATCGATCATCATCGATCTTCATCGATCAACATCGATCATCATCGGTCATCATCGATCAACATCGATCATCATCGATCATCATCGATCATCATCGATCAACATCGATCTACATAGATCATCATCAATCATCATCGATCATCATCGATCATCATCGATCATCATCGATCATCATCGATCATCATCGATCATCATCGATCATCATCGATCATCATCGATCATCATCGATCATCATCGATCATCATCGATCATCATCGATCAACATCGATCATCATTGATCATCATCGATCATCGTCGATCATCGTCGATCATCGTCGATCAACTTCGATCAACTTCGATCAAATTCGATCATCGTCGATCATCATCGATCATCATCGATCATCATCGATCATCATCTATCAACACCGATCATCATCGATCATCATCGATCAACACCGATCATCATCGATCATCATCGATCATCATCGATCATCATCGATCATCATCGATCATAATCGATCATCATCGATCAACATCGATCATCATCGATCATCATCGATCATCATCGATCATCATCGATCATCATCGATCATCATCGATCATCGTCGATCATCATCGATCATTGTCGATCATCATCGATCAACATCGATCAGCATCGATCAACATCGATCAACATCGATCATCATCGATCATCATCGATCATCATCGATCAACATCGATCATCATCGATCATCATCGATCATCATCGATCATCATCGATCATTATCGATCATCATCGATCATCATCGATCATCATCGATCATCATCGATCATCATCGATCATCATCGTTCATCATCGATCGTCATCGATCATCATCGATCATCATCGATCATCGTCGATCATCATCGATCATCATCGATCATCATCGATCATCATCGATCATCATCGATCATCATCGATCATCTCATCGATCATCATCGATCATCATCGATCATCATTGATCATCATCGATCATCATCGATCATCGTCGATCATCGTCGATCAACTTCGATCAACTTCGATCAACTTCGATCATCGTCGATCATCGATCATCATCGATCATCATCGATCATCATCGATCATCATCGATCATCTCATCGATCATCATCGATCATCATCGATCATCATTGATCATCATCGATCATCATCGATCATCGTCGATCATCGTCGATCAACTTCGATCAACTTCGATCAACTTCGATCATCGTCGATCATCGATCATCATCGATCATCATCGATCATCATCGATCATCATCGATCATCATCGATCATCATCGATCATCATCGGTCATCATCGATCAACATCGATCATCATCGATCATCATCGATCAACATCGATCATCATCGATCATCATCGATCATCATCGATCATCATCGATCATCATCGATCATCATCGATCATCATCGATCAGCATCGATCATCATCGATCATCATCGATCATCATCGATCAACATCGATCATCATTGATCATCATCGATCATCGTCGATCATCGTCGATCAACTTCGATCAACTTCGATCAAATTCGATCATCGTCGATCATCATCGATCATCATCGATCAACATCGATCATCATCGATCATCATCGATCAACATCGATCATCATCGATCATCATCGATCATCATCGATAATCATTGATCATCATCGATCATCATCGATTATCATCGATCAATATCGGTCATCATCGATCATCATCGAGCTTCATCGATTATCTGCGAGCATCATCGATCATCATCGATCATCATAGATCATCATCGATCATCATCGATCATCATCGATCATTATCGATCATCATCGATCATCATCGATCATCATCGATCATCATCGATCATCATCGATCATCATCGATCATCATCGATCATCATCGATCATCATCGATCATCATCGATCAACACAGATCATCATCGATCATCATCGATCATCATCGATCATCATCGATCATCATCGATCATCATCGATCATCGTCGATCATCATCGATCATCATCGATCATCATCGATCATCATCGATCATCTTCGATCATCATCGATCATCATCGATCATCATCGATCATCATCGATCATCATCGATCATCATCGATCATCATCGATCATCATCGATCATCATCGATCATCATGGATCATCATCGATAATTATCGATCAACACCGATCATCATCGATCATCATCGATCAACTTCGATCAACATCGATCATCATCGATCATCATCGATCATCATCGATCATCATCGATCATCATCGATCATCATCGATCATCATCGATCATCATCGATTAATTATCATCGATCATTACCGATCATCATCGATCATCGTCGATCATCATCGATCATCATCGATCATCATCGATCATCATCGTTCATCATCGATCGTCATCGATCATCATCGATCATCATCGATCATCGTCGACCATCGTCGATCATCATCGATTATCATCGATCTTCATCGATCAACAACGATCATCATCGATCATCATCGATCAACATCGATCATCATCGATCATCATCGATCATCATCGATCATCATCGATCAACATCGATCCACATAGATCATCATCAATAATCATCGATCATCATCGATCATCATCGATCATCATCGATCATCATCGATCATCATCGATCATCATCGATCATCATCGATCATCATCGATCATCATCGATCATCATCGATCATCATCGATCATCATCGATCAACATCGATCATCATTGATCATCATCGATCATCGTCGATCATCGTCGATCATCGTCGATCAACTTCGATCAACTTCGATCAAATTCGATCATCGTCGATCATCATCGATCATCATCGATCATCATCGATCATCATCGATCAACATCGATCATCATCGATCATCATCGATCATCATCGATCATCATCAATCATCATCGATCATCATCGATCATCATCGATCATCGTCGATCATCATCGATCATTGTCGATCATCATCAATCAACAACGATCAGCATCGATCAACATCGATCAACATCGATCATCATCGATCATCATCGATCATCATCGATCAACATCGATCATCATCGATCATCATCGATCATCATCGATCATCATCGATCATCATCGATCATCATCGATCAACATCGATCAACATCGATCATCATCGATCATCATCGATCATCATCGATCATCATCGATCATCATCGATCATCATCTATCAACACCGATCATCATCGATCATCATCGATCATCATCGATCATCGTCGATCATCATCGATCATTGTCGATCATCATCGATCAACATCGATCAGCATCGATCAACATCGATCAACATCGATCATCATCGATCATCATCGATCATCATCGATCAACATCGATCATCATCGATCATCATCGATCATCATCGATCATCATCGATCATTATCGATCATCATCGATCATCATCGATCATCATCGATCATCATCGATCATCATCGATCATCATCGATCATCATCGTTCATCATCGATCGTCATCGATCATCATCGATCATCATCGATCATCGTCGATCATCATCGATCATCATCGATCATCATCGATCATCATCGATCATCATCGATCATCATCGATCAACTTCGATCAAATTCGATCATCGTCGATCATCATCGATCATCATCTATCAACACCGATCATCATCGATCATCATCGATCAACATCGATCATCATCGATCATCATCGATCATCATCGATCATCATCGATCAACATCGATCATCATTGATCATCATCGATCATCATCGATCATCATCGATCAACATCGATCAACATCGATCATCATCGATCATCATCGATCATCATCGATCATCATCGATCATCATCGATCATCATCTATCAACACCGATCATCATCGATCATCATCGATCAACATCGATCATCATCGATCATCATCGATCATCATCGATCATCATCGATCAACATCGATCATCATCGATCATCATCGATCATCATCGATCATCATCGATCATCATCGATCATCTCATCGATCATCATCGATCATCATCGATCATCATTGATCATCATCGATCATCATCGATCATCGTCGATCATCGTCGATCAACTTCGATCAACTTCGATCAACTTCGATCATCGTCGATCATCGATCATCATCGATCATCATCGATCATCATCGATCATCATCGATCATCATCGATCATCATCGATCATCATCGGTCATCATCGGTCAACATCGATCATCATCGATCATCATCGATCAACATCGATCATCATCGATCATCATCGATCATCATCGATCATCATCGATCATCATCGATCATCATCGATCATCATCGATCATCATCGATCAGCATCGATCATCATCGATCATCATCGATCATCATCGATCAACATCGATCATCATTGATCATCATCGATCATCGTCGATCATCGTCGATCAACTTCGATCAACTTCGATCAAATTCGATCATCGTCGATCATCATCGATCATCATCGATCAACATCGATCATCATCGATCATCATCGATCAACATCGATCATCATCGATCATCATCGATCATCATCGATAATCATTGATCATCATCGATCATCATCGATTATCATCGATCAATATCGGTCATCATCGATCATCATCGAGCTTCATCGATCATCTGCGAGCATCATCGATCATCATCGATCATCATAGATCATCATCGATCATCATCGATCATCATCGATCATCATCGATCATCATCGATCATCATCGATCATCATCGATCATCATCGATCATCATCGATCATCATCGATCATCATCGATCATCATCGATCATCATCGATCAACATCGATCACCATCGATCATCATCGATCATCATCGATCATCATCGATCATCATCGATCATCATCGATCATCATCGATCAACACCGATCATCATCGATCATCATCGATCAACACAGATCATCATCGATCATCATCGATCATCATCGATCATCATCGATCATCATCGATCATCATCGACCATCGTCGATCATCATCGATCATCATCGATCATCATCGATCATCATCGATCATCTTCGATCATCATCGATCATCATCGATCATCATCGATCATCATCGATCATTATCGATCATCATCGATCATCATCGATCATCATCGATCATCATGGATCATCATCGATAATTATCGATCAACATCGATCATCATCGATCATCATCGATCAACTTCGATCAACATCGATCATCATCGATCATCATCGATCATCATCGATCATCATCGATCATCATCGATCATCATCGATCATCATCGATCATCATCGATCATCATCGATCATCATCGATTAATTATCATCGATCATTATCGATCATCATCGATCATCATCGATCATCATCGATCATCATCGATCATCATCGATCATCATCGATCATCATTGTTCATCATCGATCGTCATCGATCATCATCGATCATCATCGATCATCGTCGATCATCGTCGATCATCATCGATCATCATCGATCTTCATCGATCAACATCGATCATCATCGATCATCATCGATCAACATCGATCATCATCGATCATCATCGATCATCATCGATCAACATCGATCTACATAGATCATCATCAATCATCATCGATCATCATCGATCATCATCGATCATCATCGATCATCATCGATCATCATCGATCATCATCGATCATCATCGATCATCATCGATCATCATCGATCATCATCGATCATCATCGATCATCATCGATCAACATCGATCATCATTGATCATCATCGATCATCGTCGATCATCGTCGATCATCGTCGATCAACTTCGATCAACTTCGATCAAATTCGATCATCGTCGATCATCATCGATCATCATCGATCATCATCGATCATCATCTATCAACACCGATCATCATCGATCATCATCGATCAACACCGATCATCATCGATCATCATCGATCATCATCGATCATCATCGATCATAATCGATCATCATCGATCAACATCGATCATCATCGATCATCATCGATCATCATCGATCATCATCGATCATCATCGATCATCATCGATCATCGTCGATCATCATCGATCATTGTCGATCATCATCGATCAACATCGATCAGCATCGATCAACATCGATCAACATCGATCATCATCGATCATCATCGATCATCATCGATCAACATCGATCATCATCGATCATCATCGATCATCATCGATCATCATCGATCATCATCGATCATCATCGTTCACCATCGATCGTCATCGATCATCATCGATCATCATCGATCATCGTCGATCATCATCGATCATCATCGATCATCATCGATCATCATCGATCATCATCGATCATCATCGATCATCTCATCGATCATCATCGATCATCATCGATCATCATTGATCATCATCGATCATCATCGATCATCGTCGATCATCGTCGATCAACTTCGATCAACTTCGATCAACTTCGATCATCGTCGATCATCGATCATCATCGATCATCATCGATCATCATCGATCATCATCGATCATCATCGATCATCATCGATCATCATCGATCATCATCGATCATCATCGATCATCTCATCGATCATCATCGATCATCATCGATCATCATTGATCATCATCGATCATCATCGATCATCGTCGATCATCGTCGATCAACTTCGATCAACTTCGATCAACTTCGATCATCGTCGATCATCGATCATCATCGATCATCATCGATCATCATCGATCATCATCGATCATCATCGATCATCATCGATCATCATCGGTCATCATCGATCAACATCGATCATCATCGATCATCATCGATCAACATCGATCATCATCGATCATCATCGATCATCATCGATCATCATCGATCATCATCGATCATCATCGATCATCATCGATCAGCATCGATCATCATCGATCATCATCGATCATCATCGATCAACATCGATCATCATTGATCATCATCGATCATCGTCGATCATCGTCGATCAACTTCGATCAACTTCGATCAAATTCGATCATCGTCGATCATCATCGATCATCATCGATCAACATCGATCATCATCGATCATCATCGATCAACATCGATCATCATCGATCATCATCGATCATCATCGATAATCATTGATCATCATCGATCATCATCGATTATCATCGATCAATATCGGTCATCATCGATCATCATCGAGCTTCATCGATTATCTGCGAGCATCATCGATCATCATCGATCATCATAGATCATCATCGATCATCATCGATCATCATTGATCATTATCGATCATCATCGATCATCATCGATCATCATCGATCATCATCGATCATCATCGATCATCATCGATCATCATCGATCATCATCGATCATCATCGATCATCATCGATCAACACAGATCATCATCGATCATCATCGATCATCATCGATCATCATCGATCATCATCGATCATCATCGATCATCGTCGATCATCATCGATCATCATCGATCATCATCGATCATCATCGATCATCTTCGATCATCATCGATCATCATCGATCATCATCGATCATCATCGATCATCATCGATCATCATCGATCATCATCGATCATCATCGATCATCATCGATCATCATGGATCATCATCGATAATTATCGATCAACACCGATCATCATCGATCATCATCGATCAACTTCGATCAACATCGATCATCATCGATCATCATCGATCATCATCGATCATCATCGATCATCATCGATCATCATCGATCATCATCGATCATCATCGATTAATTATCATCGATCATTACCGATCATCATCGATCATCGTCGATCATCATCGATCATCATCGATCATCATCGATCATCATCGTTCATCATCGATCGTCATCGATCATCATCGATCATCATCGATCATCGTCGATCATCGTCGATCATCATCGATTATCATCGATCTTCATCGATCAACAACGATCATCATCGATCATCATCGATCAACATCGATCATCATCGATCATCATCGATCATCATCGATCATCATCGATCAACATCGATCCACATAGATCATCATCAATCATCATCGATCATCATCGATCATCATCGATCATCATCGATCATCATCGATCATCATCGATCATCATCGATCATCATCGATCATCATCGATCATCATCGATCATCATCGATCATCATCGATCATCATCGATCAACATCGATCATCATTGATCATCATCGATCATCGTCGATCATCGTCGATCATCGTCGATCAACTTCGATCAACTTCGATCAAATTCGATCATCGTCGATCATCATCGATCATCATCGATCATCATCGATCATCATCGATCAACATCGATCATCATCGATCATCATCGATCATCATCGATCATCATCAATCATCATCGATCATCATCGATCATCATCGATCATCGTCGATCATCATCGATCATTGTCGATCATCATCAATCAACAACGATCAGCATCGATCAACATCGATCAACATCGATCATCATCGATCATCATCGATCATCATCGATCAACATCGATCATCATCGATCATCATCGATCATCATCGATCATCATCGATCATCATCGATCATCATCGATCAACATCGATCAACATCGATCATCATCGATCATCATCGATCATCATCGATCATCATCGATCATCATCGATCATCATCTATCAACACCGATCATCATCGATCATCATCGATCAACATCGATCATCATCGATCATCATCGATCATCATCGATCATCATCGATCAACATCGATCATCATCGATCATCATCGATCATCATCGATCATCATCGATCATCATCGATCATCTCATCGATCATCATCGATCATCATCGATCATCATTGATCATCATCGATCATCATCGATCATCGTCGATCATCGTCGATCAACTTCGATCAACTTCGATCAACTTCGATCATCGTCGATCATCGATCATCATCGATCATCATCGATCATCATCGATCATCATCGATCATCATCGATCATCATCGATCATCATCGGTCATCATCGATCAACATCGATCATCATCGATCATCATCGATCAACATCGATCATCATCGATCATCATCGATCATCATCGATCATCATCGATCATCATCGATCATCATCGATCATCATCGATCATCATCGATCATCATCAATCAGCATCGATCATCATCGATCATCATCGATCATCATCGATCAACATCGATCATCATTGATCATCATCGATCATCGTCGATCATCGTCGATCAACTTCGATCAACTTCGATCAAATTCGATCATCGTCGATCATCATCGATCATCGTCGATCAACATCGATCATCATCGATCATCATCGATCAACATCGATCATCATCGATCATCATCGATCATCATCGATAATCATTGATCATCATCGATCATCATCGATTATCATCGATCAATATCGGTCATCATCGATCATCATCGAGCTTCATCGATCATCTGCGAGCATCATCGATCATCATAGATCATCATCGATCATCATCGATCATCATCGATCATCATCGATCATCATCGATCATCATCGATCATCATCGATCATCATCGATCATCATCGATCATCATCGATCAACATCGATCACCATCGATCATCATCGATCATCATCGATCATCATCGATCATCATCGATCATCATCGATCATCATCGATCCACACCGATCATCATCGATCATCATCGATCAACACAGATCATCATCGATCATCATCGATCATCATCGATCATCATCGATCATCATCGATCATCATCGACCATCGTCGATCATCATCGATCATCATCGATCATCATCGATCATCATCGATCATCTTCGATCATCATCGATCATCATCGATCATCATCGATCATCATCGATCATCATCGATCATCATCGATCATCATCGATCATCATCGATCATCATCGATCATCATCGATCATCATGGATCATCATCGATAATTATCGATCAACATCGATCATCATCGATCATCATCGATCAACTTCGATCAACATCGATCATCATCGATCATCATCGATCATCATCGATCATCATCGATCATCATCGATCATCATCGATCATCATCGATCATCATCGATCATCATCGATTAATTATCATCGATCATTATCGATCATCATCGATCATCATCGATCATCATCGATCATCATCGATCATCATCGATCATCATCGTTCATCATCGATCGTCATCGATCATCATCGATCATCATCGATCATCGTCGATCATCGTCGATCATCATCGATCATCATCGATCTTCATCGATCAACATCGATCATCATCGATCATCATCGATCATCGTCGAATTTGATCGAAGTTGATCGATGATGATCGATGATGATCGATGATGATCGATGATGATCGATGATGATCGATGATGATCGACGATGATCGATGATGATCGATGATGATCGATGACGATCGATGATGAACGATGATGATCGATGATGATCGATGATGATCGATGATGATCGATGATGATCGATAATGATCGATGATGATCGATGATGATCGATGATGATCGATGATGATCGATGTTGATCGATGATGATCGATGATGATCGATGATGATCGATGTTGATCGATGTTGATCGATGCTGATCGATGTTGATCGATGATGATCGACAATGATCGATGATGATCGACGATGATCGATGATGATCGATGATGATCGATGATGATCGATGATGATCGATGATGATCGATGATGATCGATGATGATCGATGATGATCGATGATGATCGATGATGATCGGTGTTGATCGATGATGATCGATGATGATCGGTGTTGATAGATGATGATCGATGATGATCGATGATGATCGATGATGATCGACGATGATCGAATTTGATCGAAGTTGATCGAAGTTGATCGACGATGATCGACGATGATCGACGATGATCGATGATGATCAATGATGATCGATGTTGATCGATGATGATCGATGATGATCGATGATGATCGATGATGATCGATGATGATCGATGATGATCGATGATGATCGATGATGATCGATGATGATCGATGATGATCGATGATGATCGATGATGATCGATGATGATTGATGATGATCTATGTAGATCGATGTTGATCGATGATGATCGATGATGATCGATGTTGATCGATGAAGATCGATGATGATCGATGATGATCGACGATGATCGACGATGATCGATGATGATCGATGATGATCGATGACGATCGATGATGAACGATGATGATCGATGATGATCGATGATGATCGATGATGATCGATGATGATCGATGATGATCGATAATGATCGATGATAATTAATCGATGATGATCGATGATGATCGATGATGATCGATGATGATCGAGGATGATCGATGATGATCGATGATGATCGATGATGATCGATGATGATCGATGATGATCGATGTTGATCGAAGTTGATCGATGATGATCGATGATGATCGATGTTGATCGATAATTATCGATGATGATCCATGATGATCGATGATGATCGATGATGATCGATGATGATCGATGATGATCGATGATGATCGATGATGATCGATGATGATCGATGATGATCGATGATGATCGATGATGATCGATGTTGATCGAAGATGATCGATGATGATCGATGATGATCGATGAT
>CAXIES010000021.1:0-65799 GCA_964023965.1 Melinopterus prodromus
ATTGGAACAAATCGAAAAAAAAAAAAAAAATTTTGTCAAACGTCTCCCTGTTAAAAGACCCCCCCTTCTATCAAATTCAATAAAAAAAAAAAAAATTTGTCAAACGTCTCCCTGTTAAAAGACCCCTTCTATCAAATTCAATAATTTAAAAAAAAAATAAAGTTTCGAAAATTCAATTTTAAAACGTTCCGTCGGTGCTATTCGATCTTAATACAACAACCGGAAGTCAATCTGATCGATTAGAAGAAAAATTGGAACAAATCGAAAAAAAAAAAAAAAAAATTGTCAAACGTCTCCCTGTTAAAAGACCCCCCCCTTCTATCAAATTCCATAATTAAAAAAAAATAAAGTTTCGAAAATTCAATTTTAAAACGTTCCGTCGGTGCTATTCGATCTTAATACAACAAATTCAATAATTTAAAAAAAAAATAAAGTTTCGAAAATTCAATTTTAAAACGTTCCGTCGGTGCTATTCGATCTTAATACAACAAACGGAAGTCAATCTGATCGATTAGAAGAAAAATTGGAACAAATCGAAAAAAAAAAAAAAAATTTTGTCAAACGTCTCCCTGTTAAAAGACCCCCCCCTTCTATCAAATTCAATAATTAAAAAAAAAAATAAAGTTTTGGAAATTCAATTTTAAAACGTTCCGTCGGTGCTATTCGATCTTAATACAACAACCGGAAGTCAATCTGATCGATTAGAAGAAAAATTGGAACAAATCGAAAAAAAAAAAAAAATTGTCAAACGTCTCCCTGTTAAAAGACCCCCCCCTTCTATCAAATTCAATAATTTAAAAAAAAAATAAAGTTTCGAAAATTCAATTTTAAAACGTTCCGTCGGTGCTATTCGATCTTAATACAACAACCGGAAGTCAATCTGATCGATTAGAAGAAAAATTGGAACAAATCGAAAAAAAAAAAATAATTTGTCAAACGTCTCCCTGTTAAAAGACCCCCCCTTCTATCAAATTCAATAATTTAAAAAAAAAAGTTTCGAAAATTCAATTTTAAAACGTTCCGTCGGTGCTATTCGATCTTAATACAACAAACGGAAGTCAATCTGATCGATTAGAAGAAAAATTGGAACAAATCGAAAAAAAAAAAAAAATTTTTGTCAAACGTCTCCCTGTTAAAAGACCCCCCCCTTCTATCAAATTCAATAATAAAAAAAAAAAATAAAGTTTTGAAAATTCAATTTTAAACGTTCCGTCGGTGCTATTCGATCTTAATACAACAACCGGAAGTCAATCTGATCGATTAGAAGAAAAATTGGAACAAATCGAAAAAAAAAAAAAAATTGTCAAACGTCTCCCTGTTAAAAGACCCCCCCCCTTCTATCAAATTCAATAATTAAAAAAAAATAAAGTTTCGAAAATTCAATTTTAAAACGTTCCGTCGGTGCTATTCGATCTTAATACAACAACCGGAAGTCAATCTGATCGATTAGAAGAAAAATTGGGAACAAATCGAAAAAAAAAAAAATAATTTGTCAAACGTCTCCCTGTTAAAAGACCCCCCCTTCTATCAAATTCAATAATTTAAAAAAAAATAAAGTTTCGAAAATTCAATTTTAAAACGTTCCGTCGGTGCTATTCGATCTTAATACAACAACCGGAAGTCAATCTGATCGATTAGAAGAAAAATTGGAACAAATCGAAAAAAAAAAAAAAATTTTGTCAAACGTCTCCCTGTTAAAAGACCCCCCCCCTTCTATCAAATTCAATAATTAAAAAAAAAATAAAGTTTTGAAAATTCAATTTTAAAACGTTCCGTCGGTGCTATTCGATCTTAATACAACAACCGGAAGTCAATCTGATCGATTAGAAGAAAAATTGGAACAAATCGAAAAAAAAAAAAAAAATTGTCAAACGTCTCCCTGTTAAAAGACCCCCCCCCTTCTATCAAATTCAATAATTTAAAAAAAAAATAAAGTTTCGAAAATTCAATTTTAAAACGTTCCGTCGGTGCTATTCGATCTTAATACAACAACCGGAAGTCAATCTGATCGATTAGAAGAAAAATTGGAACAAATCGAAAAAAAAAAAAAAAATTTGTCAAACGTCTCCCTGTTAAAAGACCCCCCCCCTTCTATCAAATTCAATAATTTAAAAAAAAAATAAAGTTTCGAAATTCAATTTTAAAACGTTCCGTCGGTGCTATTCGATCTTAATACAACAACCGGAAGTCAATCTGATCGATTAGAAGAAAAATTGGAACAAATCGAAAAAAAAAAAAAAAATTGTCGAACGTCTCCCTGTTAAAAGACCCCCCCTTCTATCAAATTCAATAATTTAAAAAAAAAATAAAGTTTCGAAAATTCAATTTTAAAACGTTCCGTCGGTGCTATTCGATCTTAATACAACAACCGGAAGTCAATCTGATCGATTAGAAGAAAAATTGGAACAAATCGAAAAAAAAAAAAAAAATTGTCAAACGTCTCCAAATTCAATAATTTAAAAAAAAATAAAGTTTCGAAAATTCAATTTTAAAACGTTCCGTCGGTGCTATTCGATCTTAATACAACAACCGGAAGTCAATCTGATCGATTAGAAGAAAAATTGGAACAAATCGAAAAAAAAAAAAAAAATTGTCAAACGTCTCCCTGTTAAAAGACCCCCCCTTCTATCAAATTCAATAATTAAAAAAAAAATAAAGTTTCGAAAATTCAATTTTAAAACGTTCCGTCGGTGCTATTCGATCTTAATACAACAACCGGAAGTCAATCTGATCGATTAGAAGAAAAATTGGAACAAATCGAAAAAAAAAAAAATAATTTGTCAAACGTCTCCCTGTTAAAAGACCCCCCCCTTCTATCAAATTCAATAATTAAAAAAAAAATAAAGTTTCGAAAATTCAATTTTAAAACGTTCCGTCGGTGCTATTCGATCTTAATACAACAACCGGAAGTCAATCTGATCGATTAGAAGAAAAATTGGAACAAATCGAAAAAAAAAAAAAAATTGTCAAACGTCTCCAAATTCAATAATTTAAAAAAAAATAAAGTTTCGAAAATTCAATTTAAAACGTTCCGTCGGTGCTATTCGATCTTAATACAACAACCGGAAGTCAATCTGATCGATTAGAAGAAAAATTGGAACAAATCGAAAAAAAAAATAAAAATTGTCAAACGTCTCCCTGTTAAAAGACCCCCCCTTCTATCAAATTCAATAATTAAAAAAAAAAATAAAGTTTTGAAAATTCAATTTTAAAACGTTCCGTCGGTGCTATTCGATCTTAATACAACAACCGGAAGTCAATCTGATCGATTAGAAGAAAAATTGGAACAAATCGAAAAAAAAAAAAATTGTCAAACGTCTCCCTGTTAAAAGACCCCCCCCTTCTATCAAATTCAATAATTTAAAAAAAATAAAGTTTCGAAAATTCAATTTTAAAACGTTCCGTCGGTGCTATTCGATCTTAATACAACAACCGGAAGTCAATCTGATCGATTAGAAGAAAAATTGGAACAAATCGAAAAAAAAAAAAAAAATTTGTCAAACGTCTCCCTGTTAAAAGACCCCCCCCTTCTATCAAATTCAATAATTTAAAAAAAAAATAAAGTTTCGAAAATTCAATTTTAAACCGTTCCGTCGGTGCTATTCGATCTTAATACAACAACCGGAAGTCAATCTGATCGATTAGAAGAAAAATTGGAACAAATCGAAAAAAAAAAAAAAAAAATTGTCAAACGTCTCCCTGTTAAAAGACCCCCCCCTTCTATCAAATTCAATAATTTAAAAAAAAATAAAGTTTCGAAAATTCAATTTTAAAACGTTCCGTCGGTGCTATTCGATCTTAATACAACAAACGGAAGTCAATCTGATCGATTAGAAGAAAAATTGGAACAAATCGAAAAAAAAAAAAAAAAAATTTGTCAAACGTCTCCGTGTTAAAAGACCCCCCCCTTCTATCAAATTCAATAATTAAAAAAAAATAAATAAAGTTTTGAAAATTCAATTTTAAAACGTTCCGTCGGTGCTATTCGATCTTAATACAACAACCGGAAGTCAATCTGATCGATTAGAAGAAAAATTGGAACAAATCGAAAAAAAAAAAAAAATTTGTCAAACGTCTCCCTGTTAAAAGACCCCCCCCTTCTATCAAATTCAATAATTTAAAAAAAAAATAAAGTTTCGAAAATTCAATTTTAAAACGTTCCGTCGGTGCTATTCGATCTTAATTCAACAACCGGAAGTCAATCTGATCGATTAGAAGAAAAATTGGAACAAATCGAAAAAAAAAAAAAATTGTCAAACGTCTCCCTGTTAAAAGACCCCCCCTTCTATCAAATTCAATAATTTAAAAAAAAATAAAGTTTCGAAAATTCAATTTTAAAACGTTCCGTCGGTGCTATTCGATCTTAATACAACAACCGGAAGTCAATCTGATCGATTAGAAGAAAAATTGGAACAAATCGAAAAAAAAAAAAAATTTGCCAGACGTCTCCCTGTTAAAAGACGAATAGCACCGACGGAACGTTTTAAAATTGAATTTTCGAAACTTTATTTTTTTTTTAATTATTGAATTAAAAAAAAATAAAGTTTCGAAAATTCAATTTTAAAACGTTCCGTCGGTGCTATTCGATCTTAATACAACAACCGGAAGTCAATCTGATCGATTAGAAGAAAAATTGGAACAAATCGAAAAAAAAAAAAAAAATTGTCAAACGTCTCCCTGTTAAAAGACCCCCCCTTCTATCAAATTCAATAATTTAAAAAAAATAAAGTTTCGAAAATTCAATTTTAAAACGTTCCGTCGGTGCTATTCGATCTTAATACAACAAACGGAAGTCAATCTGATCGATTAGAAGAAAAATTGGAACAAATCGAAAAAAAAATAAAAAATTTTGTCAGACGTCTCCCTGTTAAAAGACGAATAGCACCGACGGAACGTTTTAAAATTGAATTTTCGAAACTTTATTTTTTTTTTAATTATTGAATTAAATTATTCTATTCGATCTTAATACAACAACCGGAAGTCAATCTGATCGATTAGAAGAAAAATTGGAACAAATCGAAAAAAAAAAAAAAAATGTCAAACGTCTCCCTGTTAAAAGACCCCCCCCTTCTATCAAATTCAATAATTAAAAAAAAAAATAAAGTTTTGAAAATTCAATTTTAAAACGTTCCGTCGGTGCTATTCGATCTTAATACAACAACCGGAAGTCAATCTGATCGATTAGAAGAAAAATTGGAACAAATCGAAAAAAAAAAAAAAATTGTCAAACGTCTCCCTGTTAAAAGACCCCCCCTTCTATCAAATTCAATAATTTAAAAAAAAATAAAGTTTCGAAAATTCAATTTTAAAACGTTCCGTCGGTGCTATTCGATCTTAATACAACAACCGGAAGTCAATCTGATCGATTAGAAGAAAAATTGGAACAAATCGAAAAAAAAAAAAAAAAAAATTGTCAAACGTCTCCCTGTTAAAAGACCCCCCCCTTCTATCAAATTCAATAATTTAAAAAAAAAATAAAGTTTCGAAAATTCAATTTTAAAACGTTCCGTCGGTGCTATTCGATCTTAATACAACAACCGGAAGTCAATCTGATCGATTAGAAGAAAAATTGGAACAAATCGAAAAAAAAAAAATTGTCAAACGTCTCCCTGTTAAAAGACCCCCCCCTTCTATCAAATTCAATAATTTAAAAAAAATAAAGTTTCGAAAATTCAATTTTAAAACGTTCCGTCGGTGCTGTTCGATCTTAATACAACAACCGGAAGTCAATCTGATCGATTAGAAGAAAAATTGGAACAAATCGAAAAAAAAAAAAAAAATTTGTCAAACGTCTCCCTGTTAAAAGACCCCCCCCTTCTATCAAATTCAATAATTTAAAAAAAAAATAAAGTTTCGAAAATTCAATTTTAAACCGTTCCGTCGGTGCTATTCGATCTTAATACAACAACCGGAAGTCAATCTGATCGATTAGAAGAAAAATTGGAACAAATCGAAAAAAAAAAAAAAAAATTGTCAAACGTCTCCCTGTTAAAATACCCCCCCCTTCTATCAAATTCGATAATTAAAAAAAAAAAAAGTTTCGAAAATTCAATTTTAAAACGTTCCGTCGGTGCTATTCGATCTTAATACAACAACCGGAAGTCAATCTGATCGATTGGAAGAAAAATTGGAACAAATCGAAAAAAAAATAAAAAATTTTGTCAGACGTCTCCCTGTTAAAAGACGAATAGCACCGACGGAACGTTTTAAAATTGAATTTTCGAAACTTTATTTTTTTTTTAATTATTGAATTAAAAAAAAATAAAGTTTCGAAAATTCAATTTTAAAACGTTCCGTCGGTGCTATTCGATCTTAATACAACAACCGGAAGTCAATCTGATCGATTAGAAGAAAAATTGGAACAAATCGAAAAAAAAAAAAAAAAAATTGTCAAACGTCTCCCTGTTAAAAGACCCCCCCCTTCTATCAAATTCAATAATTTAAAAAAAAATAAAGTTTCGAAAATTCAATTTTAAAACGTTCCGTCGGTGCTATTCGATCTTAATACAACAAACGGAAGTCAATCTGATCGATTAGAAGAAAAATTGGAACAAATCGAAAAAAAAAAAAAAAAAATTTGTCAAACGTCTCCGTGTTAAAAGACCCCCCCCTTCTATCAAATTCAATAATTAAAAAAAAATAAATAAAGTTTTGAAAATTCAATTTTAAAACGTTCCGTCGGTGCTATTCGATCTTAATACAACAACCGGAAGTCAATCTGATCGATTAGAAGAAAAATTGGAACAAATCGAAAAAAAAAAAAAAAATTTGTCAAACGTCTCCCTGTTAAAAGACCCCCCCCTTCTATCAAATTCAATAATTTAAAAAAAAAATAAAGTTTCGAAAATTCAATTTTAAAACGTTCCGTCGGTGCTATTCGATCTTAATTCAACAACCGGAAGTCAATCTGATCGATTAGAAGAAAAATTGGAACAAATCGAAAAAAAAAAAAAAATTGTCAAACGTCTCCCTGTTAAAAGACCCCCCCTTCTATCAAATTCAATAATTTAAAAAAAAATAAAGTTTCGAAAATTCAATTTTAAAACGTTCCGTCGGTGCTATTCGATCTTAATACAACAACCGGAAGTCAATCTGATCGATTAGAAGAAAAATTGGAACAAATCGAAAAAAAAAAAAAATTTGCCAGACGTCTCCCTGTTAAAAGACGAATAGCACCGACGGAACGTTTTAAAATTGAATTTTCGAAACTTTATTTTTTTTTTAATTATTGAATTAAAAAAAAATAAAGTTTCGAAAATTCAATTTTAAAACGTTCCGTCGGTGCTATTCGATCTTAATACAACAACCGGAAGTCAATCTGATCGATTAGAAGAAAAATTGGAACAAATCGAAAAAAAAAAAAAAAAATTGTCAAACGTCTCCCTGTTAAAAGACCCCCCCTTCTATCAAATTCAATAATTTAAAAAAAAATAAAGTTTCGAAAATTCAATTTTAAAACGTTCCGTCGGTGCTATTCGATCTTAATACAACAAACGGAAGTCAATCTGATCGATTAGAAGAAAAATTGGAACAAATCGAAAAAAAAATAAAAAATTTTGTCAGACGTCTCCCTGTTAAAAGACGAATAGCACCGACGGAACGTTTTAAAATTGAATTTTCGAAACTTTATTTTTTTTTAATTATTGAATTAAAAAAAAATAAAGTTTCGAAAATTCAATTTTAAAACGTTCCGTCGGTGCTATTCGATCTTAATACAACAACCGGAAGTCAATCTGATCGATTAGAAGAAAAATTGGAACAAATCGAAAAAAAAAAAAAAAATGTCAAACGTCTCCCTGTTAAAAGACCCCCCCCTTCTATCAAATTCAATAATTAAAAAAAAAAATAAAGTTTTGAAAATTCAATTTTAAAACGTTCCGTCGGTGCTATTCGATCTTAATACAACAACCGGAAGTCAATCTGATCGATTAGAAGAAAAATTGGAACAAATCGAAAAAAAAAAAAAAAATTGTCAAACGTCTCCCTGTTAAAAGACCCCCCCCTTCTATCAAATTCAATAATTTAAAAAAAAATAAAGTTTCGAAAATTCAATTTTAAAACGTTCCGTCGGTGCTATTCGATCTTAATACAACAACCGGAAGTCAATCTGATCGATTAGAAGAAAAATTGGAACAAATCGAAAAAAAAAAAAAAAAAAAATTGTCAAACGTCTCCCTGTTAAAAGACCCCCCCCTTCTATCAAATTCAATAATTTAAAAAAAAAATAAAGTTTCGAAAATTCAATTTTAAAACGTTCCGTCGGTGCTATTCGATCTTAATACAACAACCGGAAGTCAATCTGATCGATTAGAAGAAAAATTGGAACAAATCGAAAAAAAAAAAAAAAAATTGTCGAACGTCTCCCTGTTAAAAGACCCCCCCCTTCTATCAAATTCAATAATTTAAAAAAAAATAAAGTTTCGAAAATTCAATTTTAAAACGTTCCGTCGGTGCTATTCGATCTTAATACAACAACCGGAAGTCAATCTGATCGATTAGAAGAAAAATTGGAACAAATCGAAAAAAAAAAAAAAAATTGTCAAACGTCTCCCTGTTAAAAGACCCCCCCCTTCTATCAAATTCAATAATTAAAAAAAAAATAAAGTTTCGAAAATTCAATTTTAAAACGTTCCGTCGGTGCTATTCGATCTTAATACAACAACCGGAAGTCAATCTGATCGATTAGAAGAAAAATTGGAACAAATCGAAAAAAAAAAATAAAAAAAATTGTGAAACGTCTCCGTGTTAAAAGACCCCCCCCTTCTATCAAATTCAATAATTTAAAAAAAAATAAAGTTTCGAAAATTCAATTTTAAAACGTTCCGTCGGTGCTATTCGATCTTAATACAACAACCGGAAGTCAATCTGATCGATTAGAAGAAAAATTGGAACAAATCGAAAAAAAAAAAAATTTGTCAAACGTCTCCCTGTTAAAAGACCCCCCCTTCTATCAAATTCCATAATTAAAAAAAAATAAAGTTTCGAAAATTCAATTTTAAAACGTTCCGTCGGTGCTATTCGATCTTAATACAACAACCGGAAGTCAATCTGATCGATTAGAAGAAAAACTGGAACAAATCGAAAAAAAAAAAAAATTTTGTCAGACGTCTCCCTGTTAAAAGACGAATAGCACCGACGGAACGTTTAAAATTGAATTTTCGAAACTTTATTTTTTTTTTAATTATTGAATTAAAAAAAAATAAAGTTTCGAAAATTCAATTTTAAAACGTTCCGTCGGTGCTATTCGATCTTAATACAACAACCGGAAGTCAATCTGATCGATTAGAAGAAAAATTGGAACAAATCGAAAAAAAAAAAAAAAATTTGTCAAACGTCTCCCTGTTAAAAGACCCCCCCTTCTATCAAATTCAATAATTTAAAAAAAAAATAAAGTTTCGAAAATTCAATTTTAAAACGTTCCGTCGGTGCTATTCGATCTTAATACAACAACCGGAAGTCAATCTGATCGATTAGAAGAAAAATTGGAACAAATCGAAAAAAAAAAAAAATTGTCGAACGTCTCCCTGTTAAAAGACCCCCCCCTTCTATCAAATTCAATAATTTAAAAAAAAATAAAGTTTCGAAAATTCAATTTTAAAACGTTCCGTCGGTGCTATTCGATCTTAATACAACAACCGGAAGTCAATCTGATCGATTAGAAGAAAAATTGGAACAAATCGAAAAAAAAAAAAAAATTGTCAAACGTCTCCCTGTTAAAAGACCCCCCCCTTCTATCAAATTCAATAATTAAAAAAAAATAAAGTTTCGAAAATTCAATTTTAAAACGTTCCGTCGGTGCTATTCGATCTTAATACAACAACCGGAAGTCAATCTGATCGATTAGAAGAAAAATTGGAACAAATCGAAAAAAAAAAAAAAAAATTGTCAAACGTCTCCCTGTTAAAAGACCCCCCCTTCTATCAAATTCAATAATTTAAAAAAAAATAAAGTTTCGAAAATTCAATTTTAAAACGTTCCGTCGGTGCTATTCGATCTTAATACAACAACCGGAAGTCAATCTGATCGATTAGAAGAAAAATTGGAACAAATCGAAAAAAAAAAAAAAAATTGTCAAACGTCTCCCTGTTAAAAGACCCCCCTTCTATCAAATTCAATAATCTAAAAAAAAATAAAGTTTCGAAAATTCAATTTTAAAACGTTCCGTCGGTGCTATTCGATCTTAATACAACAAACGGAAGTCAATCTGATCGATTAGAAGAAAAATTGGAACAAATCGAAAAAAAAAAAAAAAAAATTTGTCAAACGTCTCCCTGTTAAAAGACCCCCCCCTTCTATCAAATTCAATAATTAAAAAAAAAAAATAAAGTTTTGAAAATTCAATTTTAAAACGTTCCGTCGGTGCTATTCGATCTTAATACAACAACCGGAAGTCAATCTGATCGATTAGAAGAAAAATTGGAACAAATCGAAAAAAAAAATAAAATTGTCAAACGTCTCCCTGTTAAAAGACCCCCCCCTTCTATCAAATTCAATAATTTAAAAAAAAATAAAGTTTCGAAAATTCAATTTTAAAACGTTCCGTCGGTGCTATTCGATCTTAATACAACAACCGGAAGTCAATCTGATCGATTAGAAGAAAAATTGGAACAAATCGAAAAAAAAAAAAAAAAATTGTCAAACGTCTCCCTGTTAAAAGACCCCCCCCTTCTATCAAATTCAATAATTTAAAAAAAAAATAAAGTTTCGAAAATTCAATTTTAAAACGTTCCGTCGGTGCTATTCGATCTTAATACAACAACCGGAAGTCAATCTGATCGATTAGAAGAAAAATTGGAACAAATCGAAAAAAAAAAAAAAATTGTCAAACGTCTCCCTGTTAAAAGACCCCCCCCTTCTATCAAATTCCATAATTAAAAAAAAATAAAGTTTCGAAAATTCAATTTTAAAACGTTCCGTCGGTGCTATTCGATCTTAATACAACAACCGGAAGTCAATCTGATCGATTAGAAGAAAAATTGGAACAAATCGAAAAAAAAATAAAAAATTTTGTCAGACGTCTCCCTGTTAAAAGACGAATAGCACCGACGGAACGTTTTAAAATTGAATTTTCGAAACTTTATTTTTTTTTTAATTATTGAATTAAAAAAAAATAAAGTTTCGAAAATTCAATTTTAAAACGTTCCGTCGGTGCTATTCGATCTTAATACAACAACCGGAAGTCAATCTGATCGATTAGAAGAAAAATTGGAACAAATCGAAAAAAAAAAAAAAAAATTGTCAAACGTCTCCCTGTTAAAAGACCCCCCCCTTCTATCAAATTCAATAATTTAAAAAAAAATAAAGTTTCGAAAATTCAATTTTAAAACGTTCCGTCGGTGCTATTCGATCTTAATACAACAAACGGAAGTCAATCTGATCGATTAGAAGAAAAATTGGAACAAATCGAAAAAAAAAAAAAAAAATTTGTCAAACGTCTCCGTGTTAAAAGACCCCCCCCTTCTATCAAATTCAATAATTAAAAAAAAATAAATAAAGTTTTGAAAATTCAATTTTAAAACGTTCCGTCGGTGCTATTCGATCTTAATACAACAACCGGAAGTCAATCTGATCGATTAGAAGAAAAATTGGAACAAATCGAAAAAAAAAAAAAAAATTTGTCAAACGTCTCCCTGTTAAAAGACCCCCCCCCTTCTATCAAATTCAATAATTTAAAAAAAAAATAAAGTTTCGAAAATTCAATTTTAAAACGTTCCGTCGGTGCTATTCGATCTTAATTCAACAACCGGAAGTCAATCTGATCGATTAGAAGAAAAATTGGAACAAATCGAAAAAAAAAAAAAAATTGTCAAACGTCTCCCTGTTAAAAGACCCCCCCTTCTATCAAATTCAATAATTTAAAAAAAAATAAAGTTTCGAAAATTCAATTTTAAAACGTTCCGTCGGTGCTATTCGATCTTAATACAACAACCGGAAGTCAATCTGATCGATTAGAAGAAAAATTGGAACAAATCGAAAAAAAAAAAAAATTTGCCAGACGTCTCCCTGTTAAAAGACGAATAGCACCGACGGAACGTTTTAAAATTGAATTTTCGAAACTTTATTTTTTTTTTAATTATTGAATTAAAAAAAAATAAAGTTTCGAAAATTCAATTTTAAAACGTTCCGTCGGTGCTATTCGATCTTAATACAACAACCGGAAGTCAATCTGATCGATTAGAAGAAAAATTGGAACAAATCGAAAAAAAAAAAAAAATTGTCAAACGTCTCCCTGTTAAAAGACCCCCCTTCTATCAAATTCAATAATTTAAAAAAAAATAAAGTTTCGAAAATTCAATTTTAAAACGTTCCGTCGGTGCTATTCGATCTTAATACAACAAACGGAAGTCAATCTGATCGATTAGAAGAAAAATTGGAACAAATCGAAAAAAAAATAAAAAATTTTGTCAGACGTCTCCCTGTTAAAAGACGAATAGCACCGACGGAACGTTTTAAAATTGAATTTTCGAAACTTTATTTTTTTTTTAATTATTGAATTAAAAAAAAATAAAGTTTCGAAAATTCAATTTTAAAACGTTCCGTCGGTGCTATTCGATCTTAATACAACAACCGGAAGTCAATCTGATCGATTAGAAGAAAAATTGGAACAAATCGAAAAAAAAAAAAAAATTGTCAAACGTCTCCCTGTTAAAAGACCCCCCCCTTCTATCAAATTCAATAATTAAAAAAAAAAATAAAGTTTTGAAAATTCAATTTTAAAACGTTCCGTCGGTGCTATTCGATCTTAATACAACAACCGGAAGTCAATCTGATCGATTAGAAGAAAAATTGGAACAAATCGAAAAAAAAAAAAAAATTGTCAAACGTCTCCCTGTTAAAAGACCCCCCTTCTATCAAATTCAATAATTTAAAAAAAAATAAAGTTTCGAAAATTCAATTTTAAAACGTTCCGTCGGTGCTATTCGATCTTAATACAACAACCGGAAGTCAATCTGATCGATTAGAAGAAAAATTGGAACAAATCGAAAAAAAAAAAAAATTTGCCAGACGTCTCCCTGTTAAAAGACGAATAGCACCGACGGAACGTTTTAAAATTGAATTTTCGAAACTTTATTTTTTTTTTAATTATTGAATTAAAAAAAAATAAAGTTTCGAAAATTCAATTTTAAAACGTTCCGTCGGTGCTATTCGATCTTAATACAACAACCGGAAGTCAATCTGATCGATTAGAAGAAAAATTGGAACAAATCGAAAAAAAAAAAAAAAAATTGTCAAACGTCTCCCTGTTAAAAGACCCCCCCTTCTATCAAATTCAATAATTTAAAAAAAAATAAAGTTTCGAAAATTCAATTTTAAAACGTTCCGTCGGTGCTATTCGATCTTAATACAACAAACGGAAGTCAATCTGATCGATTAGAAGAAAAATTGGAACAAATCGAAAAAAAAATAAAAAATTTTGTCAGACGTCTCCCTGTTAAAAGACGAATAGCACCGACGGAACGTTTTAAAATTGAATTTTCGAAACTTTATTTTTTTTTTAATTATTGAATTAAAAAAAAATAAAGTTTCGAAAATTCAATTTTAAAACGTTCCGTCGGTGCTATTCGATCTTAATACAACAACCGGAAGTCAATCTGATCGATTAGAAGAAAAATTGGAACAAATCGAAAAAAAAAAAAAAATTGTCAAACGTCTCCCTGTTAAAAGACCCCCCCCTTCTATCAAATTCAATAATTAAAAAAAAAAATAAAGTTTTGAAAATTCAATTTTAAAACGTTCCGTCGGTGCTATTCGATCTTAATACAACAACCGGAAGTCAATCTGATCGATTAGAAGAAAAATTGGAACAAATCGAAAAAAAAAAAAAAATTGTCAAACGTCTCCCTGTTAAAAGACCCCCCCCTTCTATCAAATTCAATAATTTAAAAAAAAATAAAGTTTCGAAAATTCAATTTTAAAACGTTCCGTCGGTGCTATTCGATCTTAATACAACAACCGGAAGTCAATCTGATCGATTAGAAGAAAAATTGGAACAAATCGAAAAAAAAAAAAAAAAAATTGTCAAACGTCTCCCTGTTAAAAGACCCCCCCCTTCTATCAAATTCAATAATTTAAAAAAAAAATAAAGTTTCGAAAATTCAATTTTAAAACGTTCCGTCGGTGCTATTCGATCTTAATACAACAACCGGAAGTCAATCTGATCGATTAGAAGAAAAATTGGAACAAATCGAAAAAAAAAAAAAAAATTGTCGAACGTCTCCCTGTTAAAAGACCCCCCCCCTTCTATCAAATTCAATAATTTAAAAAAAAATAAAGTTTCGAAAATTCAATTTTAAAACGTTCCGTCGGTGCTATTCGATCTTAATACAACAACCGGAAGTCAATCTGATCGATTAGAAGAAAAATTGGAACAAATCGAAAAAAAAAAAAAAATTGTCAAACGTCTCCCTGTTAAAAGACCCCCCCCCTTCTATCAAATTCAATAATTAAAAAAAAAATAAAGTTTCGAAAATTCAATTTTAAAACGTTCCGTCGGTGCTATTCGATCTTAATACAACAACCGGAAGTCAATCTGATCGATTAGAAGAAAAATTGGAACAAATCGAAAAAAAAAAATAAAAAAAATTGTGAAACGTCTCCGTGTTAAAAGACCCCCCCCTTCTATCAAATTCAATAATTTAAAAAAAAATAAAGTTTCGAAAATTCAATTTTAAAACGTTCCGTCGGTGCTATTCGATCTTAATACAACAACCGGAAGTCAATCTGATCGATTAGAAGAAAAATTGGAACAAATCGAAAAAAAAAAAAATTTGTCAAACGTCTCCCTGTTAAAAGACCCCCCCTTCTATCAAATTCCATAATTAAAAAAAAATAAAGTTTCGAAAATTCAATTTTAAAACGTTCCGTCGGTGCTATTCGATCTTAATACAACAACCGGAAGTCAATCTGATCGATTAGAAGAAAAATTGGAACAAATCGAAAAAAAAAAAAAAATTTTGTCAGACGTCTCCCTGTTAAAAGACGAATAGCACCGACGGAACGTTTTAAAATTGAATTTTCGAAACTTTATTTTTTTTTTAATTATTGAATTAAAAAAAAATAAAGTTTCGAAAATTCAATTTTAAAACGTTCCGTCGGTGCTATTCGATCTTAATACAACAACCGGAAGTCAATCTGATCGATTAGAAGAAAAATTGGAACAAATCGAAAAAAAAAAAAAAAATTTGTCAAACGTCTCCCTGTTAAAAGACCCCCCCTTCTATCAAATTCAATAATTTAAAAAAAAAATAAAGTTTCGAAAATTCAATTTTAAAACGTTCCGTCGGTGCTATTCGATCTTAATACAACAACCGGAAGTCAATCTGATCGATTAGAAGAAAAATTGGAACAAATCGAAAAAAAAAAAAAATTGTCGAACGTCTCCCTGTTAAAAGACCCCCCCCTTCTATCAAATTCAATAATTTAAAAAAAAATAAAGTTTCGAAAATTCAATTTTAAAACGTTCCGTCGGTGCTATTCGATCTTAATACAACAACCGGAAGTCAATCTGATCGATTAGAAGAAAAATTGGAACAAATCGAAAAAAAAAAAAAAAATTGTCAAACGTCTCCCTGTTAAAAGACCCCCCCCTTCTATCAAATTCAATAATTAAAAAAAAAATAAAGTTTCGAAAATTCAATTTTAAAACGTTCCGTCGGTGCTATTCGATCTTAATACAACAACCGGAAGTCAATCTGATCGATTAGAAGAAAAATTGGAACAAATCGAAAAAAAAAAAAAAAATTTGTCAAACGTCTCCCTGTTAAAAGACCCCCCCTTCTATCAAATTCAATAATCTAAAAAAAAATAAAGTTTCGAAAATTCAATTTTAAAACGTTCCGTCGGTGCTATTCGATCTTAATACAACAAACGGAAGTCAATCTGATCGATTAGAAGAAAAATTGGAACAAATCGAAAAAAAAAAAAAAAAATTTGTCAAACGTCTCCCTGTTAAAAGACCCCCCCCCTTCTATCAAATTCAATAATTAAAAAAAAAAAATAAAGTTTTGAAAATTCAATTTTAAAACGTTCCGTCGGTGCTATTCGATCTTAATACAACAACCGGAAGTCAATCTGATCGATTAGAAGAAAAATTGGAACAAATCGAAAAAAAAAATAAAATTGTCAAACGTCTCCCTGTTAAAAGACCCCCCCCTTCTATCAAATTCAATAATTTAAAAAAAAATAAAGTTTCGAAAATTCAATTTTAAAACGTTCCGTCGGTGCTATTCGATCTTAATACAACAACCGGAAGTCAATCTGATCGATTAGAAGAAAAATTGGAACAAATCGAAAAAAAAAAAAAAATTTGTCAAACGTCTCCCTGTTAAAAGACCCCCCCCTTCTATCAAATTCAATAATTTAAAAAAAAAATAAAGTTTCGAAAATTCAATTTTAAAACGTTCCGTCGGTGCTATTCGATCTTAATACAACAACCGGAAGTCAATCTGATCGATTAGAAGAAAAATTGGAACAAATCGAAAAAAAAAAAAAAAATTGTCAAACGTCTCCCTGTTAAAAGACCCCCCCCTTCTATCAAATTCCATAATTAAAAAAAAATAAAGTTTCGAAAATTCAATTTTAAAACGTTCCGTCGGTGCTATTCGATCTTAATACAACAACCGGAAGTCAATCTGATCGATTAGAAGAAAAATTGGAACAAATCGAAAAAAAAAAAAAATTTTGTCAGACGTCTCCCTGTTAAAAGACGAATAGCACCGACGGAACGTTTTAAAATTGAATTTTCGAAACTTTATTTTTTTTTTAATTATTGAATTAAAAAAAAATAAAGTTTCGAAAATTCAATTTTAAAACGTTCCGTCGGTGCTATTCGATCTTAATACAACAACCGGAAGTCAATCTGATCGATTAGAAGAAAAATTGGAACAAATCGAAAAAAAAAAAAAAAAATTGTCAAACGTCTCCCTGTTAAAAGACCCCCCCTTCTATCAAATTCAATAATTTAAAAAAAAATAAAGTTTCGAAAATTCAATTTTAAAACGTTCCGTCGGTGCTATTCGATCTTAATACAACAACCGGAAGTCAATCTGATCGATTAGAAGAAAAATTGGAACAAATCGAAAAAAAAAAAAAAATTGTCAAACGTCTCCCTGTTAAAAGACCCCCCCCCTTCTATCAAATTCAATAATTAAAAAAAAAAATAAAGTTTTGAAAATTCAATTTTAAAACGTTCCGTCGGTGCTATTCGATCTTAATACAACAACCGGAAGTCAATCTGATCGATTAGAAGAAAAATTGGAACAAATCGAAAAAAAAAAAAAAAATTGTCAAACGTCTCCCTGTTAAAAGACCCCCTCCTTCTATCAAATTCAATAATTTAAAAAAAAATAAAGTTTCGAAAATTCAATTTTAAAACGTTCCGTCGGTGCTATTCGATCTTAATACAACAACCGGAAGCCAATCTGATCGATTAGAAGAAAAATTGGAACAAATCGAAAAAAAAAAAAATAATTTGTCAAACGTCTCCCGGTTAAAAGACCCCCCCCTTCTATCAAATTCAATAATTTAAAAAAAAAATAAAGTTTCGAAAATTCAATTTTAAAACGTTCCGTCGGTGCTATTCGATCTTAATACAACAACCGGAAGTCAATCTGATCGATTAGAAGAAAAATTGGAACAAATCGAAAAAAAAAAAAAAATTGTCGAACGTCTCCCTGTTAAAAGACCCCCCCCTTCTATCAAATTCAATAATTTAAAAAAAAATAAAGTTTCGAAAATTCAATTTTAAAACGTTCCGTCGGTGCTATTCGATCTTAATACAACAACCGGAAGTCAATCTGATCGATTAGAAGAAAAATTGGAACAAATCGAAAAAAAAAAAAAAAAAAAATTGTGAAACGTCTCCGTGTTAAAAGACCCCCCCCTTCTATCAAATTCAATAATTTAAAAAAAAATAAAGTTTCGAAAATTCAATTTTAAAACGTTCCGTCGGTGCTATTCGATCTTAATACAACAACCGGAAGTCAATCTGATCGATTAGAAGAAAAATTGGAACAAATCGAAAAAAAAAAAATTTGTCAAACGTCTCCCTGTTAAAAGACCCCCCCCTTCTATCAAATTCCATAATTAAAAAAAATAAAGTTTCGAAAATTCAATTTTAAAACGTTCCGTCGGTGCTATTCGATCTTAATACAACAACCGGAAGTCAATCTGATCGATTAGAAGAAAAATTGGAACAAATCGAAAAAAAAAAAAAAATTTTGTCAGACGTCTCCCTGTTAAAAGACGAATAGCACCGACGGAACGTTTTAAAATTGAATTTTCGAAACTTTATTTTTTTTTTAATTATTGAATTAAAAAAAAATAAAGTTTTGAAAATTCAATTTTAAAACGTTCCGTCGGTGCTATTCGATCTTAATACAACAACCGGAAGTCAATCTGATCGATTAGAAGAAAAATTGGAACAAATCGAAAAAAAAAAAATAAAAAAAATTGTGAAACGTCTCCGTGTTAAAAGGCCCCCCCCTTCTATCAAATTCAATAATTTAAAAAAAAATAAAGTTTCGAAAATTCAATTTTAAAACGTTCCGTCGGTGCTATTCGATCTTAATACAACAACCGGAAGTCAATCTGATCGATTAGAAGAAAAATTGGAACAAATCGAAAAAAAAAAAAAAAAATTGTCAAACGTCTCCCTGTTAAAAGACTATCAAATTCTATCAAATTCAATAATTTAAAAAAAAATAAAGTTTCGAAAATTCAATTTTAAAACGTTCCGTCGGTGCTATTCGATCTTAATACAACAAACGGAAGTCAATCTGATCGATTAGAAGAAAAATTGGAACAAATCGAAAAAAAAAAAAAATTTTGTCAAACGTCTCCCTGTTAAAAGACCCCCCCCTTCTATCAAATTCAATAATTTAAAAAAAAATAAAGTTTCGAAAATTCAATTTTAAAACGTTCCGTCGGTGCTATTCGATCTTAATACAACAACCGGAAGTCAATCTGATCGATTAGAAGAAAAATTGGAACAAATCGAAAAAAAAAAAAATTTGTCAAACGTCTCCCTGTTAAAAGACCCCCCCCTTCTATCAAATTCCATAATTAAAAAAAATAAAGTTTCGAAAATTCAATTTTAAAACGTTCCGTCGGTGCTATTCGATCTTAATACAACAACCGGAAGTCAATCTGATCGATTAGAAGAAAAATTGGAACAAATCGAAAAAAAAAAAAAAATTTTGTCAGACGTCTCCCTGTTAAAAGACGAATAGCACCGACGGAACGTTTTAAAATTGAATTTTCGAAACTTTATTTTTTTTTTAATTATTGAATTAAAAAAAAATAAAGTTTCGAAAATTCAATTTTAAAACGTTCCGTCGGTGCTATTCGATCTTAATACAACAACCGGAAGTCAATCTGATCGATTAGAAGAAAAATTGGAACAAATCGAAAAAAAAAAAAAATTGTCGAACGTCTCCCTGTTAAAAGACCCCCCTTCTATCAAATTCAATAATTAAAAAAAAAATAAAGTTTCGAAAATTCAATTTTAAAACGTTCCGTCGGTGCTATTCGATCTTAATACAACAACCGGAAGTCAATCTGATCGATTAGAAGAAAAATTGGAACAAATCGAAAAAAAAAAATAAAAAAAATTGTGAAACGTCGCCGTGTTAAAAGGCCCCCCCCTTCTATCAAATTCAATAATTTAAAAAAAAATAAAGTTTCGAAAATTCAATTTTAAAACGTTCCGTCGGTGCTATTCGATCTTAATACAACAACCGGAAGTCAATCTGATCGATTAGAAGAAAAATTGGAACAAATCGAAAAAAAAAAAAAAAAAAATTGTCAAACGTCTCCCTGTTAAAAGACCCCCCCTTCTATCAAATTCAATAATTTAAAAAAAAATAAAGTTTCGAAAATTCAATTTTAAAACGTTCCGTCGGTGCTATTCGATCTTAATACAACAAACGGAAGTCAATCTGATCGATTAGAAGAAAAATTGGAACAAATCGAAAAAAAAAAAAAAATTTGTCAAACGTCTCCCTGTTAAAAGACCCCCCCCTTCTATCAAATTCAATAATTAAAAAAAAAAAATAAAGTTTTGAAAATTCAATTTTAAAACGTTCCGTCGGTGCTATTCGATCTTAATACAACAACCGGAAGTCAATCTGATCGATTAGAAGAAAAATTGGAACAAATCGAAAAAAAAAAAAAAAATTGTCAAACGTCTCCCTGTTAAAAGACCCCCCCCTTCTATCAAATTCAATAATTAAAAAAAAAATAAAGTTTCGAAAATTCAATTTTAAAACGTTCCGTCGGTGCTATTCGATCTTAATACAACAACCGGAAGTCAATCTGATCGATTAGAAGAAAAATTGGAACAAATCGAAAAAAAAAAAAAAAATTTGTCAAACGTCTCCCTGTTAAAAGACCCCCCCCTTCTATCAAATTCAATAATTTAAAAAAAAAATAAAGTTTCGAAAATTCAATTTTAAAACGTTCCGTCGGTGCTATTCGATCTTAATACAACAACCGGAAGTCAATCTGATCGATTAGAAGAAAAATTGGAACAAATCGAAAAAAAAAAAAAAAATTGTCAAACGTCTCCCTGTTAAAAGACCCCCCCCCCTTCTATCAAATTCCATAATTAAAAAAAAATAAAGTTTCGAAAATTCAATTTTAAAACGTTCCGTCGGTGCTATTCGATCTTAATACAACAACCGGAAGTCAATCTGATCGATTAGAAGAAAAATTGGAACAAATCGAAAAAAAAAAAAAAATTTTGTCAGACGTCTCCCTGTTAAAAGACGAATAGCACCGACGGAACGTTTTAAAATTGAATTTTCGAAACTTTATTTTTTTTTTTATTATTGAATTAAAAAAAAATAAAGTTTCGAAAATTCAATTTTAAAACGTTCCGTCGGTGCTATTCGATCTTAATACAACAACCGGAAGTCAATCTGATCGATTAGAAGAAAAATTGGAACAAATCGAAAAAAAAAAAAAAAAAATTTGTCAAACGTCTCCCTGTTAAAAGACCCCCCCCTTCTATCAAATTCAATAATTAAAAAAAAAAATAAAGTTTTGAAAATTCAATTTTAAAACGTTCCGTCGGTGCTATTCGATCTTAATACAACAACCGGAAGTCAATCTGATCGATTAGAAGAAAAATTGGAACAAATCGAAAAAAAAAAAAAAAATTGTCAAACGTCTCCCTGTTAAAAGACCCACCCCTTCTATCAAATTCAATAATTTAAAAAAAAATAAAGTTTCGAAAATTCCATTTTAAAACGTTCCGTCGGTGCTATTCGATCTTAATACAACAACCGGAAGTCAATCTGATCGATTAGAAGAAAAATTGGAACAAATCGAAAAAAAAAAAAAAAATTTGTCAAACGTCTCCCTGTTAAAAGACCCCCCCCTTCTATCAAATTCAATAATTTAAAAAAAAAATAAAGTTTCGAAAATTCAATTTTAAAACGTTCCGTCGGTGCTATTCGATCTTAATACAACAACCGGAAGTCAATCTGATCGATTAGAAGAAAAATTGGAACAAATCGAAAAAAAAAAAAATTGTCGAACGTCTCCCTGTTAAAAGACCCCCCCCTTCTATCAAATTCAATAATTTAAAAAAAAATAAAGTTTCGAAAATTCAATTTTAAAACGTTCCGTCGGTGCTATTCGATCTTAATACAACAACCGGAAGTCAATCTGATCGATTAGAAGAAAAATTGGAACAAATCGAAAAAAAAATTGTGAAACGTCTCCGTGTTAAAAGACCCCCCCTTCTATCAAATTCAATAATTAAAAAAAAAATAAAGTTTCGAAAATTCAATTTTAAAACGTTCCGTCGGTGCTATTCGATCTTAATACAACAACCGGAAGTCAATCTGATCGATTAGAAGAAAAATTGGAACAAATCGAAAAAAAAAATAAAAAAAAATGTGAAACGTCTCCGTGTTAAAAGACCCCCCCTTCTATCAAATTCAATAATTTAAAAAAAAATAAAGTTTCGAAAATTCAATTTTAAAACGTTCCGTCGGTGCTATTCGATCTTAATACAACAACCGGAAGTCAATCTGATCGATTAGAAGAAAAATTGGAACAAATCGAAAAAAAAAAAATTTGTCAAACGTCTCCCTGTTAAAAGACCCCCCCCTTCTATCAAATTCCATAATTAAAAAAAAATAAAATTTCGAAAATTCAATTTTAAAACGTTCCGTCGGTGCTATTCGATCTTAATACAACAACCGGAAGTCAATCTGATCGATTAGAAGAAAAATTGGAACAAATCGAAAAAAAAAAAAAAATTTTGTCAGACGTCTCCCTGTTAAAAGACGAATAGCACCGACGGAACGTTTTAAAATTGAATTTTCGAAACTTTATTTTTTTTTTAATTATTGAATTAAAAAAAAATAAAGTTTCGAAAATTCAATTTTAAAACGTTCCGTCGGTGCTATTCGATCTTAATACAACAACCGGAAGTCAATCTGATCGATTAGAAGAAAAATTGGAACAAATCGAAAAAAAAAAAAAAAAAATTGTCAAACGTCTCCCTGTTAAAAGACCCCCCCCTTCTATCAAATTCAATAATTTAAAAAAAAATAAAGTTTCGAAAATTCAATTTTAAAACGTTCCGTCGGTGCTATTCGATCTTAATACAACAACCGGAAGTCAATCTGATCGATTAGAAGAAAAATTGGAACAAATCGAAAAAAAAAAAAATAATTTGTCAAACGTCTCCCTGTTAAAAGACCCCCCCCCTTCTATCAAATTCAATAATTTAAAAAAAAATAAAGTTTCGAAAATTCAATTTTAAAACGTTCCGTCGGTGCTATTCGATCTTAATACAACAACCGGAAGTCAATCTGATCGATTAGAAGAAAAATTGGAACAAATCGAAAAAAAAAAAAAAAATTGTCGAACGTCTCCCTGTTAAAAGACCCCCCCCTTCTATCAAATTCAATAATTAAAAAAAAAATAAAGTTTCGAAAATTCAATTTTAAAACGTTCCGTCGGTGCTATTCGATCTTAATACAACAACCGGAAGTCAATCTGATCGATTAGAAGAAAAATTGGAACAAATCGAAAAAAAAAAAAAAAATTGTCAAACGTCTCCCTGTTAAAAGACCCCCCCTTCTATCAAATTCAATAATTAAAAAAAAAATAAAGTTTCGAAAATTCAATTTTAAAACGTTCCGTCGGTGCTATTCGATCTTAATACAACAACCGGAAGTCAATCTGATCGATTAGAAGAAAAATTGGAACAAATCAAAAAAAAAAAAATTTGTCAAACGTCTCCCTGTTAAAAGACCCCCCCCTTCTATCAAATTCCATAATTAAAAAAAAATAAAGTTTCGAAAATTCAATTTTAAAACGTTCCGTCGGTGCTATTCGATCTTAATACAACAACCGGAAGTCAATCTGATCGATTAGAAGAAAAATTGGAACAAATCGAAAAAAAAAATAAATTTTGTCAGACGTCTCCCTGTTAAAAGACGAATAGCACCGACGGAACGTTTTAAAATTGAATTTTCGAAACTTTATTTTTTTTTTAATTATTGAATTAAAAAAAAATAAAGTTTCGAAAATTCAATTTTAAAAAGTTCCGTCGGTGCTATTCGATCTTAATACAACAACCGGAAGTCAATCTGATCGATTAGAAGAAAAATTGGAACAAATCGAAAAAAAAAAAAATAATTTGTCAAACGTCTCCCTGTTAAAAGACCCCCCCCTTCTATCAAATTCAATAATTTAAAAAAAAAATAAAGTTTCGAAAATTCAATTTTAAAACGTTCCGTCGGTGCTATTCGATCTTAATACAACAACCGGAAGTCAATCTGATCGATTAGAAGAAAAATTGGAACAAATCGAAAAAAAAAAAAAAATTGTCGAACGTCTCCCTGTTAAAAGACCCCCCCCTTCTATCAAATTCAATAATTTAAAAAAAAATAAAGTTTCGAAAATTCAATTTTAAAACGTTCCGTCGGTGCTATTCGATCTTAATACAACAACCGGAAGTCAATCTGATCGATTAGAAGAAAAATTGGAACAAATCGAAAAAAAAAAATAAAATTGTCAAACGTCTCCCTGTTAAAAGACCCCCCCCTTCTATCAAATTCAATAATTTAAAAAAAATAAAGTTTCGAAAATTCAATTTTAAAACGTTCCGTCGGTGCTATTCGATCTTAATACAACAACCGGAAGTCAATCTGATCGATTAGAAGAAAAATTGGAACAAATCGAAAAAAAAAAAATAATTTGTCAAACGTCTCCCTGTTAAAAGACCCCCCCCCCTTCTATCAAATTCAATAATTTAAAAAAAAAATAAAGTTTCGAAAATTCAATTTTAAAACGTTCCGTCGGTGCTATTCGATCTTAATACAACAACCGGAAGTCAATCTGATCGATTAGAAGAAAAATTGGAACAAATCGAAAAAAAAAAAAAAAATTGTCGAACGTCTCCCTGTTAAAAGACCCCCCCCTTCTATCAAATTCAATAATTTAAAAAAAAATAAAGTTTCGAAAATTCAATTTTAAAACGTTCCGTCGGTGCTATTCGATCTTAATACAACAACCGGAAGTCAATCTGATCGATTAGAAGAAAAATTGGAACAAATCGAAAAAAAAAAAAATAATTTGTCAAACGTCTCCCTGTTAAAAGACCCCCCCCTTCTATCAAATTCAATAATTTAAAAAAAAATAAAGTTTCGAAAATTCAATTTTAAAACGTTCCGTCGGTGCTATTCGATCTTAATACAACAACCGGAAGTCAATCTGATCGATTAGAAGAAAAATTGGAACAAATCGAAAAAAAAAAAAAAAATTGTCGAACGTCTCCCTGTTAAAAGACCCCCCCCTTCTATCAAATTCAATAATTAAAAAAAAAATAAAGTTTCGAAAATTCAATTTTAAAACGTTCCGTCGGTGCTATTCGATCTTAATACAACAACCGGAAGTCAATCTGATCGATTAGAAGAAAAATTGGAACAAATCGAAAAAAAAAAAAAAAATTGTCAAACGTCTCCCTGTTAAAAGACCCCCCCTTCTATCAAATTCAATAATTAAAAAAAAAATAAAGTTTCGAAAATTCAATTTTAAAACGTTCCGTCGGTGCTATTCGATCTTAATACAACAACCGGAAGTCAATCTGATCGATTAGAAGAAAAATTGGAACAAATCGAAAAAAAAAAAATTTGTCAAACGTCTCCCTGTTAAAAGACCCCCCTTCTATCAAATTCCATAATTAAAAAAAAATAAAGTTTCGAAAATTCAATTTTAAAACGTTCCGTCGGTGCTATTCGATCTTAATACAACAACCGGAAGTCAATCTGATCGATTAGAAGAAAAATTGGAACAAATCGAAAAAAAAAAAATAATTTTGTCAGACGTCTCCCTGTTAAAAGACGAATAGCACCGACGGAACGTTTTAAAATTGAATTTTCGAAACTTTATTTTTTTTTTAATTATTGAATTAAAAAAAAATAAAGTTTCGAAAATTCAATTTTAAAACGTTCCGTCGGTGCTATTCGATCTTAATACAACAACCGGAAGTCAATCTGATCGATTAGAAGAAAAATTGGAACAAATCGAAAAAAAAAAAAAAAAATTGTCAAACGTCTCCCTGTTAAAAGACCCCCCCCTTCTATCAAATTCAATAATTTAAAAAAAAATAAAGTTTCGAAAATTCAATTTTAAAACGTTCCGTCGGTGCTATTCGATCTTAATACAACAACCGGAAGTCAATCTGATCGATTAGAAGAAAAATTGGAACAAATCGAAAAAAAAAAAAAAAAAATTGTCAAACGTCTCCCTGTTAAAAGACCCACCCCTTCTATCAAATTCAATAATTAAAAAAAAAATAAAGTTTCGAAAATTCAATTTTAAAACGTTCCGTCGGTGCTATTCGATCTTAATACAACAACCGGAAGTCAATCTGATCGATTAGAAGAAAAATTGGAACAAATCGAAAAAAAAAAAAAAAAATTGTCAAACGTCTCCCTGTTAAAAGACCCCCCCCTTCTATCAAATTCAATAATTTAAAAAAAAATAAAGTTTCGAAAATTCAATTTTAAAACGTTCCGTCGGTGCTATTCGATCTTAATACAACAACCGGAAGTCAATCTGATCGATTAGAAGAAAAATTGGAACAAATCGAAAAAAAAAAAATAATTTGTCAAACGTCTCCCTGTTAAAAGACCCCCCCCCCTTCTATCAAATTCAATAATTTAAAAAAAAATAAAGTTTCGAAAATTCAATTTTAAAACGTTCCGTCGGTGCTATTCGATCTTAATACAACAACCGGAAGTCAATCTGATCGATTAGAAGAAAAATTGGAACAAATCGAAAAAAAAAAAAAATTGTCGAACGTCTCCCTGTTAAAAGACCCCCCCCTTCTATCAAATTCAATAATTTAAAAAAAAATAAAGTTTCGAAAATTCAATTTTAAAACGTTCCGTCGGTGCTATTCGATCTTAATACAACAACCGGAAGTCAATCTGATCGATTAGAAGAAAAATTGGAACAAATCGAAAAAAAAAAAAAAAAATTGTCAAACGTCTCCCTGTTAAAAGACCCCCCCCTTCTATCAAATTCAATAATTAAAAAAAAAATAAAGTTTCGAAAATTCAATTTTAAAACGTTCCGTCGGTGCTATTCGATCTTAATACAACAACCGGAAGTCAATCTGATCGATTAGAAGAAAAATTGGAACAAATCGAAAAAAAAAAATAAAAAAAATTGTGAAACGTCTCCGTGTTAAAAGACCCCCCCCTTCTATCAAATTCAATAATTTAAAAAAAAATAAAGTTTCGAAAATTCAATTTTAAAACGTTCCGTCGGTGCTATTCGATCTTAATACAACAACCGGAAGTCAATCTGATCGATTAGAAGAAAAATTGGGACAAATCGAAAAAAAAAAAAATTTGTCAAACGTCTCCCTGTTAAAAGACCCCCCCCTTCTATCAAATTCCATAATTAAAAAAAAATAAAGTTTCGAAAATTCAATTTTAAAACGTTCCGTCGGTGCTATTCGATCTTAATACAACAACCGGAAGTCAATCTGATCGATTAGAAGAAAAATTGGAACAAATCGAAAAAAAAAAAAAATTTTGTCAGACGTCTCCCTGTTAAAAGACGAATAGCACCGACGGAACGTTTTAAAATTGAATTTTCGAAACTTTATTTTTTTTTTAATTATTGAATTAAAAAAAAATAAAGTTTCGAAAATTCAATTTTAAAACGTTCCGTCGGTGCTATTCGATCTTAATACAACAACCGGAAGTCAATCTGATCGATTAGAAGAAAAATTGGAACAAATCGAAAAAAAAAAAAAAAAATTGTCAAACGTCTCCCTGTTAAAAGACCCCCCCCTTCTATCAAATTCAATAATTTAAAAAAAAAATAAAGTTTCGAAAATTCAATTTTAAAACGTTCCGTCGGTGCTATTCGATCTTAATACAACAACCGGAAGTCAATCTGATCGATTAGAAGAAAAATTGGAACAAATCGAAAAAAAAAAAAAAATTGTCGAACGTCTCCCTGTTAAAAGACCCCCCCCTTCTATCAAATTCAATAATTTAAAAAAAAATAAAGTTTCGAAAATTCAATTTTAAAACGTTCCGTCGGTGCTATTCGATCTTAATACAACAACCGGAAGTCAATCTGATCGATTAGAAGAAAAATTGGAACAAATCGAAAAAAAAAAAAAAAATTGTCAAACGTCTCCCTGTTAAAAGATCTTCTATCAAATTCAATAATTAAAAAAAAAATAAAGTTTCGAAAATTCAATTTTAAAACGTTCCGTCGGTGCTATTCGATCTTAATACAACAACCGGAAGTCAATCTGATCGATTAGAAGAAAAATTGGAACAAATCGAAAAAAAAAAAAAAAAATTGTCAAACGTCTCCCTGTTAAAAGACCCCCCCTTCTATCAAATTCAATAATTTAAAAAAAAATAAAGTTTCGAAAATTCAATTTTAAAACGTTCCGTCGGTGCTATTCGATCTTAATACAACAAACGGAAGTCAATCTGATCGATTAGAAGAAAAATTGGAACAAATCGAAAAAAAAAAAAAAAATTTTGTCAAACGTCTCCCTGTTAAAAGACCCCCCCCTTCTATCAAATTCAATAATTTAAAAAAAAATAAAGTTTTGAAAATTCAATTTTAAAACGTTCCGTCGGTGCTATTCGATCTTAATACAACAACCGGAAGTCAATCTGATCGATTAGAAGAAAAATTGGAACAAATCGAAAAAAAAAAAAAAAATTTGTCAAACGTCTCCCTGTTAAAAGACCCCCCCCTTCTATCAAATTCAATAATTTAAAAAAAATAAAGTTTCGAAAATTCAATTTTAAAACGTTCCGTCGGTGCTATTCGATCTTAATACAACAACCGGAAGTCAATCTGATCGATTAGAAGAAAAATTGGAACAAATCGAAAAAAAAAAAAAAATTTGTCAAACGTCTCCCTGTTAAAAGACCCCCCCCTTCTATCAAATTCAATAATTTAAAAAAAAAATAAAGTTTCGAAAATTCAATTTTAAAACGTTCCGTCGGTGCTATTCGATCTTAATACAACAACCGGAAGTCAATCTGATCGATTAGAAGAAAAATTGGAACAAATCGAAAAAAAAAAAAAAAAATTGTCAAACGTCTCCCTGTTAAAAGACCCCCCCCTTCTATCAAATTCCATAATTAAAAAAAAATAAAGTTTCGAAAATTCAATTTTAAAACGTTCCGTCGGTGCTATTCGATCTTAATACAACAACCGGAAGTCAATCTGATCGATTAGAAGAAAAATTGGAACAAATCGAAAAAAAAAAAATAATTTTGTCAGACGTCTCCCTGTTAAAAGACGAATAGCACCGACGGAACGTTTTAAAATTGAATTTTCGAAACTTTATTTTTTTTTTAATTATTGAATTAAAAAAAAATAAAGTTTCGAAAATTCAATTTTAAAACGTTCCGTCGGTGCTATTCGATCTTAATACAACAACCGGAAGTCAATCTGATCGATTAGAAGAAAAATTGGAACAAATCGAAAAAAAAAAAAAAAAATTGTCAAACGTCTCCCTGTTAAAAGACCCCCCCCTTCTATCAAATTCAATAATTTAAAAAAAATAAAGTTTCGAAAATTCAATTTTAAAACGTTCCGTCGGTGCTATTCGATCTTAATACAACAACCGGAAGTCAATCTGATCGATTAGAAGAAAAATTGGAACAAATCGAAAAAAAAAAAAAAAAAAATTGTCAAACGTCTCCCTGTTAAAAGACCCACCCCTTCTATCAAATTCAATAATTAAAAAAAAAATAAAGTTTCGAAAATTCAATTTTAAAACGTTCCGTCGGTGCTATTCGATCTTAATACAACAACCGGAAGTCAATCTGATCGATTAGAAGAAAAATTGGAACAAATCGAAAAAAAAAAATAAAAAAATTGTGAAACGTCTCCGTGTTAAAAGACCCCCCCCTTCTATCAAATTCAATAATTTAAAAAAAAATAAAGTTTCGAAATTCAATTTTAAAACGTTCCGTCGGTGCTATTCGATCTTAATACAACAACCGGAAGTCAATCTGATCGATTAGAAGAAAAATTGGAACAAATCGAAAAAAAAAAAAATTTGTCAAACGTCTCCCTGTTAAAAGACCCCCCCCCTTCTATCAAATTCCATAATTAAAAAAAATAAAGTTTCGAAAATTCAATTTTAAAACGTTCCGTCGGTGCTATTCGATCTTAATACAACAACCGGAAGTCAATCTGATCGATTAGAAGAAAAATTGGAACAAATCGAAAAAAAAAAAAAATTTTGTCAGACGTCTCCCTGTTAAAAGACGAATAGCACCGACGGAACGTTTTAAAATTGAATTTTCGAAACTTTATTTTTTTTTTAATTATTGAATTAAAAAAAAATAAAGTTTCGAAAATTCAATTTTAAAACGTTCCGTCGGTGCTATTCGATCTTAATACAACAACCGGAAGTCAATCTGATCGATTAGAAGAAAAATTGGAACAAATCGAAAAAAAAAAAAAAAATTGTCAAACGTCTCCCTGTTAAAAGACCCTTCTATCAAATTCAATAATTTAAAAAAAAATAAAGTTTCGAAAATTCAATTTTAAAACGTTCCGTCGGTGCTATTCGATCTTAATACAACAACCGGAAGTCAATCTGATCGATTAGAAGAAAAATTGGAACAAATCGAAAAAAAAAAAAAAAAATTGTCAAACGTCTCCCTGTTAAAAGACCCCCCCCTTCTATCAAATTCAATAATTTAAAAAAAAATAAAGTTTCGAAAATTCAATTTTAAAACGTTCCGTCGGTGCTATTCGATCTTAATACAACAACCGGAAGTCAATCTGATCGATTAGAAGAAAAATTGGAACAAATCGAAAAAAAAAAAAATAATTTGTCAAACGTCTCCGTGTTAAAAGACCCCCCCCTTCTATCAAATTCAATAATTTAAAAAAAAATAAAGTTTCGAAAATTCAATTTTAAAACGTTCCGTCGGTGCTATTCGATCTTAATACAACAACCGGAAGTCAATCTGATCGATTAGAAGAAAAATTGGAACAAATCGAAAAAAAAAAAAAAAAAATTGTCAAACGTCTCCCTGTTAAAAGACCCCCCCTTCTATCAAATTCAATAATTTAAAAAAAATAAAGTTTCGAAAATTCAATTTTAAAACGTTCCGTCGGTGCTATTCGATCTTAATACAACAAACGGAAGTCAATCTGATCGATTAGAAGAAAAATTGGAACAAATCGAAAAAAAAAAAAAAAATTTGTCAAACGTCTCCCTGTTAAAAGACCCCCCCCCTTCTATCAAATTCAATAATTAAAAAAAAAATAAAGTTTCGAAAATTCAATTTTAAAACGTTCCGTCGGTGCTATTCGATCTTAATACAACAACCGGAAGTCAATCTGATCGATTAGAAGAAAAATTGGAACAAATCGAAAAAAAAAAAAAAATTGTCAAACGTCTCCCTGTTAAAAGACCCCCCCCATCTATCAAATTCAATAATTTAAAAAAAAATAAAGTTTCGAAAATTCAATTTTAAAACGTTCCGTCGGTGCTATTCGATCTTAATACAACAACCGGAAGTCAATCTGATCGATTAGAAGAAAAATTGGAACAAATCGAAAAAAAAAAATAAAAAAAATTGTGAAACGTCTCCGTGTTAAAAGACCCCCCCCTTCTATCAAATTCAATAATTTAAAAAAAAATAAAGTTTCGAAAATTCAATTTTAAAACGTTCCGTCGGTGCTATTCGATCTTAATACAACAACCGGAAGTCAATCTGATCGATTAGAAGAAAAATTGGAACAAATCGAAAAAAAAAAAAATTTGTCAAACGTCTCCCTGTTAAAAGACCCCCCCCCTTCTATCAAATTCAATAATTTAAAAAAAAAATAAAGTTTCGAAAATTCAATTTTAAAACGTTCCGTCGGTGCTATTCGATCTTAATACAACAACCGGAAGTCAATCTGATCGATTAGAAGAAAAATTGGAACAAATCGAAAAAAAAAAAAAAATTGTCAAACGTCTCCCTGTTAAAAGACGAATAGCACCGACGGAACGTTTTAAAATTGAATTTTCGAAACTTTATTTTTTTTTTAATTATTGAATTAAAAAAAAATAAAGTTTCGAAAATTCAATTTTAAAACGTTCCGTCGGTGCTATTCGATCTTAATACAACAACCGGAAGTCAATCTGATCGATTAGAAGAAAAATTGGAACAAATCGAAAAAAAAAAAAAAAAAATTGTCAAACGTCTCCCTGTTAAAAGACCCCCCCCCTTCTATCAAATTCAATAATTTAAAAAAAAATAAAGTTTCGAAAATTCAATTTTAAAACGTTCCGTCGGTGCTATTCGATCTTAATACAACAACCGGAAGTCAATCTGATCGATTAGAAGAAAAATTGGAACAAATCGAAAAAAAAAAAAAAAATTGTCAAACGTCTCCCTGTTAAAAGACCCCCCCCTTCTATCAAATTCAATAATTAAAAAAAAAATAAAGTTTCGAAAATTCAATTTTAAAACGTTCCGTCGGTGCTATTCGATCTTAATACAACAACCGGAAGTCAATCTGATCGATTAGAAGAAAAATTGGAACAAATCGAAAAAAAAAAAAAATTTTGTCAGACGTCTCCCTGTTAAAAGACGAATAGCACCGACGGAACGTTTTAAAATTGAATTTTCGAAACTTTATTTTTTTTTTAATTATTGAATTAAAAAAAAATAAAGTTTCGAAAATTCAATTTTAAAACGTTCCGTCGGTGCTATTCGATCTTAATACAACAACCGGAAGTCAATCTGATCGATTAGAAGAAAAATTGGAACAAATCGAAAAAAAAAAAAAAAATTTGTCAGACGTCTCCCTGTTAAAAGACGAATAGCACCGACGGAACGTTTTAAAATTGAATTTTCGAAACTTTATTTTTTTTTTAATTATTGAATTAAAAAAAAATAAAGTTTCGAAAATTCAATTTTAAAACGTTCCGTCGGTGCTATTCGATCTTAATACAACAACCGGAAGTCAATCTGATCGATTAGAAGAAAAATTGGAACAAATCGAAAAAAAAAAAAAAAAATTGTCAAACGTCTCCCTGTTAAAAGACCCCCCCCTTCTATCAAATTCAATAATTTAAAAAAAAATAAAGTTTCGAAAATTCAATTTTAAAACGTTCCGTCGGTGCTATTCGATCTTAATACAACAACCGGAAGTCAATCTGATCGATTAGAAGAAAAATTGGAACAAATCGAAAAAAAAAAAATAATTTGTCAAACGTCTCCCTGTTAAAAGACCCCCCCCTTCTATCAAATTCAATAATTTAAAAAAAAAAAATAAAGTTTCGAAAATTCAATTTTAAAACGTTCCGTCGGTGCTATTCGATCTTAATACAACAACCGGAAGTCAATCTGATCGATTAGAAGAAAAATTGGAACAAATCGAAAAAAAAAAAAAAATTTGTCAAACGTCTCCCTGTTAAAAGACCCCCCCCTTCTATCAAATTCAATAATTTAAAAAAAAAATAAAGTTTCGAAAATTCAATTTTAAAACGTTCCGTCGGTGCTATTCGATCTTAATACAACAACCGGAAGTCAATCTGATCGATTAGAAGAAAAATTGGAACAAATCGAAAAAAAAAAAAAAATTGTCGAACGTCTCCCTGTTAAAAGACCCCCCCCCTTCTATCAAATTCAATAATTTAAAAAAAAATAAAGTTTCGAAAATTCAATTTTAAAACGTTCCGTCGGTGCTATTCGATCTTAATACAACAACCGGAAGTCAATCTGATCGATTAGAAGAAAAATTGGAACAAATCGAAAAAAAAAAAAAAAAATTGTCAAACGTCTCCCTGTTAAAAGACCCCCCCCCTTCTATCAAATTCAATAATTAAAAAAAAAATAAAGTTTCGAAAATTCAATTTTAAAACGTTCCGTCGGTGCTATTCGATCTTAATACAACAACCGGAAGTCAATCTGATCGATTAGAAGAAAAATTGGAACAAATCGAAAAAAAAAAATAAAAAAAATTGTGAAACGTCTCCGTGTTAAAAGACCCCCCCCTTCTATCAAATTCAATAATTTAAAAAAAAATAAAGTTTCGAAAATTCAATTTTAAAACGTTCCGTCGGTGCTATTCGATCTTAATACAACAACCGGAAGTCAATCTGATCGATTAGAAGAAAAATTGGAACAAATCGAAAAAAAAATAAATTTGTCAAACGTCTCCCTGTTAAAAGACCCCCCCCTTCTATCAAATTCCATAATTAAAAAAAAATAAAGTTTCGAAAATTCAATTTTAAAACGTTCCGTCGGTGCTATTCGATCTTAATACAACAACCGGAAGTCAATCTGATCGATTAGAAGAAAAATTGGAACAAATCGAAAAAAAAAAAAAAAATTTGTCAGACGTCTCCCTGTTAAAAGACGAATAGCACCGACGGAACGTTTTAAAATTGAATTTTCGAAACTTTATTTTTTTTAATTATTGAATTAAAAAAAAATAAAGCTTCGAAAATTCAATTTTAAAACGTTCCGTCGGTGCTATTCGATCTTAATACAACAACCGGAAGTCAATCTGATCGATTAGAAGAAAAATTGGAACAAATCGAAAAAAAAAAAAAAAATTGTCAAACGTCTCCCTGTTAAAAGACCCCCCCCCTTCTATCAAATTCAATAATTTAAAAAAAAAATAAAGTTTCGAAAATTCAATTTTAAAACGTTCCGTCGGTGCTATTCGATCTTAATACAACAACCGGAAGTCAATCTGATCGATTAGAAGAAAAATTGGAACAAATCGAAAAAAAAAAAAAAAATTTTGTCAGACGTCTCCCTGTTAAAAGACGAATAGCACCGACGGAACGTTTTAAAATTGAATTTTCGAAACTTTATTTTTTTTTTTAATTATTGAATTAAAAAAAAATAAAGTTTCGAAAATTCAATTTTAAAACGTTCCGTCGGTGCTATTCGATCTTAATACAACAACCGGAAGTCAATCTGATCGATTAGAAGAAAAATTGGAACAAATCGAAAAAAAAAAAATAATTTGTCAAACGTCTCCCTGTTAAAAGACCCCCCCCTTCTATCAAATTCAATAATTTAAAAAAAAATAAAGTTTCGAAAATTCAATTTTAAAACGTTCCGTCGGTGCTATTCGATCTTAATACAACAACCGGAAGTCAATCTGATCGATTAGAAGAAAAATTGGAACAAATCGAAAAAAAAAAAAAAAAATTGTCAAACGTCTCCCTGTTAAAAGACCCCCCCTTCTATCAAATTCAATAATTAAAAAAAAAATAAAGTTTCGAAAATTCAATTTTAAAACGTTCCGTCGGTGCTATTCGATCTTAATACAACAACCGGAAGTCAATCTGATCGATTAGAAGAAAAATTGGAACAAATCGAAAAAAAAAAAATAATTTGTCAAACGTCTCCCTGTTAAAAGACCCCCCCCTTCTATCAAATTCAATAATTTAAAAAAAAAAAATAAAGTTTCGAAAATTCAATTTTAAAACGTTCCGTCGGTGCTATTCGATCTTAATACAACAACCGGAAGTCAATCTGATCGATTAGAAGAAAAATTGGAACAAATCGAAAAAAAAAAAAAATTTGTCAAACGTCTCCCTGTTAAAAGACCCCCCCCTTCTATCAAATTCAATAATTTAAAAAAAAATAAAGTTTCGAAAATTCAATTTTAAAACGTTCCGTCGGTGCTATTCGATCTTAATACAACAACCGGAAGTCAATCTGATCGATTAGAAGAAAAATTGGAACAAATCGAAAAAAAAAAAAAAAAATTGTCAAACGTCTCCCTGTTAAAAGACCCCCCCCTTCTATCAAATTCAATAATTAAAAAAAAAATAAAGTTTCGAAAATTCAATTTTAAAACGTTCCGTCGGTGCTATTCGATCTTAATACAACAACCGGAAGTCAATCTGATCGATTAGAAGAAAAATTGGAACAAATCGAAAAAAAAAAAAAAATTGTCAAACGTCTCCCTGTTAAAAGACGAATAGCACCGACGGAACGTTTTAAAATTGAATTTTCGAAACTTTATTTTTTTTTTAATTATTGAATTAAAAAAAAATAAAGTTTCGAAAATTCAATTTTAAAACGTTCCGTCGGTGCTATTCGATCTTAATACAACAACCGGAAGTCAATCTGATCGATTAGAAGAAAAATTGGAACAAATCGAAAAAAAAAAAAAAAAAATTGTCAAACGTCTCCCTGTTAAAAGACCCCCCCCCTTCTATCAAATTCAATAATTTAAAAAAAAATAAAGTTTCGAAAATTCAATTTTAAAACGTTCCGTCGGTGCTATTCGATCTTAATACAACAACCGGAAGTCAATCTGATCGATTAGAAGAAAAATTGGAACAAATCGAAAAAAAAAAAAAAAATTGTCAAACGTCTCCCTGTTAAAAGACCCCCCCCTTCTATCAAATTCAATAATTAAAAAAAAAATAAAGTTTCGAAAATTCAATTTTAAAACGTTCCGTCGGTGCTATTCGATCTTAATACAACAACCGGAAGTCAATCTGATCGATTAGAAGAAAAATTGGAACAAATCGAAAAAAAAAAAAAATTTTGTCAGACGTCTCCCTGTTAAAAGACGAATAGCACCGACGGAACGTTTTAAAATTGAATTTTCGAAACTTTATTTTTTTTTTAATTATTGAATTAAAAAAAAATAAAGTTTCGAAAATTCAATTTTAAAACGTTCCGTCGGTGCTATTCGATCTTAATACAACAACCGGAAGTCAATCTGATCGATTAGAAGAAAAATTGGAACAAATCGAAAAAAAAAAAAAAAATTTGTCAGACGTCTCCCTGTTAAAAGACGAATAGCACCGACGGAACGTTTTAAAATTGAATTTTCGAAACTTTATTTTTTTTTTAATTATTGAATTAAAAAAAAATAAAGTTTCGAAAATTCAATTTTAAAACGTTCCGTCGGTGCTATTCGATCTTAATACAACAACCGGAAGTCAATCTGATCGATTAGAAGAAAAATTGGAACAAATCGAAAAAAAAAAAAAAAAAATTGTCAAACGTCTCCCTGTTAAAAGACCCCCCCCTTCTATCAAATTCAATAATTTAAAAAAAAATAAAGTTTCGAAAATTCAATTTTAAAACGTTCCGTCGGTGCTATTCGATCTTAATACAACAACCGGAAGTCAATCTGATCGATTAGAAGAAAAATTGGAACAAATCGAAAAAAAAAAAATAATTTGTCAAACGTCTCCCTGTTAAAAGACCCCCCCCTTCTATCAAATTCAATAATTTAAAAAAAAAAATAAAGTTTCGAAAATTCAATTTTAAAACGTTCCGTCGGTGCTATTCGATCTTAATACAACAACCGGAAGTCAATCTGATCGATTAGAAGAAAAATTGGAACAAATCGAAAAAAAAAAAAAAATTTGTCAAACGTCTCCCTGTTAAAAGACCCCCCCCTTCTATCAAATTCAATAATTTAAAAAAAAAATAAAGTTTCGAAAATTCAATTTTAAAACGTTCCGTCGGTGCTATTCGATCTTAATACAACAACCGGAAGTCAATCTGATCGATTAGAAGAAAAATTGGAACAAATCGAAAAAAAAAAAAAAATTGTCGAACGTCTCCCTGTTAAAAGACCCCCCCCTTCTATCAAATTCAATAATTTAAAAAAAAATAAAGTTTCGAAAATTCAATTTTAAAACGTTCCGTCGGTGCTATTCGATCTTAATACAACAACCGGAAGTCAATCTGATCGATTAGAAGAAAAATTGGAACAAATCGAAAAAAAAAAAAAAAAATTGTCAAACGTCTCCCTGTTAAAAGACCCCCCCCCTTCTATCAAATTCAATAATTAAAAAAAAAATAAAGTTTCGAAAATTCAATTTTAAAACGTTCCGTCGGTGCTATTCGATCTTAATACAACAACCGGAAGTCAATCTGATCGATTAGAAGAAAAATTGGAACAAATCGAAAAAAAAAAATAAAAAAAATTGTGAAACGTCTCCGTGTTAAAAGACCCCCCCCTTCTATCAAATTCAATAATTTAAAAAAAAATAAAGTTTCGAAAATTCAATTTTAAAACGTTCCGTCGGTGCTATTCGATCTTAATACAACAACCGGAAGTCAATCTGATCGATTAGAAGAAAAATTGGAACAAATCGAAAAAAAAATAAATTTGTCAAACGTCTCCCTGTTAAAAGACCCCCCCCTTCTATCAAATTCCATAATTAAAAAAAAATAAAGTTTCGAAAATTCAATTTAAAACGTTCCGTCGGTGCTATTCGATCTTAATACAACAACCGGAAGTCAATCTGATCGATTAGAAGAAAAATTGGAACAAATCGAAAAAAAAAAAAAAATTTGTCAGACGTCTCCCTGTTAAAAGACGAATAGCACCGACGGAACGTTTTAAAATTGAATTTTCGAAACTTTATTTTTTTAATTATTGAATTAAAAAAAATAAAGCTTCGAAAATTCAATTTTAAAACGTTCCGTCGGTGCTATTCGATCTTAATACAACAACCGGAAGTCAATCTGATCGATTAGAAAAAAATTGGAACAAATCGAAAAAAAAAAAAAAAAATTGTCAAACGTCTCCCTGTTAAAAGACCCCCCCCCTTCTATCAAATTCAATAATTTAAAAAAAAAATAAAGTTTCGAAAATTCAATTTTAAAACGTTCCGTCGGTGCTATTCGATCTTAATACAACAACCGGAAGTCAATCTGATCGATTAGAAGAAAAATTGGAACAAATCGAAAAAAAAAAAAAAATTGTCGAACGTCTCCCTGTTAAAAGACCCCCCCCTTCTATCAAATTCAATAATTTAAAAAAAAATAAAGTTTCGAAAATTCAATTTTAAAACGTTCCGTCGGTGCTATTCGATCTTAATACAACAACCGGAAGTCAATCTGATCGATTAGAAGAAAAATTGGAACAAATCGAAAAAAAAAAAAAAAATTGTCAAACGTCTCCCTGTTAAAAGACCCCCCCCCTTCTATCAAATTCAATAATTAAAAAAAAAATAAAGTTTCGAAAATTCAATTTTAAAACGTTCCGTCGGTGCTATTCGATCTTAATACAACAACCGGAAGTCAATCTGATCGATTAGAAGAAAAATTGGAACAAATCGAAAAAAAAAAATAAAAAAAATTGTGAAACGTCTCCGTGTTAAAAGACCCCCCCCTTCTATCAAATTCAATAATTTAAAAAAAAATAAAGTTTCGAAAATTCAATTTTAAAACGTTCCGTCGGTGCTATTCGATCTTAATACAACAACCGGAAGTCAATCTGATCGATTAGAAGAAAAATTGGAACAAATCGAAAAAAAAATAAATTTGTCAAACGTCTCCCTGTTAAAAGACCCCCCCCTTCTATCAAATTCCATAATTAAAAAAAAATAAAGTTTCGAAAATTCAATTTTAAAACGTTCCGTCGGTGCTATTCGATCTTAATACAACAACCGGAAGTCAATCTGATCGATTAGAAGAAAAATTGGAACAAATCGAAAAAAAAAAAAAAATTTGTCAGACGTCTCCCTGTTAAAAGACGAATAGCACCGACGGAACGTTTTAAAATTGAATTTTCGAAACTTTATTTTTTTTAATTATTGAATTAAAAAAAAATAAAGCTTCGAAAATTCAATTTTAAAACGTTCCGTCGGTGCTATTCGATCTTAATACAACAACCGGAAGTCAATCTGATCGATTAGAAGAAAAATTGGAACAAATCGAAAAAAAAAAAAAAAATTGTCAAACGTCTCCCTGTGTAAAAGACCCCCCCCCTTCTATCAAATTCAATAATTTAAAAAAAAATAAAGTTTCGAAAATTCAATTTTAAAACGTTCCGTCGGTGCTATTCGATCTTAATACAACAACCGGAAGTCAATCTGATCGATTAGAAGAAAAATTGGAACAAATCGAAAAAAAAAAAAAAAATTTTGTCAGACGTCTCCCTGTTAAAAGACGAATAGCACCGACGGAACGTTTTAAAATTGAATTTTCGAAACTTTATTTTTTTTTTTAATTATTGAATTAAAAAAAAATAAAGTTTCGAAAATTCAATTTTAAAACGTTCCGTCGGTGCTATTCGATCTTATACAACAACCGGAAGTCAATCTGATCGATTAGAAGAAAAATTGGAACAAATCGAAAAAAAAAAATAATTTGTCAAACGTCTCCCTGTTAAAAGACCCCCCCCTTCTATCAAATTCAATAATTTAAAAAAAATAAAGTTTCGAAAATTCAATTTTAAAACGTTCCGTCGGTGCTATTCGATCTTAATACAACAACCGGAAGTCAATCTGATCGATTAGAAGAAAAATTGGAACAAATCGAAAAAAAAAAAAAAAAATTGTCAAACGTCTCCCTGTTAAAAGACCCCCCCTTCTATCAAATTCAATAATTAAAAAAAAAATAAAGTTTCGAAAATTCAATTTTAAAACGTTCCGTCGGTGCTATTCGATCTTAATACAACAACCGGAAGTCAATCTGATCGATTAGAAGAAAAATTGGAACAAATCGAAAAAAAAAAAATAATTTGTCAAACGTCTCCCTGTTAAAAGACCCCCCCCTTCTATCAAATTCAATAATTTAAAAAAAAAAATAAAGTTTCGAAAATTCAATTTTAAAACGTTCCGTCGGTGCTATTCGATCTTAATACAACAACCGGAAGTCAATCTGATCGATTAGAAGAAAAATTGGAACAAATCGAAAAAAAAAAAAAATTTGTCAAACGTCTCCCTGTTAAAAGACCCCCCCCTTCTATCAAATTCAATAATTTAAAAAAAAATAAAGTTTCGAAAATTCAATTTTAAAACGTTCCGTCGGTGCTATTCGATCTTAATACAACAACCGGAAGTCAATCTGATCGATTAGAAGAAAAATTGGAACAAATCGAAAAAAAAAAAAAAAATTGTCAACGTCTCCCTGTTAAAAGACCCCCCCCTTCTATCAAATTCAATAATTAAAAAAAAAATAAAGTTTCGAAAATTCAATTTTAAAACGTTCCGTCGGTGCTATTCGATCTTAATACAACAACCGGAAGTCAATCTGATCGATTAGAAGAAAAATTGGAACAAATCGAAAAAAAAAAATAAAAAAAATTGTGAAACGTCTCCGTGTTAAAAGACCCCCCCCTTCTATCAAATTCAATAATTTAAAAAAAAATAAAGTTTCGAAAATTCAATTTTAAAACGTTCCGTCGGTGCTATTCGATCTTAATACAACAACCGGAAGTCAATCTGATCGATTAGAAGAAAAATTGGAACAAATCGAAAAAAAAATAAATTTGTCAAACGTCTCCTGTTAAAAGACCCCCCCCTTCTATCAAATTCCATAATTAAAAAAAAATAAAGTTTCGAAAATTCAATTTTAAAACGTTCCGTCGGTGCTATTCGATCTTAATACAACAACCGGAAGTCAATCTGATCGATTAGAAGAAAAATTGGAACAAATCGAAAAAAAAAAAAAAAAAATTTGTCAGACGTCCTCCCTGTTAAAAGACGAATAGCACCGACGGAACGTTTTAAAATTGAATTTTCGAAACTTTATTTTTTTTAATTATTGAATTAAAAAAAAATAAAGTTTCGAAAATTCAATTTTAAAACGTTCCGTCGGTGCTATTCGATCTTAATACAACAACCGGAAGTCAATCTGATCGATTAGAAGAAAAATTGGAACAAATCGAAAAAAAAAAAAAAAAATTGTCAAACGTCTCCCTGTTAAAAGACCCCCCCCTTCTATCAAATTCAATAATTTAAAAAAAAAATGAAGTTTCGAAAATTCAATTTTAAAACGTTCCGTCGGTGCTATTCGATCTTAATACAACAACCGGAAGTCAATCTGATCGATTAGAAGAAAAATTGGAACAAATCGAAAAAAAAAAAAAAAATTTTGTCAGACGTCTCCCTGTTAAAAGACGAATAGCACCGACGGAACGTTTTAAAATTGAATTTTCGAAACTTTATTTTTTTTTTTAATTATTGAATTAAAAAAAAATAAAGTTTCGAAAATTCAATTTTAAAACGTTCCGTCGGTGCTATTCGATCTTAATACAACAACCGGAAGTCAATCTGATCGATTAGAAGAAAAATTGGAACAAATCGAAAAAAAAAAAAAATAATTTGTCAAACGTCTCCCTGTTAAAAGACCCCCCCCTTCTATCAAATTCAATAATTTAAAAAAAAATAAAGTTTCGAAAATTCAATTTTAAAACGTTCCGTCGGTGCTATTCGATCTTAATACAACAACCGGAAGTCAATCTGATCGATTAGAAGAAAAATTGGAACAAATCGAAAAAAAAAAAAAAATTGTCGAACGTCTCCCTGTTAAAAGACCCCCTTCTATCAAATTCAATAATTTAAAAAAAAATAAAGTTTCGAAAATTCAATTTTAAAACGTTCCGTCGGTGCTATTCGATCTTAATACAACAACCGGAAGTCAATCTGATCGATTAGAAGAAAAATTGGAACAAATCGAAAAAAAAAAAAAAAATTGTCAAACGTCTCCCTGTTAAAAGACCCCCCCTTCTATCAAATTCAATAATTAAAAAAAAAATAAAGTTTCGAAAATTCAATTTTAAAACGTTCCGTCGGTGCTATTCGATCTTAATACAACAACCGGAAGTCAATCTGATCGATTAGAAGAAAAATTGGAACAAATCGAAAAAAAAAAAATAATTTGTCAAACGTCTCCCTGTTAAAAGACCCCCCCCTTCTATCAAATTCAATAATTTAAAAAAAAAAAATAAAGTTTCGAAAATTCAATTTTAAAACGTTCCGTCGGTGCTATTCGATCTTAATACAACAACCGGAAGTCAATCTGATCGATTAGAAGAAAAATTGGAACAAATCGAAAAAAAAAAAAAATTTGTCAAACGTCTCCCTGTTAAAAGACCCCCCCCTTCTATCAAATTCAATAATTTAAAAAAAAATAAAGTTTCGAAAATTCAATTTTAAAACGTTCCGTCGGTGCTATTCGATCTTAATACAACAACCGGAAGTCAATCTGATCGATTAGAAGAAAAATTGGAACAAATCGAAAAAAAAAAAAAAAAATTGTCAAACGTCTCCCTGTTAAAAGACCCCCCCCTTCTATCAAATTCAATAATTAAAAAAAAAATAAAGTTTCGAAAATTCAATTTTAAAACGTTCCGTCGGTGCTATTCGATCTTAATACAACAACCGGAAGTCAATCTGATCGATTAGAAGAAAAATTGGAACAAATCGAAAAAAAAAAATAAAAAAAATTGTGAAACGTCTCCGTGTTAAAAGACCCCCCCCTTCTATCAAATTCAATAATTTAAAAAAAAATAAAGTTTCGAAAATTCAATTTTAAAACGTTCCGTCGGTGCTATTCGATCTTAATACAACAACCGGAAGTCAATCTGATCGATTAGAAGAAAAATTGGAACAAATCGAAAAAAAAATAAATTTGTCAAACGTCTCCCTGTTAAAAGACCCCCCCCTTCTATCAAATTCCATAATTAAAAAAAAATAAAGTTTCGAAAATTCAATTTTAAAACGTTCCGTCGGTGCTATTCGATCTTAATACAACAACCGGAAGTCAATCTGATCGATTAGAAGAAAAATTGGAACAAATCGAAAAAAAAAAAAAAAAATTTGTCAGACGTCTCCCTGTTAAAAGACGAATAGCACCGACGGAACGTTTTAAAATTGAATTTTCGAAACTTTATTTTTTTTAATTATTGAATTAAAAAAAAATAAAGTTTCGAAAATTCAATTTTAAAACGTTCCGTCGGTGCTATTCGATCTTAATACAACAACCGGAAGTCAATCTGATCGATTAGAAGAAAAATTGGAACAAATCGAAAAAAAAAAAAAAAATTGTCAAACGTCTCCCTGTTAAAAGACCCCCCCCTTCTATCAAATTCAATAATTTAAAAAAAAAATGAAGTTTCGAAAATTCAATTTTAAAACGTTCCGTCGGTGCTATTCGATCTTAATACAACAACCGGAAGTCAATCTGATCGATTAGAAGAAAAATTGGAACAAATCGAAAAAAAAAAAAAAATTTTGTCAGACGTCTCCCTGTTAAAAGACGAATAGCACCGACGGAACGTTTTAAAATTGAATTTTCGAAACTTTATTTTTTTTTTTAATTATTGAATTAAAAAAAAATAAAGTTTCGAAAATTCAATTTTAAAACGTTCCGTCGGTGCTATTCGATCTTAATACAACAACCGGAAGTCAATCTGATCGATTAGAAGAAAAATTGGAACAAATCGAAAAAAAAAAAAATAATTTGTCAAACGTCTCCCTGTTAAAAGACCCCCCCCTTCTATCAAATTCAATAATTTAAAAAAAAAATAAAGTTTCGAAAATTCAATTTTAAAACGTTCCGTCGGTGCTATTCGATCTTAATACAACAACCGGAAGTCAATCTGATCGATTAGAAGAAAAATTGGAACAAATCGAAAAAAAAAAAAAAATTGTCGAACGTCTCCCTGTTAAAAGACCCCCCCCCCTTCTATCAAATTCAATAATTAAAAAAAAAATAAAGTTTCGAAAATTCAATTTTAAAACGTTCCGTCGGTGCTATTCGATCTTAATACAACAACCGGAAGTCAATCTGATCGATTAGAAGAAAAATTGGAACAAATCGAAAAAAAAAAAATAAAAAAAATTGTGAAACGTCTCCGTGTTAAAAGACCCCCCCCCTTCTATCAAATTCAATAATTAAAAAAAAAATAAAGTTTCGAAAATTCAATTTTAAAACGTTCCGTCGGTGCTATTCGATCTTAATACAACAACCGGAAGTCAATCTGATCGATTAGAAGAAAAATTGGAACAAATCGAAAAAAAAAAAAAAAAATTGTCAAACGTCTCCCTGTTAAAAGACCCCCCCCTTCTATCAAATTCAATAATTAAAAAAAAAAAATAAAGTTTTGAAAATTCAATTTTAAAACGTTCCGTCGGTGCTATTCGATCTTAATACAACAACCGGAAGTCAATCTGATCGATTAGAAGAAAAATTGGAACAAATCGAAAAAAAAAAAAAAAATTGTCAAACGTCTCCCTGTTAAAAGACCCCCCCCTTCTATCAAATTCAATAATTTAAAAAAAAATAAAGTTTCGAAAATTCAATTTTAAAACGTTCCGTCGGTGCTATTCGATCTTAATACAACAACCGGAAGTCAATCTGATCGATTAGAAGAAAAATTGGAACAAATCGAAAAAAAAAAAAAAATTTGTCAAACGTCTCCCTGTTAAAAGACCCCCCCCCCCCTTCTATCAAATTCAATAATTTAAAAAAAAAATAAAGTTTCGAAAATTCAATTTTAAAACGTTCCGTCGGTGCTATTCGATCTTAATACAACAACCGGAAGTCAATCTGATCGATTAGAAGAAAAATTGGAACAAATCGAAAAAAATAAAAAAAATTGTGAAACGTCTCCGTGTTAAAAGACCACCCCTTCTATCAAATTCAATAATTTAAAAAAAAATAAAGTTTCGAAAATTCAATTTTAAAACGTTCCGTCGGTGCTATTCGATCTTAATACAACAACCGGAAGTCAATCTGATCGATTAGAAGAAAAATTGGAACAAATCGAAAAAAAAAAAAAATTTTGTCAGACGTCTCCCTGTTAAAAGACGAATAGCACCGACGGAACGTTTTAAAATTGAATTTTCGAAACTTTATTTTTTTTTTAATTATTGAATTAAAAAAAAATAAAGTTTCGAAAATTCAATTTTAAAACGTTCCGTCGGTGCTATTCGATCTTAATACAACAACCGGAAGTCAATCTGATCGATTAGAAGAAAAATTGGAACAAATCGAAAAAAAAAAAAAATTGTCAAACGTCTCCCTGTTAAAAGACCCCCCCCTTCTATCAAATTCAATAATTTAAAAAAAAAATAAAGTTTCGAAAATTCAATTTTAAAACGTTCCGTCGGTGCTATTCGATCTTAATACAACAACCGGAAGTCAATCTGATCGATTAGAAGAAAAATTGGAACAAATCGAAAAAAAAAAAAAAATTGTCGAACGTCTCCGTGTTAAAAGACCCCCCCCTTCTATCAAATTCAATAATTTAAAAAAAAATAAAGTTTCGAAAATTCAATTTTAAAACGTTCCGTCGGTGCTATTCGATCTTAATACAACAACCGGAAGTCAATCTGATCGATTAGAAGAAAAATTGGAACAAATCGAAAAAAAAAAAAAAAATTTTGTCAGACGTCTCCCTGTTAAAAGACGAATAGCACCGACGGAACGTTTTAAAATTGAATTTTCGAAACTTTATTTTTTTTTTAATTATTGAATTAAAAAAAAATAAAGTTTCGAAAATTCAATTTTAAAACGTTCCGTCGGTGCTATTCGATCTTAATACAACAACCGGAAGTCAATCTGATCGATTAGAAGAAAAATTGGAACAAATCGAAAAAAAAAAAAAAAAATTGTCAAACGTCTCCCTGTTAAAAGACCCCCCCCTTCTATCAAATTCAATAATTTAAAAAAAAAATAAAGTTTCGAAAATTCAATTTTAAAACGTTCCGTCGGTGCTATTCGATCTTAATACAACAACCGGAAGTCAATCTGATCGATTAGAAGAAAAATTGGAACAAATCGAAAAAAAAAAAAATTGTCGAACGTCTCCCTGTTAAAAGACCCCCCCCTTCTATCAAATTCAATAATTAAAAAAAAAATAAAGTTTCGAAAATTCAATTTTAAAACGTTCCGTCGGTGCTATTCGATCTTAATACAACAACCGGAAGTCAATCTGATCGATTAGAAGAAAAATTGGAACAAATCGAAAAAAAAAAATAAAAAAATTTGTCAAACGTCTCCCTGTTAAAAGACCTTCTATCAAATTCCATAATTAAAAAAAAATAAAGTTTCGAAAATTCAATTTTAAAACGTTCCGTCGGTGCTATTCGATCTTAATACAACAACCGGAAGTCAATCTGATCGATTAGAAGAAAAATTGGAACAAATCGAAAAAAAAAAAAAAATTTTGTCAGACGTCTCCCTGTTAAAAGACGAATAGCACCGACGGAACGTTTTAAAATTGAATTTTCGAAACTTTATTTTTTTTTTAATTATTGAATTAAAAAAAAATAAAGTTTCGAAAATTCAATTTTAAAACGTTCCGTCGGTGCTATTCGATCTTAATACAACAACCGGAAGTCAATCTGATCGATTAGAAGAAAAATTGGAACAAATCGAAAAAAAAAAAAAAATTGTCAAACGTCTCCCTGTTAAAAGACCCCCCCCTTCTATCAAATTCAATAATTTAAAAAAAAATAAAGTTTCGAAAATTCAATTTTAAAACGTTCCGTCGGTGCTATTCGATCTTAATACAACAACCGGAAGTCAATCTGATCGATTAGAAGAAAAATTGGAACAAATCGAAAAAAAAAAAAAAATTTGTCAAACGTCTCCCTGTTAAAAGACCCCCCCCTTCTATCAAATTCAATAATTTAAAAAAAAAATAAAGTTTCGAAAATTCAATTTTAAAACGTTCCGTCGGTGCTATTCGATCTTAATACAACAACCGGAAGTCAATCTGATCGATTAGAAGAAAAATTGGAACAAATCGAAAAAAAAAAAAAAATTGTCGAACGTCTCCGTGTTAAAAGACGAATAGCACCGACGGAACGTTTTAAAATTGAATTTTCGAAACTTTATTTTTTTTTTAATTATTGAATTAAAAAAAAATAAAGTTTCGAAAATTCAATTTTAAAACGTTCCGTCGGTGCTATTCGATCTTAATACAACAACCGGAAGTCAATCTGATCGATTAGAAGAAAAATTGGAACAAATCGAAAAAAAAAAAAAAAAAAATTGTCAAACGTCTCCCTGTTAAAAGACCCCCCCCTTCTATCAAATTCAATAATTTAAAAAAAAATAAAGTTTCGAAAATTCAATTTTAAAACGTTCCGTCGGTGCTATTCGATCTTAATACAACAACCGGAAGTCAATCTGATCGATTAGAAGAAAAATTGGAACAAATCGAAAAAAAAAAAAAAAATTTGTCAAACGTCTCCCTGTTAAAAGACCCCCCCCCCCTTCTATCAAATTCAATAATTTAAAAAAAAAATAAAGTTTCGAAAATTCAATTTTAAAACGTTCCGTCGGTGCTATTCGATCTTAATACAACAACCGGAAGTCAATCTGATCGATTAGAAGAAAAATTGGAACAAATCGAAAAAAAAAAAAAAAATTTTGTCAGACGTCTCCCTGTTAAAAGACGAATAGCACCGACGGAACGTTTTAAAATTGAATTTTCGAAACTTTATTTTTTTTTTAATTATTGAATTAAAAAAAAATAAAGTTTCGAAAATTCAATTTTAAAACGTTCCGTCGGTGCTATTCGATCTTAATACAACAACCGGAAGTCAATCTGATCGATTAGAAGAAAAATTGGAACAAATCGAAAAAAAAAAAAAAAAATTGTCAAACGTCTCCCTGTTAAAAGACCCCCCCCTTCTATCAAATTCAATAATTTAAAAAAAAAATAAAGTTTCGAAAATTCAATTTTAAAACGTTCCGTCGGTGCTATTCGATCTTAATACAACAACCGGAAGTCAATCTGATCGATTAGAAGAAAAATTGGAACAAATCGAAAAAAAAAAAAAATTGTCGAACGTCTCCCTGTTAAAAGACGAATAGCACCGACGGAACGTTTTAAAATTGAATTTTCGAAACTTTATTTTTTTTTTAATTATTGAATTAAAAAAAAATAAAGTTTCGAAAATTCAATTTTAAAACGTTCCGTCGGTGCTATTCGATCTTAATACAACAACCGGAAGTCAATCTGATCGATTAGAAGAAAAATTGGAACAAATCGAAAAAAAAAAAATAATTTGTCAAACGTCTCCCTGTTAAAAGACCCCCCCCCCTTCTATCAAATTCAATAATTAAAAAAAAAATAAAGTTTCGAAAATTCAATTTTAAAACGTTCCGTCGGTGCTATTCGATCTTAATACAACAACCGGAAGTCAATCTGATCGATTAGAAGAAAAATTGGAACAAATCGAAAAAAAAAAAATTAAAAAAATTGTGAAACGTCTCCGTGTTAAAAGACCCCCCCCTTCTATCAAATTCAATAATTTAAAAAAAAATAAAGTTTCGAAAATTCAATTTTAAAACGTTCCGTCGGTGCTATTCGATCTTAATACAACAACCGGAAGTCAATCTGATCGATTAGAAGAAAAATTGGAACAAATCGAAAAAAAAAAATTTGTCAAACGTCTCCCTGTTAAAAGACCCCCCCCTTCTATCAAATTCCATAATTAAAAAAAAATAAAGTTTCGAAAATTCAATTTTAAAACGTTCCGTCGGTGCTATTCGATCTTAATACAACAACCGGAAGTCAATCTGATCGATTAGAAGAAAAATTGGAACAAATCGAAAAAAAAAAAAAAATTTTGTCAGACGTCTCCCTGTTAAAAGACGAATAGCACCGACGGAACGTTTTAAAATTGAATTTTCGAAACTTTATTTTTTTTTTAATTATTGCATTAAAAAAAAATAAAGTTTCGAAAATTCAATTTTAAAACGTTCCGTCGGTGCTATTCGATCTTAATACAACAACCGGAAGTCAATCTGATCGATTAGAAGAAAAATTGGAACAAATCGAAAAAAAAAAAAAAAAAATTGTCAAACGTCTCCCTGTTAAAAGACCCCCCCCTTCTATCAAATTCAATAATTTAAAAAAAAATAAAGTTTCGAAAATTCAATTTTAAAACGTTCCGTCGGTGCTATTCGATCTTAATACAACAACCGGAAGTCAATCTGATCGATTAGAAGAAAAATTGGAACAAATCGAAAAAAAAAAAAATAATTTGTCAAACGTCTCCCTGTTAAAAGACCCCCCCCTTCTATCAAATTCAATAATTTAAAAAAAAAATAAAGTTTCGAAAATTCAATTTTAAAACGTTCCGTCGGTGCTATTCGATCTTAATACAACAACCGGAAGTCAATCTGATCGATTAGAAGAAAAATTGGAACAAATCGAAAAAAAAAAAAAATTGTCGAACGTCTCCCTGTTAAAAGACCCCCCCCTTCTATCAAATTCAATAATTTAAAAAAAAATAAAGTTTCGAAAATTCAATTTTAAAACGTTCCGTCGGTGCTATTCGATCTTAATACAACAACCGGAAGTCAATCTGATCGATTAGAAGAAAAATTGGAACAAATCGAAAAAAAAAAAAAAAAAATTGTCAAACGTCTCCCTGTTAAAAGATCTTCTATCAAATTCAATAATTAAAAAAAAAATAAAGTTTCGAAAATTCAATTTTAAAACGTTCCGTCGGTGCTATTCGATCTTAATACAACAACCGGAAGTCAATCTGATCGATTAGAAGAAAAATTGGAACAAATCGAAAAAAAAAAATAAAAAAAAATTGTGAAACGTCTCCGTGTTAAAAGACCCCCCCCTTCTATCAAATTCAATAATTTAAAAAAAAATAAAGTTTCGAAAATTCAATTTTAAAACGTTCCGTCGGTGCTATTCGATCTTAATACAACAACCGGAAGTCAATCTGATCGATTAGAAGAAAAATTGGAACAAATCGAAAAAAAAAAAAAAAATTGTCAAACGTCTCCCTGTTAAAAGACCCCCCCTTCTATCAAATTCAATAATTTAAAAAAAAATAAAGTTTCGAAAATTCAATTTTAAAACGTTCCGTCGGTGCTATTCGATCTTAATACAACAACCGGAAGTCAATCTGATCGATTAGAAGAAAAATTGGAACAAATCGAAAAAAAAAAAAAATTTTGTCAGACGTCTCCCTGTTAAAAGACGAATAGCACCGACGGAACGTTTTAAAATTGAATTTTCGAAACTTTATTTTTTTTTAATTATTCAATTAAAAAAAAATAAAGTTTCGAAAATTCAATTTTAAAACGTTCCGTCGGTGCTATTCGATCTTGATACAACAACCGGAAGTCAATCTGATCGATTAGAAGAAAAATTGGAACAAATCAAAAAAAAAAAAAAATTGTCAAACGTCTCCCTGTTAAAAGACCCCCCCCTTCTATCAAATTCAATAATTTAAAAAAAAATAAAGTTTCGAAAATTCAATTTTAAAACGTTCCGTCGGTGCTATTCGATCTTAATACAACAACCGGAAGTCAATCTGATCGATTAGAAGAAAAATTGGAACAAATCGAAAAAAAAAAAAAATAATTTGTCAAACGTCTCCCTGTTAAAAGACCCCCCTTCTATCAAATTCAATAATTTAAAAAAAAAATAAAGTTTCGAAAATTCAATTTTAAAACGTTCCGTCGGTGCTATTCGATCTTAATACAACAACCGGAAGTCAATCTGATCGATTAGAAGAAAAATTGGAACAAATCGAAAAAAAAAAAAAAAATTGTCGAACGTCTCCCTGTTAAAAGACGAATAGCACCGACGGAACGTTTTAAAATTGAATTTTCGAAACTTTATTTTTTTTTAATTATTGAATTAAAAAAAAATAAAGTTTCGAAAATTCAATTTTAAAACGTTCCGTCGGTGCTATTCGATCTTAATACAACAACCGGAAGTCAATCTGATCGATTAGAAGAAAAATTGGAACAAATCGAAAAAAAAAAAAAAAAAATTGTCAAACGTCTCCCTGTTAAAAGACCCCCCCCTTCTATCAAATTCAATAATTTAAAAAAAAATAAAGTTTCGAAAATTCAATTTTAAAACGTTCCGTCGGTGCTATTCGATCTTAATACAACAACCGGAAGTCAATCTGATCGATTAGAAGAAAAATTGGAACAAATCGAAAAAAAAAAAATAATTTGTCAAACGTCTCCCTGTTAAAAGACCCCCCCCTTCTATCAAATTCAATAATTTAAAAAAAAATAAAGTTTCGAAAATTCAATTTTAAAACGTTCCGTCGGTGCTATTCGATCTTAATACAACAACCGGAAGTCAATCTGATCGATTAGAAGAAAAATTGGAACAAATCGAAAAAAAAAAAAAAATTGTCGAACGTCTCCCTGTTAAAAGACCCCCCCCCTTCTATCAAATTCAATAATTAAAAAAAAAATAAAGTTTTGAAAATTCAATTTTAAAACGTTCCGTCGGTGCTATTCGATCTTAATACAACAACCGGAAGTCAATCTGATCGATTAGAAGAAAAATTGGAACAAATCGAAAAAAAAAAAAAAAATTGTCAAACGTCTCCCTGTTAAAAAAATTGTGAAACGTCTCCGTGTTAAAAGACCCCCCCCCTTCTATCAAATTCAATAATTAAAAAAAAAATAAAGTTTCGAAAATTCAATTTTAAAACGTTCCGTCGGTGCTATTCGATTTTAATACAACAACCGGAAGTCAATCTGATCGATTAGAAGAAAAATTGGAACAAATCGAAAAAAAAAAATAAAAAAAATTGTGAAACGTCTCCGTGTTAAAAGACGTTAATTTAAAAAAAAATAAAGTTTCGAAAATTCAATTTTAAAACGTTCCGTCGGTGCTATTCGATCTTAATACAACAAACGGAAGTCAATCTGATCGATTAGAAGAAAAATTGGAACAAATCGAAAAAAAAAAAAAAAATTTTGTCAAACGTCTCCCTGTTAAAAGACCCCCCCCTTCTATCAAATTCAATAATTAAAAAAAAAATAAAGTTTTGAAAATTCAATTTTAAAACGTTCCGTCGGTGCTATTCGATCTTAATACAACAACCGGAAGTCAATCTGATCGATTAGAAGAAAAATTGGAACAAATCGAAAAAAAAAAAAAAAATTGTCAAACGTCTCCCTGTTAAAAGACCCCCCCTTCTATCAAATTCAATAATTAAAAAAAAAATAAAGTTTCGAAAATTCAATTTTAAAACGTTCCGTCGGTGCTATTCGATCTTAATACAACAACCGGAAGTCAATCTGATCGATTAGAAGAAAAATTGGAACAAATCGAAAAAAAAAAAATAAAAAAAATTGTGAAACGTCTCCGTGTTAAAAGACCCCCCCCTTCTATCAAATTCAATAATTTAAAAAAAAATAAAGTTTCGAAAATTCAATTTTAAAACGTTCCGTCGGTGCTATTCGATCTTAATACAACAACCGGAAGTCAATCTGATCGATTAGAAGAAAAATTGGAACAAATCGAAAAAAAAAAAAATTTGTCAAACGTCTCCCTGTTAAAAGACCCCCCCCTTCTATCAAATTCCATAATTAAAAAAAAATAAAGTTTCGAAAATTGAATTTTAAACGTTCCGTCGGTGCTATTCGATCTTAATACAACAACCGGAAGTCAATCTGATCGATTAGAAGAAAAATTGGAACAAATCGAAAAAAAAAAAAAATTTTGTCAGACGTCTCCCTGTTAAAAGACGAATAGCACCGACGGAACGTTTTAAAATTGAATTTTCGAAACTTTATTTTTTTTTTAATTATTGAATTAAAAAAAAATAAAGTTTCGAAAATTCAATTTTAAAACGTTCCGTCGGTGCTATTCGATCTTAATACAACAACCGGAAGTCAATCTGATCGATTAGAAGAAAAATTGGAACAAATCGAAAAAAAAAAAAATTTGTCAAACGTCTCCCTGTTAAAAGACCCCCCCCTTCTATCAAATTCCATAATTAAAAAAAAATAAAGTTTCGAAAATTCAATTTTAAAACGTTCCGTCGGTGCTATTCGATCTTAATACAACAACCGGAAGTCAATCTGATCGATTAGAAGAAAAATTGGAACAAATCGAAAAAAAAAAAAAAATTTTGTCAGACGTCTCCCTGTTAAAAGACGAATAGCACCGACGGAACGTTTTAAAATTGAATTTTCGAAACTTTATTTTTTTTTTAATTATTGAATTAAAAAAAAATAAAGTTTCGAAAATTCAATTTTAAAACGTTCCGTCGGTGCTATTCGATCTTAATACAACAACCGGAAGTCAATCTGATCGATTAGAAGAAAAATTGGAACAAATCGAAAAAAAAAAAAAAAAATTGTCAAACGTCTCCCTGTTAAAAGACCCCCCCCTTCTATCAAATTCAATAATTTAAAAAAAAATAAAGTTTCGAAAATTCAATTTTAAAACGTTCCGTCGGTGCTATTCGATCTTAATACAACAACCGGAAGTCAATCTGATCGATTAGAAGAAAAATTGGAACAAATCGAAAAAAAAAAAAATAATTTGTCAAACGTCTCCCTGTTAAAAGACCCCCCCCTTCTATCAAATTCAATAATTTAAAAAAAAAATAAAGTTTCGAAAATTCAATTTTAAAACGTTCCGTCGGTGCTATTCGATCTTAATACAACAACCGGAAGTCAATCTGATCGATTAGAAGAAAAATTGGAACAAATCGAAAAAAAAAAAAAAAATTGTCGAACGTCTCCCTGTTAAAAGACCCCCCCCTTCTATCAAATTCAATAATTTAAAAAAAAATAAAGTTTCGAAAATTCAATTTTAAAACGTTCCGTCGGTGCTATTCGATCTTAATACAACAACCGGAAGTCAATCTGATCGATTAGAAGAAAAATTGGAACAAATCGAAAAAAAAAAAAAAAATTGTCGAACGTCTCCCTGTTAAAAGACCCCCCCCTTCTATCAAATTCAATAATTTAAAAAAAAATAAAGTTTCGAAAATTCAATTTTAAAACGTTCCGTCGGTGCTATTCGATCTTAATACAACAACCGGAAGTCAATCTGATCGATTAGAAGAAAAATTGGAACAAATCGAAAAAAAAAAAAAAAATTGTCAAACGTCTCCCTGTTAAAAAAATTGTGAAACGTCTCCGTGTTAAAAGACCCCCCCCCCTTCTATCAAATTCAATAATTAAAAAAAAAATAAAGTTTCGAAAATTCAACTTTAAAACGTTCCGTCGGTGCTATTCGATTTTAATACAACAACCGGAAGTCAATCTGATCGATTAGAAGAAAAATTGGAACAAATCGAAAAAAAAAAATAAAAAAAATTGTGAAACGTCTCCGTGTTAAAAGACCCCCTTCTATCAAATTCAATAATTTAAAAAAAAATAAAGTTTCGAAAATTCAATTTTAAAACGTTCCGTCGGTGCTATTCGATCTTAATACAACAAACGGAAGTCAATCTGATCGATTAGAAGAAAAATTGGAACAAATCGAAAAAAAAAAAAAAAAAATTTTGTCAAACGTCTCCCTGTTAAAAGACCCCCCCTTCTATCAAATTCAATAATTAAAAAAAAAATAAAGTTTTGAAAATTCAATTTTAAAACGTTCCGTCGGTGCTATTCGATCTTAATACAACAACCGGAAGTCAATCTGATCGATTAGAAGAAAAATTGGAACAAATCGAAAAAAAAAAAAATTTGTCAAACGTCTCCCTGTTAAAAGACCCCCCCCTTCTATCAAATTCCATAATTAAAAAAAAATAAAGTTTCGAAAATTCAATTTTAAACGTTCCGTCGGTGCTATTCGATCTTAATACAACAACCGGAAGTCAATCTGATCGATTAGAAGAAAAATTGGAACAAATCGAAAAAAAAAAAAAATTTTGTCAGACGTCTCCCTGTTAAAAGACGAATAGCACCGACGGAACGTTTTAAAATTGAATTTTCGAAACTTTATTTTTTTTTTAATTATTGAATTAAAAAAAAATAAAGTTTCGAAAATTCAATTTTAAAACGTTCCGTCGGTGCTATTCGATCTTAATACAACAACCGGAAGTCAATCTGATCGATTAGAAGAAAAATTGGAACAAATCGAAAAAAAAAAAAATTTGTCAAACGTCTCCCTGTTAAAAGACCCCCCCCTTCTATCAAATTCCATAATTAAAAAAAAATAAAGTTTCGAAAATTCAATTTTAAAACGTTCCGTCGGTGCTATTCGATCTTAATACAACAACCGGAAGTCAATCTGATCGATTAGAAGAAAAATTGGAACAAATCGAAAAAAAAAAAAAAATTTTGTCAGACGTCTCCCTGTTAAAAGACGAATAGCACCGACGGAACGTTTTAAAATTGAATTTTCGAAACTTTATTTTTTTTTTAATTATTGAATTAAAAAAAAATAAAGTTTCGAAAATTCAATTTTAAAACGTTCCGTCGGTGCTATTCGATCTTAATACAACAACCGGAAGTCAATCTGATCGATTAGAAGAAAAATTGGAACAAATCGAAAAAAAAAAAAAAAATTGTCAAACGTCTCCCTGTTAAAAGACCCCCCCCTTCTATCAAATTCAATAATTTTAAAAAAAATAAAGTTTCGAAAATTCAATTTTAAAACGTTCCGTCGGTGCTATTCGATCTTAATACAACAACCGGAAGTCAATCTGATCGATTAGAAGAAAAATTGGAACAAATCGAAAAAAAAAAAAATAATTTGTCAAACGTCTCCCTGTTAAAAGACCCCCCCCCTTCTATCAAATTCAATAATTTAAAAAAAAAATAAAGTTTCGAAAATTCAATTTTAAAACGTTCCGTCGGTGCTATTCGATCTTAATACAACAACCGGAAGTCAATCTGATCGATTAGAAGAAAAATTGGAACAAATCGAAAAAAAAAAAAAAAAATTGTCGAACGTCTTCCTGTTAAAAGACCCCCCCCTTCTATCAAATTCAATAATTTAAAAAAAAATAAAGTTTCGAAAATTCAATTTTAAAACGTTCCGTCGGTGCTATTCGATCTTAATACAACAACCGGAAGTCAATCTGATCGATTAGAAGAAAAATTGGAACAAATCGAAAAAAAAAAAAAAAAATTGTCAAACGTCTCCGTGTTAAAAGACCCCCCCCTTCTATCAAATTCAATAATTTAAAAAAAAATAAAGTTTCGAAAATTCAATTTTAAAACGTTCCGTCGGTGCTATTCGATCTTAATACAACAACCGGAAGTCAATCTGATCGATTAGAAGAAAAATTGGAACAAATCGAAAAAAAAAAAAAAAAAAATTGTCAAACGTCTCCCTGTTAAAAGACCCCCCCTTCTATCAAATTCAATAATTTAAAAAAAAATAAAGTTTCGAAAATTCAATTTTAAAACGTTCCGTCGGTGCTATTCGATCTTAATACAACAAACGGAAGTCAATCTGATCGATTAGAAGAAAAATTGGAACAAATCGAAAAAAAAAAAAAAAATTTTGTCAAACGTCTCCCTGTTAAAAGACCCCCCCTTCTATCAAATTCAATAATTAAAAAAAAAATAAAGTTTTGAAAATTCAATTTTAAAACGTTCCGTCGGTGCTATTCGATCTTAATACAACAACCGGAAGTCAATCTGATCGATTAGAAGAAAAATTGGAACAAATCGAAAAAAAAAAAAAAAATTGTCAAACGTCTCCCTGTTAAAAGACCCCCCCCTTCTATCAAATTCAATAATTTAAAAAAAAATAAAGTTTCGAAAATTCAATTTTAAAACGTTCCGTTCGTGCTATTCGATCTTAATACAACAACCGGAAGTCAATCTGATCGATTAGAAGAAAAATTGGAACAAATCGAAAAAAAAAAAAAAAATTGTCAAACGTCTCCCTGTTAAAAGACCCCCCCTTCTATCAAATTCAATAATTTAAAAAAAAAATAAAGTTTCGAAAATTCAATTTTAAAACGTTCAGTCGGTGCTATTCGATCTTAATACAACAACCGGAAGTCAATCTGATCGATTAGAAGAAAAATTGGAACAAATCGAAAAAAAAAAAAATAATTTGTCAAACGTCTCCCTGTTAAAAGACCCCCCCCTTCTATCAAATTCAATAATTTAAAAAAAAATAAAGTTTCGAAAATTCAATTTTAAAACGTTCCGTCGGTGCTATTCGATCTTAATACAACAACCGGAAGTCAATCTGATCGATTAGAAGAAAAATTGGAACAAATCGAAAAAAAAAAAAATAATTTGTCATACGTCTCCCTGTTAAAAGACCCCCCCCTTCTATCAAATTCAATAATTTAAAAAAAAAATAAAGTTTCGAAAATTCAATTTTAAAACGTTCCGTCGGTGCTATTCGATCTTAATACAACAACCGGAAGTCAATCTGATCGATTAGAAGAAAAATTGGAACAAATCGAAAAAAAAAAAAAAAAATTGTCGAACGTCTTCCTGTTAAAAGACCCCCCCCTTCTATCAAATTCAATAATTTAAAAAAAAATAAAGTTTCGAAAATTCAATTTTAAAACGTTCCGTCGGTGCTATTCGATCTTAATACAACAACCGGAAGTCAATCTGATCGATTAGAAGAAAAATTGGAACAAATCGAAAAAAAAAAAAAAAATTGTCAAACGTCTCCGTATTAAAAGACCCCCCCCCTTCTATCAAATTCAATAATTTAAAAAAAAATAAAGTTTCGAAAATTCAATTTTAAAACGTTCCGTCGGTGCTATTCGATCTTAATACAACAACCGGAAGTCAATCTGATCGATTAGAAGAAAAATTGGAACAAATCGAAAAAAAAAAAAAAAAATTGTCAAACGTCTCCCTGTTAAAAGACCCCCCCTTCTATCAAATTCAATAATTTAAAAAAAAATAAAGTTTCGAAAATTCAATTTTAAAACGTTCCGTCGGTGCTATTCGATCTTAATACAACAAACGGAAGTCAATCTGATCGATTAGAAGAAAAATTGGAACAAATCGAAAAAAAAAAAAAAAATTTGTCAAACGTCTCCCTGTTAAAAGACCCCCCCTTCTATCAAATTCAATAATTAAAAAAAAAATAAAGTTTTGAAAATTCAATTTTAAAACTAAAACGTTCCGTCGGTGCTATTCGATCTTAATACAACAACCGGAAGTCAATCTGATCGATTAGAAGAAAAATTGGAACAAATCGAAAAAAAAAAAAAAATTGTCAAACGTCTCCCTGTTAAAAGACCCCCCCCTTCTATCAAATTCAATAATTTAAAAAAAAAAAAAGTTTCGAAAATTCAATTTTAAAACGTTCCGTTCGTGCTATTCGATCTTAATACAACAACCGGAAGTCAATCTGATCGATTAGAAGAAAAATTGGAACAAATCGAAAAAAAAAAAAAAATTGTCAAACGTCTCCCTGTTAAAAGACCCCCCCCTTCTATCAAATTCAATAATTTAAAAAAAAATAAAGTTTCGAAAATTCAATTTTAAAACGTTCCGTTCGTGCTATTCGATCTTAATACAACAACCGGAAGTCAATCTGATCGATTAGAAGAAAAATTGGAACAAATCGAAAAAAAAAAAAAAAATTGTCAAACGTCTCCCTGTTAAAAGACCCCCCCCTTCTATCAAATTCAATAATTTAAAAAAAAAAAAAGTTTCGAAAATTCAATTTTAAAACGTTCCGTTCGTGCTATTCGATCTTAATACAACAACCGGAAGTCAATCTGATCGATTAGAAGAAAAATTGGAACAAATCGAAAAAAAAAAAAAAAATTGTCAAACGTCTCCCTGTTAAAAGACCCCCCCCTTCTATCAAATTCAATAATTTAAAAAAAAATAAAGTTTCGAAAATTCAATTTTAAAACGTTCCGTCGGTGCTATTCGATCTTAATACAACAACCGGAAGTCAATCTGATCGATTAGAAGAAAAATTGGAACAAATCGAAAAAAAAAAAAAAAAATTGTCAAACGTCTCCCTGTTAAAAGACCCCCCCTTCTATCAAATTCAATAATTTAAAAAAAAATAAAGTTTCGAAAATTCAATTTTAAAACGTTCCGTCGGTGCTATTCGATCTTAATACAACAAACGGAAGTCAATCTGATCGATTAGAAGAAAAATTGGAACAAATCGAAAAAAAAAAAAAAAATTTGTCAAACGTCTCCCTGTTAAAAGACCCCCCCCTTCTATCAAATTCAATAATTAAAAAAAAATAAAGTTTTGAAAATTCAATTTTAAAACGTTCCGTCGGTGCTATTCGATCTTAATACAACAACCGGAAGTCAATCTGATCGATTAGAAGAAAAATTGGAACAAATCGAAAAAAAAAAAAAAATTTGTCAAACGTCTCCCTGTTAAAAGACCCCCCCCTTCTATCAAATTCAATAATTTAAAAAAAAAATAAAGTTTCGAAAATTCAATTTTAAAACGTTCCGTCGGTGCTATTCGATCTTAATACAACAACCGGAAGTCAATCTGATCGATTAGAAGAAAAATTGGAACAAATCGAAAAAAAAAAAAAAAATTGTCAAACGTCTCCCTGTTAAAAGACCCCCCCCTTCTATCAAATTCAATAATTAAAAAAAAAATAAAGTTTCGAAAATTCAATTTTAAAACGTTCCGTCGGTGCTATTCGATCTTAATACAACAACCGGAAGTCAATCTGATCGATTAGAAGAAAAATTGGAACAAATCGAAAAAAAAAAATAAAAAAAATTGTGAAACGTCTCCGTGTTAAAAGACCCCTTCTATCAAATTCAATAATTTAAAAAAAAATAAAGTTTCGAAAATTCAATTTTAAAACGTTCCGTCGGTGCTATTCGATCTTAATACAACAACCGGAAGTCAATCTGATCGATTAGAAGAAAAATTGGAACAAATCGAAAAAAAAAAAAATTTGTCAAACGTCTCCCTGTTAAAAGACCCCCCCCTTCTATCAAATTCCATAATTAAAAAAAAAATAAAGTTTCGAAAATTCAATTTTAAAACGTTCCGTCGGTGCTATTCGATCTTAATACAACAACCGGAAGTCAATCTGATCGATTAGAAGAAAAATTGGAACAAATCGAAAAAAAAAAAAAAAAAAATTGTCAAACGTCTCCCTGTTAAAAGACCCCCCCCTTCTATCAAATTCAATAATTTAAAAAAAAATAAAGTTTCGAAAGTTCAATTTTAAAACGTTCCGTTCGTGCTATTCGATCTTAATACAACAACCGGAAGTCAATCTGATCGATTAGAAGAAAAATTGGAACAAATCGAAAAAAAAAAAAAAAATTTGTCAAACGTCTCCCTGTTAAAAGACCCCCCCCTTCTATCAAATTCAATAATTTAAAAAAAAAAATAAAGTTTCGAAAATTCAATTTTAAAACGTTCCGTCGGTGCTATTCGATCTTAATACAACAACCGGAAGTCAATCTGATCGATTAGAAGAAAAATTGGAACAAATCGAAAAAAAAAAAAAAAAATTGTCAAACGTCTCCCTGTTAAAAGACCCCCCCTTCTATCAAATTCAATAATTTAAAAAAAAATAAAGTTTCGAAAATTCAATTTTAAAACGTTCCGTCGGTGCTATTCGATCTTAATACAACAAACGGAAGTCAATCTGATCGATTAGAAGAAAAATTGGAACAAATCGAAAAAAAAAAAAAAAATTTTGTCAAACGTCTCCCTGTTAAAAGACCCCCCCTTCTATCAAATTCAATAATTAAAAAAAAAAATAAAGTTTTGAAAATTCAATTTTAAAACGTTCCGTCGGTGCTATTCGATCTTAATACAACAACCGGAAGTCAATCTGATCGATTAGAAGAAAAATTGGAACAAATCGAAAAAAAAAAAAAAAATTGTCAAACGTCTCCCTGTTAAAAGACCCCCCCTTCTATCAAATTCAATAATTTAAAAAAAAAATAAAGTTTCGAAAATTCAATTTTAAAACGTTCCGTCGGTGCTATTCGATCTTAATACAACAACCGGAAGTCAATCTGATCGATTAGAAGAAAAATTGGAACAAATCGAAAAAAAAAAAAATTTGTCAAACGTCTCCCTGTTAAAAGACCCCCCCTTCTATCAAATTCAATAATTTAAAAAAAAAATAAAGTTTCGAAAATTCAATTTTAAAACGTTCCGTCGGTGCTATTCGATCTTAATACAACAACCGGAAGTCAATCTGATCGATTAGAAGAAAAATTGGAACAAATCGAAAAAAAAAAAAAAAATTGTCGAACGTCTCCCTGTTAAAAGACCCCCCCCTTCTATCAAATTCAATAATTTAAAAAAAAATAAAGTTTCGAAAATTCAATTTTAAAACGTTCCGTCGGTGCTATTCGATCTTAATACAACAACCGGAAGTCAATCTGATCGATTAGAAGAAAAATTGGAACAAATCGAAAAAAAAAAAAAAAATTGTCAAACGTCTCCCTGTTAAAAGACCCCCCCCTTCTATCAAATTCAATAATTAAAAAAAAAATAAAGTTTCGAAAATTCAATTTTAAAACGTTCCGTCGGTGCTATTCGATCTTAATACAACAACCGGAAGTCAATCTGATCGATTAGAAGAAAAATTGGAACAAATCGAAAAAAAAAAATAAAAAAAATTGTGAAACGTCTCCGTGTTAAAAGACCCCCCCTTCTATCAAATTCAATAATTTAAAAAAAAATAAAGTTTCGAAAATTCAATTTTAAAACGTTCCGTCGGTGCTATTCGATCTTAATACAACAACCGGAAGTCAATCTGATCGATTAGAAGAAAAATTGGAACAAATCGAAAAAAAAAAATTTGTCAAACGTCTCCCTGTTAAAAGACCCCCCCCTTCTATCAAATTCCATAATTAAAAAAAAAAAAGTTTCGAAAATTCAATTTTAAAACGTTCCGTCGGTGCTATTCGATCTTAATACAACAACCGGAAGTCAATCTGATCGATTAGAAGAAAAATTGGAACAAATCGAAAAAAAAAAAATTTTGTCAGACGTCTCCCTGTTAAAAGACGAATAGCACCGACGGAACGTTTTAAAATTGAATTTTCGAAACTTTATTTTTTTTTTAATTATTGAATTAAAAAAAAATAAAGTTTCGAAAATTCAATTTTAAAACGTTCCGTCGGTGCTATTCGATCTTAATACAACAACCGGAAGTCAATCTGATCGATTAGAAGAAAAATTGGAACAAATCGAAAAAAAAAAAAAAAAAATTGTCAAACGTCTCCCTGTTAAAAGACCCCCCCCTTCTATCAAATTCAATAATTTAAAAAAAAATAAAGTTTCGAAAATTCAATTTTAAAACGTTCCGTCGGTGCTATTCGATCTTAATACAACAACCGGAAGTCAATCTGATCGATTAGAAGAAAAATTGGAACAAATCGAAAAAAAAAAAATAATTTGTCAAACGTCTCCCTGTTAAAAGACCCCCCCCTTCTATCAAATTCAATAATTAAAAAAAAAAATAAAGTTTCGAAAATTCAATTTTAAAACGTTCCGTCGGTGCTATTCGATCTTAATACAACAACCGGAAGTCAATCTGATCGATTAGAAGAAAAATTGGAACAAATCGAAAAAAAAAAAAAAAATTGTCGAACGTCTCCCTGTTAAAAGACCCCCCCCTTCTATCAAATTCAATAATTTAAAAAAAAATAAAGTTTCGAAAATTCTATTTTAAAACGTTCCGTCGGTGCTATTCGATCTTAATACAACAACCGGAAGTCAATCTGATCGATTAGAAGAAAAATTGGAACAAATCGAAAAAAAAAAAAAAAAATTGTCAAACGTCTCCCTGTTAAAAGACCCCCCCTTCTATCAAATTCAATAATTAAAAAAAAAATAAAGTTTCGAAAATTCAATTTTAAAACGTTCCGTCGGTGCTATTCGATCTTAATACAACAACCGGAAGTCAATCTGATCGATTAGAAGAAAAATTGGAACAAATCGAAAAAAAAAAATAAAAAAAATTGTGAAACGTCTCCGTGTTAAAAGACCCCCCCCTTCTATCAAATTCAATAATTTAAAAAAAAATAAAGTTTCGAAAATTCAATTTTAAAACGTTCCGTCGGTGCTATTCGATCTTAATACAACAACCGGAAGTCAATCTGATCGATTAGAAGAAAAATTGGAACAAATCGAAAAAAAAAAAAAAAAAATTGTCAAACGTCTCCCTGTTAAAAGACCCCCCCTTCTATCAAATTCAATAATTTAAAAAAAAATAAAGTTTCGAAAATTCAATTTTAAAACGTTCCGTCGGTGCTATTCGATCTTAATACAACAACCGGAAGTCAATCTGATCGATTAGAAGAAAAATTGGAACAAATCGAAAAAAAAAAAAAATTGTCAAACGTCTCCCTGTTAAAAGACCCCCCCCTTCCATCAAATTCAATAATTTAAAAAAAATAAAGTTTCGAAAATTCAATTTTAAAACGTTCCGTCGGTGCTATTCGATCTTAATACAACAACCGGAAGTCAATCTGATCGATTAGAAGAAAAATTGGAACAAATCGAAAAAAAAAAATAAAAAAAATTGTGAAACGTCTCCGTGTTAAAAGACCCCCCCTTCTATCAAATTCAATAATTTAAAAAAAAATAAAGTTTCGAAAATTCAATTTTAAAACGTTCCGTCGGTGCTATTCGATCTTAATACAACAACCGGAAGTCAATCTGATCGATTAGAAGAAAAATTGGAAAAAATCGAAAAAAAAAAAAATTTGTCAAACGTCTCCCTGTTAAAAGACCCCCCCCTTCTATCAAATTCAATAATTTAAAAAAAAAATAAAGTTTCGAAAATTCAATTTTAAAACGTTCCGTCGGTGCTATTCGATCTTAATACAACAACCGGAAGTCAATCTGATCGATTAGAAGAAAAATTGGAACAAATCGAAAAAAAAAAAAAAAAAATTGTCAAACGTCTCCCTGTTAAAAGACCCCCCCCCTTCTATCAAATTCAATAATTAAAAAAAAAATAAAGTTTCGAAAATTCAATTTTAAAACGTTCCGTCGGTGCTATTCGATCTTAATACAACAACCGGAAGTCAATCTGATCGATTAGAAGAAAAATTGGAACAAATCGAAAAAAAAAAAAAAAAAAAATTGTCAAACGTCTCCGTGTTAAAAGACCCCCCCCCTTCTATCAAATTCAATAATTTAAAAAAAATAAAGTTTCGAAAATTCAATTTTAAAACGTTCCGTCGGTGCTATTCGATCTTAATACAACAACCGGAAGTCAATCTGATCGATTAGAAGAAAAATTGGAACAAATCGAAAAAAAAAAAATTTGTCAAACGTCTCCCTGTTAAAAGACCCCCCCCTTCTATCAAATTCCATAATTAAAAAAAAATAAAGTTTCGAAAATTCAATTTTAAAACGTTCCGTCGGTGCTATTCGATCTTAATACAACAACCGGAAGTCAATCTGATCGATTAGAAGAAAAATTGGAACAAATCGAAAAAAAAAAAAAAAATTTTGTCAGACGTCTCCCTGTTAAAAGACGAATAGCACCGACGGAACGTTTTAAAATTGAATTTTCGAAACTTTATTTTTTTTTAATTATTGAATTAAAAAAAAATAAAGTTTCGAAAATTCAATTTTAAAACGTTCCGTCGGTGCTATTCGATCTTAATACAACAACCGGAAGTCAATCTGATCGATTAGAAGAAAAATTGGAACAAATCGAAAAAAAAAAAAAAAAATTGTCAAACGTCTCCCTGTTAAAAGACCCCCCCCTTCTATCAAATTCAATAATTTAAAAAAAATAAAGTTTCGAAAATTCAATTTTAAAACGTTCCGTCGGTGCTATTCGATCTTAATACAACAACCGGAAGTCAATCTGATCGATTAGAAGAAAAATTGGAACAAATCGAAAAAAAAAAAAATAATTTGTCAAACGTCTCCCTGTTAAAAGACCCCCCCCTTCTATCAAATTCAATAATTTAAAAAAAAAATAAAGTTTCGAAAATTCAATTTTAAAACGTTCCGTCGGTGCTATTCGATCTTAATACAACAACCGGAAGTCAATCTGATCGATTAGAAGAAAAATTGGAACAAATCGAAAAAAAAAAAAAATTGTCGAACGTCTCCCTGTTAAAAGACCCCCCCCCTTCTATCAAATTCAATAATTAAAAAAAAAATAAAGTTTTGAAAATTCAATTTTAAAACGTTCCGTCGGTGCTATTCGATCTTAATACAACAACCGGAAGTCAATCTGATCGATTAGAAGAAAAATTGGAACAAATCGAAAAAAAAAAAATTGTCGAACGTCTCCCTGTTAAAAGACCCCCCCCTTCTATCAAATTCAATAATTTAAAAAAAAATAAAGTTTCGAAAATTCAATTTTAAAACGTTCCGTCGGTGCTATTCGATCTTAATACAACAACCGGAAGTCAATCTGATCGATTAGAAGAAAAATTGGAACAAATCGAAAAAAAAAAAAAAATTGTCAAACGTCTCCCTGTTAAAAGACCCCCCCCTTCTATCAAATTCAATAATTTAAAAAAAAAATAAAGTTTCGAAAATTCAATTTTAAAACGTTGCGTCGGTGCTATTCGATCTTAATACAACAACCGGAAGTCAATCTGATCGATTAGAAGAAAAATTGGAACAAATCGAAAAAAAAAAAAAATTGTCGAACGTCTCCCTGTTAAAAGACCCCCCCCTTCTATCAAATTCAATAATTTAAAAAAAAATAAAGTTTCGAAAATTCAATTTTAAAACGTTCCGTCGGTGCTATTCGATCTTAATACAACAACCGGAAGTCAATCTGATCGATTAGAAGAAAAATTGGAACAAATCGAAAAAAAAAAAAAAATTGTCAAACGTCTCCCTGTTAAAAGACCCCCCCCTTCTATCAAATTCAATAATTAAAAAAAAATAAAG
>CAXIES010000022.1:0-19886 GCA_964023965.1 Melinopterus prodromus
GCCACAGTCTCAAAATATTGTTATTAACATGGCTTCACGGTCAACGGAGTTAAATAGATATAGTTCACTTAGTACTAAGATTTGTAAATAGGTGCAGATATTTCATTTCTAAAGAAATCAAAAATCAATGTTTGTTTCCTAAATTTGTTCATATTAATTTAAATGTTAAGTCAAGATTCACAGAATCCTTGACGTTGTTTGCTAAAAGAAAATGGCTTGATTTGGAAATTAAATATCTATACGCAAAAAGAAGTAGGTTAGAGTTAGAAAAATATAATTTGCATTTAAAACTTTGTAAAGATCTTTCAGATCTCAATTACCAACAATGGTTAGTGTTTCAACAAAACATGTACGAAATCATCAATCACAAAATGGATAAGGTTAATTTCAACCATAGGAAGAAACTCTCTTTGCTATCTCAACGAAACAGTGATGTTTTGTTGAAACAATTTCCAACTAAGAATTTAGATTGTAACATAGTTATTAATGAATCTTCTGAGTCCTTCTCAAAAACTGAAATTAACTTTCTGAATAAAGGCTTAAAATACAACTTGCCTAATAAAGGGATGCCTACCATAGAGTTAATATCAGGAATTGAATCTTCAATTAGCCAATGTAATGACACCACAAAAGCTGCAATCAGGAGCTCTTGTAAAAATCAGCTTTTAATGAATCAACAGGACTTTAAAGTTAGTAATGAATGTAAAGATCAATACAAAATTATTGAAGGACTCAAGAAGAAGAATTGTTTCTATCTTAAGGCTGACAAAGGTAATAAGGTGGTCATATTGGATAAAGCGGATTATTTTGATAGGATTGATAACTTAATTGCAAATGGTCCTTATAAGGAAATCAAGAAAAACCCACTGCCCAAACTAGTCCGTCAAATAAATAGTACGCTGTCCAGTTGTCCTAATCTTATCACCCGCCAAACTAGATTTAAACTCAAAGTTTCCAATCCTACTGTACCTAGATTATATGTTCTCCCCAAAATTCACAAACCTGGTAAATCAGTGAGACCTATTGTATCAGGTATTAACTCACCTACTTACCAGTTAGCGAAATGGTTATCGAATGAGTTCAACAATTTACCTGTTCCTCAACCAAGCTTCTCTGTTAATAACTCATTGGAGTTTATCAATAAGGTAAACAATATAAAATTAGAGGATGGCGAATTGTTGATTTCATTTGATGTTGCTTCACTGTTTCCTAGTGTGCCTATTCCGGAAACTTTGGAGTTTCTTAGGGAATTATTGTGCAATAACAACTTTGACCCGTCAGAAATAGATGAATATGTAAGATTGACTGCCCTTTGTATGTCTCAAAATTGTTTTCAAATAAACGGAAAGTTTTTTGAACAACTTGAGGGAACTGCAATGGGTAACTGTCTCTCACCTTTTATTGCCAACTTGTTTATGAGCAGATTTGAAACCAATGTAAAGTCTATAGCACCATATTTCCCTAAGACTTGGGTTAGGTATGTCGACGATATTTTTGCCATTTTTGACACCAAGAAGTGCAGTATTCAAGATTTTCTTCTCGTTTTGAATTCTAAGTTCAACACCATTAACTTTACTGTAGAACAAGAAGTTAACGGCCAACTTCCATTTTTAGATACTCTGGTAGTCAGGAATAGCAAAAATATAATAGAAATTGACGTGTATCGGAAAGGTACTAACACAATCAGGTTTATCCCTAATGATTCGCAGCATCCTTTTCAACAAAATTGTCTTTTATTAGTTGTTTAGTAAATAGGTTATTGAAATTTCCATTGTCCGCAGATAGATATCAGCAAGAATTATTGTTTATTAAGAATGTTGTCATATATAATGGGTACCCTGAGAAAATAGTTGATAGAATGATTAAGAAGCAGAATCAAAAAATGTATGTAAATCAAATATCTACTTTAAATACTTTGTCTGTAGAAAAGAAGAATTATGTTAAAATACCGTTCGATCGTGCATATACAAGGGGTTTGAGAAGTATTTTTACATCACAAAATCTCTGTTTAGCATATTCGACTCATAATAGCATAAAGAACCTTCTTGGAAACCCAAAGGATAAGGTAGATGTACTTGATAAATCTGGTATATATTGTATCAAATGTCATGACTGTGAAAAAGAATACGTAGGCCAGACTAGAAGAACAATTTTAACTAGGTTCAAAGAACATGTAGCTCATTTTAAATATAATCGTTTTGAAAAATCTAGTGTGGCTCAACATATTTTAGACACAGGTCATAAAGTAGTTGTATTGACTTAAAACTTGTAAAAGCTGTGTCAAATAATAGGGAACTAAACAGCTTGGAAAGTATCTTTATTCACTTGAATAGAGATAAATTAATAAATTCAGACAGGGGTCCTATACCTAGTTCGCCATTGTTTGACCTGCTTTAATTAAAACTTGTTTTTTTACGCTTCAATGATCAAAATTCACTGAGGCATGAACAACAAATGGGTATATATAGGATAATTTTTAACATGGACGTCACTTCCACTAGTGATTTGCTTGGAGAATATCCTGTAAAGATACTATGAAGTGCTAATCTCTCTTTTTCTTTTTTTAGGTTCTACTGAAGATGGCAACATAGTTGCTGAAATACGTATTTAGGTTTCTAAAATACTTGTTGTGGTTAGGGGTTTATAATTTTATTATTAAGTTCGCCACAGTCTCCAAAATATTGTTATTAACATGGCTTCCCGGTCAACGGAGTTAAATAGATATAGTTCACTTAGTACTAAGATTTGTAAAATAGGTGCAGATATTTCATTTCTAAAGAAATCCAAAAATCAATGTTTGTTTCCTAAATTTGTTCATATTAATTTAAATGTTAAGTCAAGATTCACAGAATCCTTGACGTTGTTTGCTAAAAGAAAATGGCTTGATTTGGAAATTAAATATCTATACGCAAAAAGAAGTAGGTTAGAGTTAGAAAAATATAATTTGCATTTAAAACTTTGTAAAGATCTTTCAGATCTCAATTACCAACAATGGTTAGTGTTTCAACAAAACATGTACGAAATCATCAATCACAAAATGGATAAGGTTAATTTCAACCATAGGAAGAAACTCTCTTTGCTATCTCAACGAAACAGTGATGTTTTGTTGAAACAATTTCCAACTAAGAATTTAGATTGTAACATAGTTATTAATGAATCTTCTGAGTCCTTCTCAAAAACTGAAATTAACTTTCTGAATAAAGGCTTAAAATACAACTTGCCTAATAAAGGGATGCCTACCATAGAGTTAATATCAGGAATTGAATCTTCAATTAGCCAATGTAATGACACCACAAAAGCTGCAATCAGGAGCTCTTGTAAAAATCAGCTTTTAATGAATCAACAGGACTTTAAAGTTAGTAATGAATGTAAAGATCAATACAAAATTATTGAAGGACTCAAGAAGAAGAATTGTTTCTATCTTAAGGCTGACAAAGGTAATAAGGTGGTCATATTGGATAAAGCGGATTATTTTGATAGGATTGATAACTTAATTGCAAATGGTCCTTATAAGGAAATCAGAAAAACCCACTGCCCAAACTAGTCCGTCAAATAAATAGTACGCTGTCCAGTTGTCCTAATCTTATCACCCGCCAAACTAGATTTAAACTCAAAGTTTCCAATCCTACTGTACCTAGATTATATGTTCTCCCCAAAATTCACAAACCTGGTAAATCAGTGAGACCTATTGTATCAGGTATTAACTCACCTACTTACCAGTTAGCGAAATGGTTATCGAATGAGTTCAACAATTTACCTGTTCCTCAACCAAGCTTCTCTGTTAATAACTCATTGGAGTTTATCAATAAGGTAAACAATATAAAATTAGAGGATGGCGAATTGTTGATTTCATTTGATGTTGCTTCACTGTTTCCTAGTGTGCCTATTCCGGAAACTTTGGAGTTTCTTAGGAATTATTGTGCAATAACAACTTTGACCCGTCAGAAATAGATGAATATGTAAGATTGACTGCCCTTTGTATGTCTCAAAATTGTTTTCAAATAAACGGAAAGTTTTTTGAACAACTTGAGGGAACTGCAATGGGTAACTGTCTCTCACCTTTTATTGCCAACTTGTTTATGAGCAGATTTGAAACCAATGTAAAGTCTATAGCACCATATTTCCCTAAGACTTGGGTTAGGTATGTCGACGATATTTTTGCCATTTTTGACACCAAGAAGTGCAGTATTCAAGATTTTCTTCTCGTTTTGAATTCTAAGTTCAACACCATTAACTTTACTGTAGAACAAGAAGTTAACGGCCAACTTCCATTTTTAGATACTCTGGTAGTCAGGAATAGCAAAAATATAATAGAAATTGACGTGTATCGGAAAGGTACTAACACAATCAGGTTTATCCCTAATGATTCGCAGCATCCTTTTCAACAAAATTGTCTTTTATTAGTTGTTTAGTAAATAGGTTATTGAAATTTCCATTGTCCGCAGATAGATATCAGCAAGAATTATTGTTTATTAAGAATGTTGTCATATATAATGGGTACCCTGAGAAAATAGTTGATAGAATGATTAAGAAGCAGAATCAAAAAATGTATGTAAATCAAATATCTACTTTAAATACTTTGTCTGTAGAAAAGAAGAATTATGTTAAAATACCGTTCGATCGTGCATATACAAGGGGTTTGAGAAGTATTTTTACATCACAAAATCTCTGTTTAGCATATTCGACTCATAATAGCATAAAGAACCTTCTTGGAAACCCAAAGGATAAGGTAGATGTACTTGATAAATCTGGTATATATTTGTATCAAATGTCATGACTGTGAAAAAGAATACGTAGGCCAGACTAGAAGAACAATTTTAACTAGGTTCAAAGAACATGTAGCTCATTTTAAATATAATCGTTTTGAAAAATCTAGTGTGGCTCAACATATTTTAGATACAGGTCATAAAGTAGTTGTAGATGACTTAAAACTTGTAAAAGCTGTGTCAAATAATAGGGAACTAAACAGCTTGGAAAGTATCTTTATTCACTTGAATAGAGATAAATTAATAAATTCAGACAGGGGTCCTATACCTAGTTCGCCATTGTTTTGACCTGCTTTAATTAAAACTTGTTTTTTACGCTTCAATGATCAAAATTCACTGAGGCATGAACAACAAATGGGTATATATAGGATAATTTTTAACATGGACGTCACTTCCACTAGTGATTTGCTTGGAGAATATCCTGTAAAGATACTATGAAGTGCTAATCTCTCTTTTTCTTTTTTTAGGTTCTACTGAAGATGGCAACATAGTTGCTGAAATACGTATTTAGGTTTCTAAAATACTTGTTGTGGTTAGGGGTTTATAATTTTATTATTAAGTTCGCCACAGTCTCCAAAATATTGTTATTAACATGGCTTCCCGGTCAACGGAGTTAAATAGATATAGTTCACTTAGTACTAAGATTTGTAAAATAGGTGCAGATATTTCATTTCTAAAGAAATCCAAAAATCAATGTTTGTTTCCTAAATTTGTTCATATTAATTTAAATGTTAAGTCAAGATTCACAGAATCCTTGACGTTGTTTGCTAAAAGAAAATGGCTTGATTTGGAAATTAAATATCTATACGCAAAAAGAAGTAGGTTAGAGTTAGAAAAATATAATTTGCATTTAAAACTTTGTAAAGATCTTTCAGATCTCAATTACCAACAATGGTTAGTGTTTCAACAAAACATGTACGAAATCATCAATCACAAAATGGATAAGGTTAATTTCAACCATAGGAAGAAACTCTCTTTGCTATCTCAACGAAACAGTGATGTTTTGTTGAAACAATTTCCAACTAAGAATTTAGATTGTAACATAGTTATTAATGAATCTTCTGAGTCCTTCTCAAAAACTGAAATTAACTTTCTGAATAAAGGCTTAAAATACAACTTGCCTAATAAAGGGATGCCTACCATAGAGTTAATATCAGGAATTGAATCTTCAATTAGCCAATGTAATGACACCACAAAAGCTGCAATCAGGAGTCTTGTAAAAATGCAGCTTTTAATGAATCAACAGGACTTTAAAGTTAGTAATGAATGTAAAGATCAATACAAAATTATTGAAGGACTCAAGAAGAAGAATTGTTTCTATCTTAAGGCTGACAAAGGTAATAAGGTGGTCATATTGGATAAAGCGGATTATTTTGATAGGATTGATAACTTAATTGCAAATGGTCCTTATAAGGAAATCAAGAAAAACCCACTGCCCAAACTAGTCCGTCAAATAAATAGTACGCTGTCCAGTTGTCCTAATCTTATCACCCGCCAAACTAGATTTAAACTCAAAGTTTCCAATCCTACTGTACCTAGATTATATGTTCTCCCCAAAATTCACAAACCTGGTAAATCAGTGAGACCTATTGTATCAGGTATTAACTCACCTACTTACCAGTTAGCGAAATGGTTATCGAATGAGTTCAACAATTTACCTGTTCCTCAACCAAGCTTCTCTGTTAATAACTCATTGGAGTTTATCAATAAGGTAAACAATATAAAATTAGAGGATGGCGAATTGTTGATTTCATTTGATGTTGCTTCACTGTTTCCTAGTGTGCCTATTCCGGAAACTTTGGAGTTTCTTAGGGAATTATTGTGCAATAACAACTTTGACCCGTCAGAAATAGATGAATATGTAAGATTGACTGCCCTTTGTATGTCTCAAAATTGTTTTCAAATAAACGGAAAGTTTTTTGAACAACTTGAGGGAACTGCAATGGGTAACTGTCTCTCACCTTTTATTGCCAACTTGTTTATGAGCAGATTTGAAACCAATGTAAAGTCTATAGCACCATATTTCCCTAAGACTTGGGTTAGGTATGTCGACGATATTTTTGCCATTTTTGACACCAAGAAGTGCAGTATTCAAGATTTTCTTCTCGTTTTGAATTCTAAGTTCAACACCATTAACTTTACTGTAGAACAAGAAGTTAACGGCCAACTTCCATTTTTAGATACTCTGGTAGTCGGGAATAGCAAAAATATAATAGAAATTGACGTGTATCGGAAAGGTACTAACACAATCAGGTTTATCCCTAATGATTCGCAGCATCCTTTTCAACAAAAATTGTCTTTTATTAGTTGTTTAGTAAATAGGTTATTGAAATTTCCATTGTCCGCAGATAGATATCAGCAAGAATTATTGTTTATTAAGAATGTTGTCATATATAATGGGTACCCTGAGAAAATAGTTGATAGAATGATTAAGAAGCAGAATCAAAAAATGTATGTAAATCAAATATCTACTTTAAATACTTTGTCTGTAGAAAAGAAGAATTATGTTAAAATACCGTTCGATCGTGCATATACAAGGGGTTTGAGAAGTATTTTTACATCACAAAATCTCTGTTTAGCATATTCGACTCATAATAGCATAAAGAACCTTCTTGGAAACCCAAAGGATAAGGTAGATGTACTTGATAAATCTGGTATATATTGTATCAAATGTCATGACTGTGAAAAAGAATACGTAGGCCAGACTAGAAGAACAATTTTAACTAGGTTCAAAGAACATGTAGCTCATTTTAAATATAATCGTTTTGAAAAATCTAGTGTGGCTCAACATATTTTAGATACAGGTCATAAAGTAGTTGTAGATGACTTAAAACTTGTAAAAGCTGTGTCAAATAATAGGGAACTAAACAGCTTGGAAAGTATCTTTATTCACTTGAATAGAGATAAATTAATAAATTCAGACAGGGGTCCTATACCTAGTTCGCCATTGTTTGACCTGCTTTAATTAAAACTTGTTTTTTACGCTTCAATGATCAAAATTCACTGAGGCATGAACAACAAATGGGTATATATAGGATAATTTTTAACATGGACGTCACTTCCACTAGTGATTTGCTTGGAGAATATCCTGTAAAGATACTATGAAGTGCTAATCTCTCTTTTTCTTTTTTTAGGTTCTACTGAAGATGGCAACATAGTTGCTGAAATACGTATTTAGGTTTCTAAAATACTTGTTGTGGTTAGGGGTTTATAATTTTATTATTAAGTTCGCCACAGTCTCCAAAATATTGTTAATAAATAATAAATAATAAATAATAAATAATAAATAATAAATAATAAATAATAAATAATAAATAATAAATAATAAATAATAAATAATAAATAATAAATAATAAATAATAAATAATAAATAATAAATAATAAATAATAAATAATAAATAATAAATAATAAATAATAAATAATAAATAATAAATAATAAATAATAAATAATAAATAATAAATAATAAATAATAAATAATAAATAATAAATAATAAATAATAAATAATAAATAATAAATAATAAATAATAAATAATAAATAATAAATAATAAATAATAAATAATAAATAATAAATAATAAATAATAAATAATAAATAATAAATAATAAATAATAAATAATAAATAATAAATAATAAATAATAAATAATAAATAATAAATAATAAATAATAAATAATAAATAATAAATAATAAATAATAAATAATAAATAATAAATAATAAATAATAAATAATAAATAATAAATAATAAATAATAAATAATAAATAATAAATAATAAATAATAAATAATAAATAATAAATAATAAATAATAAATAATAAATAATAAATAATAAATAATAAATAATAAATAATAAATAATAAATAATAAATAATAAATAATAAATAATAAATAATAAATAATAAATAATAAATAATAAATAATAAATAATAAATAATAAATAATAAATAATAAATAATAAATAATAAATAATAAATAATAAATAATAAATAATAAATAATAAATAATAAATAATAAATAATAAATAATAAATAATAAATAATAAATAATAAATAATAAATAATAAATAATAAATAATAAATAATAAATAATAAATAATAAATAATAAATAATAAATAATAAATAATAAATAATAAATAATAAATAATAAATAATAAATAATAAATAATAAATAATAAATAATAAATAATAAATAATAAATAATAAATAATAAATAATAAATAATAAATAATAAATAATAAATAATAAATAATAAATAATAAATAATAAATAATAAATAATAAATAATAAATAATAAATAATAAATAATAAATAATAAATAATAAATAATAAATAATAAATAATAAATAATAAATAATAAATAATAAATAATAAATAATAAATAATAAATAATAAATAATAAATAATAAATAATAAATAATAAATAATAAATAATAAATAATAAATAATAAATAATAAATAATAAATAATAAATAATAAATAATAAATAATAAATAATAAATAATAAATAATAAATAATAAATAATAAATAATAAATAATAAATAATAAATAATAAATAATAAATAATAAATAATAAATAATAAATAATAAATAATAAATAATAAATAATAAATAATAAATAATAAATAATAAATAATAAATAATAAATAATAAATAATAAATAATAAATAATAAATAATAAATAATAAATAATAAATAATAAATAATAAATAATAAATAATAAATAATAAATAATAAATAATAAATAATAAATAATAAATAATAAATAATAAATAATAAATAATAAATAATAAATAATAAATAATAAATAATAAATAATAAATAATAAATAATAAATAATAAATAATAAATAATAAATAATAAATAATAAATAATAAATAATAAATAATAAATAATAAATAATAAATAATAAATAATAAATAATAAATAATAAATAATAAATAATAAATAATAAATAATAAATAATAAATAATAAATAATAAATAATAAATAATAAATAATAAATAATAAATAATAAATAATAAATAATAAATAATAAATAATAAATAATAAATAATAAATAATAAATAATAAATAATAAATAATAAATAATAAATAATAAATAATAAATAATAAATAATAAATAATAAATAATAAATAATAAATAATAAATAATAAATAATAAATAATAAATAATAAATAATAAATAATAAATAATAAATAATAAATAATAAATAATAAATAATAAATAATAAATAATAAATAATAAATAATAAATAATAAATAATAAATAATAAATAATAAATAATAAATAATAAATAATAAATAATAAATAATAAATAATAAATAATAAATAATAAATAATAAATAATAAATAATAAATAATAAATAATAAATAATAAATAATAAATAATAAATAATAAATAATAAATAATAAATAATAAATAATAAATAATAAATAATAAATAATAAATAATAAATAATAAATAATAAATAATAAATAATAAATAATAAATAATAAATAATAAATAATAAATAATAAATAATAAATAATAAATAATAAATAATAAATAATAAATAATAAATAATAAATAATAAATAATAAATAATAAATAATAAATAATAAATAATAAATAATAAATAATAAATAATAAATAATAAATAATAAATAATAAATAATAAATAATAAATAATAAATAATAAATAATAAATAATAAATAATAAATAATAAATAATAAATAATAAATAATAAATAATAAATAATAAATAATAAATAATAAATAATAAATAATAAATAATAAATAATAAATAATAAATAATAAATAATAAATAATAAATAATAAATAATAAATAATAAATAATAAATAATAAATAATAAATAATAAATAATAAATAATAAATAATAAATAATAAATAATAAATAATAAATAATAAATAATAAATAATAAATAATAAATAATAAATAATAAATAATAAATAATAAATAATAAATAATAAATAATAAATAATAAATAATAAATAATAAATAATAAATAATAAATAATAAATAATAAATAATAAATAATAAATAATAAATAATAAATAATAAATAATAAATAATAAATAATAAATAATAAATAATAAATAATAAATAATAAATAATAAATAATAAATAATAAATAATAAATAATAAATAATAAATAATAAATAATAAATAATAAATAATAAATAATAAATAATAAATAATAAATAATAAATAATAAATAATAAATAATAAATAATAAATAATAAATAATAAATAATAAATAATAAATAATAAATAATAAATAATAAATAATAAATAATAAATAATAAATAATAAATAATAAATAATAAATAATAAATAATAAATAATAAATAATAAATAATAAATAATAAATAATAAATAATAAATAATAAATAATAAATAATAAATAATAAATAATAAATAATAAATAATAAATAATAAATAATAAATAATAAATAATAAATAATAAATAATAAATAATAAATAATAAATAATAAATAATAAATAATAAATAATAAATAATAAATAATAAATAATAAATAATAAATAATAAATAATAAATAATAAATAATAAATAATAAATAATAAATAATAAATAATAAATAATAAATAATAAATAATAAATAATAAATAATAAATAATAAATAATAAATAATAAATAATAAATAATAAATAATAAATAATAAATAATAAATAATAAATAATAAATAATAAATAATAAATAATAAATAATAAATAATAAATAATAAATAATAAATAATAAATAATAAATAATAAATAATAAATAATAAATAATAAATAATAAATAATAAATAATAAATAATAAATAATAAATAATAAATAATAAATAATAAATAATAAATAATAAATAATAAATAATAAATAATAAATAATAAATAATAAATAATAAATAATAAATAATAAATAATAAATAATAAATAATAAATAATAAATAATAAATAATAAATAATAAATAATAAATAATAAATAATAAATAATAAATAATAAATAATAAATAATAAATAATAAATAATAAATAATAAATAATAAATAATAAATAATAAATAATAAATAATAAATAATAAATAATAAATAATAAATAATAAATAATAAATAATAAATAATAAATAATAAATAATAAATAATAAATAATAAATAATAAATAATAAATAATAAATAATAAATAATAAATAATAAATAATAAATAATAAATAATAAATAATAAATAATAAATAATAAATAATAAATAATAAATAATAAATAATAAATAATAAATAATAAATAATAAATAATAAATAATAAATAATAAATAATAAATAATAAATAATAAATAATAAATAATAAATAATAAATAATAAATAATAAATAATAAATAATAAATAATAAATAATAATAAATAATAAATAATAAATAATAAATAATAAATAATAAATAATAAATAATAAATAATAAATAATAAATAATAAATAATAAATAATAAATAATAAATAATAAATAATAAATAATAAATAATAAATAATAAATAATAAATAATAAATAATAAATAATAAATAATAAATAATAAATAATAAATAATAAATAATAAATAATAAATAATAAATAATAAATAATAAATAATAAATAATAAATAATAAATAATAAATAATAAATAATAAATAATAAATAATAAATAATAAATAATAAATAATAAATAATAAATAATAAATAATAAATAATAAATAATAAATAATAAATAATAAATAATAAATAATAAATAATAAATAATAAATAATAAATAATAAATAATAAATAATAAATAATAAATAATAAATAATAAATAATAAATAATAAATAATAAATAATAAATAATAAATAATAAATAATAAATAATAAATAATAAATAATAAATAATAAATAATAAATAATAAATAATAAATAATAAATAATAAATAATAAATAATAAATAATAAATAATAAATAATAAATAATAAATAATAAATAATAATAAATAATAAATAATAAATTAATAAATAATAAATAATAAATAATAAATAATAAATAATAAATAATAAATAATAAATAATAAATAATAAATAATAAATAATAAATAATAAATAATAAATAATAAATAATAAATAATAAATAATAAATAATAAATAATAAATAATAAATAATAAATAATAAATAATAAATAATAAATAATAAATAATAAATAATAAATAATAAATAATAAATAATAAATAATAAATAATAAATAATAAATAATAAATAATAAATAATAAATAATAAATAATAAATAATAAATAATAAATAATAAATAATAAATAATAAATAATAAATAATAAATAATAAATAATAAATAATAAATAATAAATAATAAATAATAAATAATAAATAATAAATAATAAATAATAAATAATAAATAATAAATAATAAATAATAAATAATAAATAATAAATAATAAATAATAAATAATAAATAATAAATAATAAATAATAAATAATAAATAATAAATAATAAATAATAAATAATAAATAATAAATAATAAATAATAAATAATAAATAATAAATAATAAATAATAAATAATAAATAATAAATAATAAATAATAAATAATAAATAATAAATAATAAATAATAAATAATAAATAATAAATAATAAATAATAAATAATAAATAATAAATAATAAATAATAAATAATAAATAATAAATAATAAATAATAAATAATAAATAATAAATAATAAATAATAAATAATAAAATAATAAATAAATAATAAATAATAAATAATAAATAATAATAATAAATAATAAATAATAAATAATAAATAATAAATAATAAATAATAAATAATAAATAATAAATAATAAATAATAAATAATAAATAATAAATAATAAATAATAAATAATAAATAATAAATAATAAATAATAAATAATAAATAATAAATAATAAATAATAAATAATAAATAATAAATAATAAATAATAAATAATAAATAATAAATAATAAATAATAAATAATAAATAATAAATAATAAATAATAAATAATAAATAATAAATAATAAATAATAAATAATAAATAATAAATAATAAATAATAAATAATAAATAATAAATAATAAATAATAAATAATAAATAATAAATAATAAATAATAAATAATAAATAATAAATAATAAATAATAAATAATAAATAATAAATAATAAATAATAAATAATAAATAATAAATAATAAATAATAAATAATAAATAATAAATAATAAATAATAAATAATAAATAATAAATAATAAATAATAAATAATAAATAATAAATAATAAATAATAAATAATAAATAATAAATAATAAATAATAAATAATAAATAATAAATAATAAATAATAAATAATAAATAATAAATAATAAATAATAAATAATAAATAATAAATAATAAATAATAAATAATAAATAATAAATAATAAATAATAAATAATAAATAATAAATAATAAATAATAAATAATAAATAATAAATAATAAATAATAAATAATAAATAATAAATAATAAATAATAAATAATAAATAATAAATAATAAATAATAAATAATAAATAATAAATAATAAATAATAAATAATAAATAATAAATAATAAATAATAAATAATAAATAATAAATAATAAATAATAAATAATAAATAATAAATAATAAATAATAAATAATAAATAATAAATAATAAATAATAAATAATAAATAATAAATAATAAATAATAAATAATAAATAATAAATAATAAATAATAAATAATAAATAATAAATAATAAATAATAAATAATAAATAATAAATAATAAATAATAAATAATAAATAATAAATAATAAATAATAAATAATAAATAATAAATAATAAATAATAAATAATAAATAATAAATAATAAATAATAAATAATAAATAATAAATAATAAATAATAAATAATAAATAATAAATAATAAATAATAAATAATAAATAATAAATAATAAATAATAAATAATAAATAATAAATAATAAATAATAAATAATAAATAATAAATAATAAATATAAATAATAAATAATAAATAATAAATAATAAATAATAAATAATAAATAATAAATAATAAATAATAAATAATAAATAATAAATAATAAATAATAAATAATAAATAATAAATAATAAATAATAAATAATAAATAATAAATAATAAATAATAAATAATAAATAATAAATAATAAATAATAAATAATAAATAATAAATAATAAATAATAAATAATAAATAATAAATAATAAATAATAAATAATAAATAATAAATAATAAATAATAAATAATAAATAATAAATAATAAATAATAAATAATAAATAATAAATAATAAATAATAAATAATAAATAATAAATAATAAATAATAAATAATAAATAATAAATAATAAATAATAAATAATAAATAATAAATAATAAATAATAAATAATAAATAATAAATAATAAATAATAAATAATAAATAATAAATAATAAATAATAAATAATAAATAATAAATAATAAATAATAAATAATAAATAATAAATAATAAATAATAAATAATAAATAATAAATAATAAATAATAAATAATAAATAATAAATAATAAATAATAAATAATAAATAATAATAAATAATAAATAATAAATAATAAATAATAAATAATAAATAATAAATAATAAATAATAAATAATAAATAATAAATAATAAATAATAAATAATAAATAATAAATAATAAATAATAAATAATAAATAATAAATAATAAATAATAAATAATAAATAATAATAATAAATAATAAATAATAAATAATAAATAATAAATAATAAATAATAAATAATAAATAATAAATAATAAATAATAAATAATAAATAATAAATAATAAATAATAAATAATAAATAATAAATAATAAATAATAAATAATAAATAATAAATAATAAATAATAAATAATAAATAATAAATAATAAATAATAAATAATAAATAATAAATAATAAATAATAAATAATAAATAATAAATAATAAATAATAAATAATAAATAATAAATAATAATAATAAATAATAAATAATAAATAATAAATAATAAATAATAAATAATAAATAATAAATAATAAATAATAAATAATAAATAATAAATAATAAATAATAAATAATAAATAATAAATAATAAATAATAAATAATAAATAATAAATAATAAATAATAAATAATAAATAATAAATAATAAATAATAAATAATAAATAATAAATAATAAATAATAAATAATAAATAATAAATAATAAATAATAAATAATAAATAATAAATAATAAATAATAAATAATAAATAATAAATAATAAATAATAAATAATAAATAATAAATAATAAATAATAAATAATAAATAATAAATAATAAATAATAAATAATAAATAATAAATAATAAATAATAAATAATAAATAATAAATAATAAATAATAATAATAAATAATAAATAATAAATAATAAATAATAAATAATAAATAATAAATAATAAATAATAAATAATAAATAATAAATAATAAATAATAAATAATAAATAATAAATAATAATAATAAATAATAAATAATAAATAATAAATAATGAATAATAATAATGAATAATAAATAATAAATAATGAATAATAAATAATAAATAATAAATAATAATAATAATAATAAATAAATAATAAATAATAAATAATAAATAATAAATAATAAATAATAATAATAAATAATAAATAATAAATAATAAATAATAAATAATAAATAATAAATAATAAATAATGAATAATAAATAATAAATATAAATAATAAATAATAAATAATAAATAATTAATAATAAATAATAAATAATAAATAATAAATAATAAATAATAAATAATAAATAATAATAATAAATAATAAATAATAAATAATAAATAATAAATAATAAATAATAAATAATAAATAATAAATAATAAATATAAATAATAAATAATAAATAATAAATAATAAATAATAAATAATAAATAATAAATAATAAATAATAAATAATAAATAATAAATAATAAATAATAAATAATAAATAATAAATAATAAATAATAAATAATAAATAATAAATAATAAATAATAAATAATAAATAATAAATAATAAATAATAAATAATAAATAATAAATAATAAATAATAAATAATAAATAATAAATAATAAATAATAAATAATAAATAATAAATAATAAATAATAAATAATAAATAATAAATAATAAATAATAAATAATAAATAATAAATAATAAATAATAAATAATAAATAATAAATAATAATAAATAATAAATAATAAATAATAAATAATAAATAATAAATAATAAATAATAAATAATAAATAATAAATAATAAATAATAAATAATAAATAATAAATAATAAATAATAAATAATAAATAATAAATAATAAATAATAAATAATAAATAATAAATAATAAATAATAAATAATAAATAATAAATAATAAATAATAAATAATAAATAATAAATAATAAATAATAAATAATAAATAATAATAATAAATAATAAATAATAAATAATAAATAATAAATAATAAATAATAAATAATAAATAATAAATAATAAATAATAAATAATAAATAATAAATAATAAATAATAAATAATAAATAATAAATAATAAATAATAAATAATAAATAATAAATAATAAATAATAAATAATAAATAATAAATAATAAATAATAAATAATAAATAATAAATAATAAATAATAAATAATAAATAATAAATAATAAATAATAAATAATAAATAATAAATAATAAATAATAAATAATAAATAATAAATAATAAATAATAAATAATAAATAATAAATAATAAATAATAAATAATAAATAATAAATAATAAATAATAAATAATAAATAATAAATAATAAATAATAAATAATAAATAATAAATAATAAATAATAAATAATAAATAATAAATAATAAATAATAAATAATAAATAATAAATAATAAATAATAAATAATAAATAATAAATAATAAATAATAAATAATAAATAATAAATAATAAATAATAAATAATAAATAATAAATAATAAATAATAAATAATAAATAATAAATAATAAATAATAAATAATAAATAATAAATAATAAATAATAAATAATAAATAATAAATAATAAATAATAAATAATAAATAATAAATAATAAATAATAAATAATAAATAATAAATAATAATAATAAATAATAAATAATAAATAATAAATAATAAATAATAAATAATAAATAATAAATAATAAATAATAAATAATAAATAATAAATAATAAATAATAAATAATAAATAATAAATAATAAATAATAAATAATAAATAATAAATAATAAATAATAAATAATAAATAATAAATAATAAATAATAAATAATAAATAATAAATAATAAATAATAAATAATAAATAATAAATAATAAATAATAAATAATAAATAATAAATAATAAATATAAATAATAAATAATAAATAATAAATAATAAATAATAATAATAAATAATAAATAATAAATAATAAATAATAAATAATAAATAATAAATAATAAATAATAAAATAATAAATAATAAATAATAAATAATAAATAATAAATAATAAATAATAAATAATAAATAATAAATAATAAATAATAAATAATAAATAATAAATAATAAATAATAAATAATAAATAATAAATAATAAATAATAAATAATAAATAATAAATAATAAATAATAAATAATAAATAATAAATAATAAATAATAAATAATAAATAATAAATAATAAATAATAAATAATAAATAATAAATAATAAATAATAAATAATAAATAATAAATAATAAATAATAAATAATAAATAATAAATAATAAATAATAAATAATAAATAATAAATAATAAATAATAAATAATAAATAATAAATAATAATAATAAATAATAATAATAAATAATAAATAATAAATAATAAATAATAAATAATAAATAATAAATAATAAATAATAAATAATAAATAATAAATAATAAATAATAAATAATAAATAATAAATAATAAATAATAAATAATAAATAATAAATAATAAATAATAAATAATAAATAATAAATAATAAATAATAAATAATAAATAATAAATAATAAATAATAAATAATAAATAATAAATAATAAATAATAAATAATAAATAATAAATAATAAATAATAAATATAAATAATAAATAATAAATAATAAATAATAAATAATAAATAATAAATAATAAATAATAAATAATAAATAATAAATAATAAATAATAAATAATAAATAATAAATAATAAATAATAAATAATAAATAATAAATAATAATAATAAATAATAAATAATAAATAATAAATAATAAATAATAAATAATAAATAATAAATAATAAATAATAAATAATAAATAATAAATAATAAATAATAAATAATAAATAATAAATAATAAATAATAAATAATAAATAATAAATAATAAATAATAATAATAAATAATAAATAATAAATAATAAATAATAAATAATAAATAATAAATAATAAATAATAAATAATAAATAATAAATAATAAATAATAAATAATAAATAATAAATAATAAATAATAATAATAATAATAAATAATAAATAATAAATAATAAATAATAAATAATAAATAATAAATAATAAATAATAAATAATAAATAATAAATAATAAATAATAAATAATAAATAATAAATAATAAATAATAAATAATAAATAATAAATAATAAATAATAAATAATAAATAATAAATAATAAATAATAAATAATAAATAATAAATAATAAATAATAAATAATAAATAATAAATAATAAATAATAAATAATAAACAATAAATAATAAATAATAAAATAATAAATAATAAATAATAAATAATAAATAATAAATAATAAATAATAAATAATAAATAATAAATAATAAATAATAAATAATAAATAATAAATAATAAATAATAAATAATAAATAATAAATAATAATAATAAATAATAAATAATAAATAATAAATAATAAATAATAAATAATAAATAATAAATAATAAATAATATAAATAATAAATAATAAATAATAAATAATAAATAATAAATAATAAATAATAAATAATAAATAATAAATA
>CAXIES010000023.1:0-25000 GCA_964023965.1 Melinopterus prodromus
TAGGGACAGTGGGAATCTCGTTAATCCATTCATGCGCGTCACTAATTAGATGACGAGGCATTTGGCTACCTTAAGAGAGTCATAGTTACTCCCGCCGTTTACCCGCGCTTGCTTGAATTTCTTCACGTTGACATTCAGAGCACTGGGCAGAAATCACATTGCGTCAACACCCGCAGGGGCCATCGCAATGCTTTGTTTTAATTAGACAGTCGGATTCCCCCAGTCCGTGCCAGTTCTGAGCTGATCGTTGAATGGCGGCCGAAGAGGACACCGGCCAGGAGCGAACCCCCGACCGGGCCTCGCAGCAAGGAAGTTCCGCGGGAGGCCAAGGCACGGGACCGAGCTCGGATCCGGTCGCCGAAACGACTTTTACCTCGCCCAGGCCCGGCACGTCAGCCGATACCCGCTTCCCGACCAAGCCCGACGCGCCCCGATCCTCAGAGCCAATCCTTATCCCGAAGTTACGGATCCAATTTGCCGACTTCCCTTACCTACATTATTCTATCGACTAGAGGCTGTTCACCTTGGAGACCTGCTGCGGATATGGGTACGAACCGGCGCGACACCTACCGTGGCCCTCTCCTGGATTTTCAAGGTCCGAGGGGAAGATCCGGACACCGCCGCAACTGCGGTGCTCTTCGCGCTCCAAACCATATCTCCCTGCTAGAGGATTCCATGGAACTCGAGCGCTTATGCAGAAAAGAAAACTCTTCCCGGATCTCCCGACGGCGTCTCCAGGTCATTTTGGGTTGCCCCGACGAACACTCTTTCGAGGGCCCGACTTAATTACGGTTCCGCTGCCGGGTTCCGGAATAGGAACCGGATTCCCTTTCGCCCGACGGGTGTGTGCCTCTTTATGCACGTACGGCGCCGGCATACTCGCGGCTGGAACCGCTAAGATCGGCGCGCGCGGCCAATAATGCCGCGGCCTCACTGCTCGTCATGACCGCTGCGCGTCGCGTGTCGACGTCGCGCGCGGGGAATCATCGTTCGCGTGATGGCGCGGTCGCGCTCGCGCTCCCGTCGCTCTGTGCGCGCGCGTCCGGCGGCGGATGATACCGGCGGACCGAGGAACCGAGCCGCTTGAAGCGGCGGTTCCGGTCCTCCTCCATCCTAACCTCCGGTGCGTGCGAGAGCGATCGAGAGTCCGCGTGCGCGTCTCCTGCGCCCAGGAACGAGACTCGACCCCCGCTGCGACGGTTCGACGACGACGACGACGACAGGGACGACGAAGGAGCCGCAGCTGGCGCGCGCGCTCGATCGAAGGTTCCGTCTTACGTCACGGACGCGTCCGCCGTACTACTACGCAAACGTAGATACACCAACATCAACATCGGCTTTCGCCTAGGGCTTAGGATCGACTGACTCGTGTGCAACGGCTGTTCACACGAAACCCTTCTCCACGTCAGTCCTCCAGGGCCTCGCTGGAGTATTTGCTACTACCACCAAGATCTGCACCGACGGCGGCTCCAGACGGGCTCACGCCCTGTCCTTCTGCGCACACCGCCGCGACCCTCCTACTCGTCAGGGCTTCATGACGCCGGTCCGCGAGGACCGCGTCTCACATGCCGCTGACGGCCGAGTATAAGCACGACGCTTCAGCGCCATCCATTTTCAGGGCTAGTAACTTCGGCAGGTGAGTTGTTACACACTCCTTGGCGGATTCCGACTTCCATGGCCACCGTCCTGCTGTCTTAAGTTACCAACGCCTTTCATGGTATCCCATAAGCGTCGATTTGGGCGCTTTAACTCGGCGTTTGGTTCATCCCACAGCGCCAGTTCTGCTTACCAAAAGTGGCCCACTTGGCACTCTGATCCGATATCTCGCGGCTTCACAGTTTAAGCAAGCCGGAGATCTCACCCATTTAAAGTTTGAGAATAGGTTGAGGTCGTTTCGACCCCAATGCCTCTAATCATTCGCTTTACCGAATGAGACTCGCACGCGGCGAGCGCCAGCTATCCTGAGGGAAACTTCGGAGGGAACCAGCTACTAGATGGTTCGATTAGTCTTTCGCCCCTATACCCAGTTCCGACGATCGATTTGCACGTCAGAATCGCTACGGACCTCCATCAGGGTTTCCCCTGACTTCGTCCTGACCAGGCATAGTTCACCATCTTTCGGGTCCCAGCGTGTACGCTCTGGGTGCGCCTCTTCTCGCGATGAGAACGAGACGCCCCGGGAGTGCGGGGCCGGTCCGTGAGCCGGCCCATCCTCCCTCGGTTCGCGCGAGGCGAACCTTCACTTTCATTGCGCCTTTAGGTTTAGTTTAGTCCCAATGACTCGCGCACATGCTAGACTCCTTGGTCCGTGTTTCAAGACGGGTCCTGAAAGTACCCAAAGCTATAGCGCCGTGGACTGGCGTGTGCAGGGTCTGTCCGAGGACAACGCCGCCAACAGCCGGGCGGGCCCGGATCCGGCGCTAGGTCCGGATGCCAGGTTTGCCGTCCGCGCTTGCGACGTGCCGGACGCGAACAAGTCGCGGCCCCGCGCCATAGTTTTACCGTCGGTCGGGCCGGCCGGGACACCGCGGGTCCGAACGCACCGAGGTGCGCGCGGGCTCCACCGCGGGCCTTAGGCCGACGCCCAACGGGTCACGACGTCCTACAGGAGGAGAAGTGCACGCGTTCGGAGTCCGACGGCCACGGGCGGCGCGCGCGGCGCGAACGCCACGCGTCGCAACGCCCGTTGCTCGCGAACTTTCCGAGAGACGCGTCTGAATCTCCCCTTTCGACCTTTCGGGTTTCTCAGGTTTACCCCTGAACGGTTTCACGTACTCTTGAACTCTCTCTTCAAAGTTCTTTTCAACTTTCCCTCACGGTACTTGTTCGCTATCGGTCTCGTGGTAATATTTAGCCTTAGATGGAGTTTACCACCCACTTAGGGCTGCACTCTCAAGCAACCCGACTCTGAGGAGAGACCCTCCCGCGGCATGCGGCGGCCAGCTACGGGCCTGGCACCCTCTCTGGGTAAGTGGCCCCGTTCAAGAAGGACTTGGGCGCGCCGCGCTACCTCGGGATAACGGATCCTCCCTAACACCACATTTCCCGGCGTCCGTCTCCGGACGCGGGATTCGGTGCTGGGCTCTTCCCTGTTCGCTCGCCGCTACTAAGGGAATCCTAGTTAGTTTCTTTTCCTCCGCTTAGTAATATGCTTAAATTCAGCGGGTAGTCTCACCTGCTCTGAGGTCGCGTTCATTGGTTTCTTTCGATAGCCGACAGGCCGCGTAGGCAACGGGATCCTTCGGGCTAAACGCGCGCGATCGGACGTCGGACGAATACCTCGCGCCGCCCCTGACGAATCTCGGTGGCGGGGGGATTCACACTCGGACACGTCGACCGGCGCGTCGCCCGGGCATCGTTTACCGGTACGCGGATGGCGGTCGGCTCGAATGATTATATCGTTCGATAGTTTAAAGCGACGCGTTAGCGCGCCGCCCCGACGTCGAGCGCGATGGCGCGCTCGCGGTATCGGGGGGCGGCTCGTGCGCGAGCGCTCAGATTCTTGCCTCGGCGGCCGTCCGCTTTTCGCGCTTGACCGACGCCCCGTACGTACGGCGCGCGTTCCGCTCACACGATTGGGAGCGTGTACTGCGCGCGCGCACCACATGGGGGGGCCTTCGCGTTATCGGCGGTACGCCGACCCGGCAGTCGTGGAAATTGAAACGACCCTCAGCCAGGAGTGGTCCAGGAACAGTATCCGAGGACCGCAATGTGCGTTCGAAATGTCGATGTTCAAGTGTCCTGCAGTTCACAAGTTGACGCGCAATTAGCTGCGTTCTTCATCGACCCACGAGCCAAGTGATCCACCGTTCAGGGTAATCTTTCATACAGTTAACCAGCGACTCTCTGTCCGCGGTACTGCGTTTAATCGGTTTTACACTTACGCAAAGTTTTGCACGCTTACACGTTGCTAGAACGAGAGGTGTTTGACTTCGCAGAGCGGACGTAAAGTCCGAGACGCGTTCGTCCTGCGCGGCTCCCGTACTCAGATCGCTCCCCCCTTTCGAGGGGCGCGCGGTACGCGGGGACGAACGTTCCGTTAGTCAGGCGAATATCCTTCGACCACCTTCGGGCGGTGCGAGCACCTTTGCGCGCAGTCTTCGTCTTTATTAATCTGCGACGCGGACCGACGTCGGTCGTACACGACATGACCGACCGGACCATCCGCCGCGCTCCGCCGGCGTGCCACTGCACCTCCGACAAGGGAGGCCGGGGCCGGATTCGGGGCGCTGGGGTCCGGCGGCCGCTATACGACCGCGACGACGGCGCGACGCACTCGTCTTTATCAATCTACGCTGCGGGCCGACGTCGGTCGTACACGACATGACCGACCGGACCGTCCGCCGCGCTCCGCCGGCGTGCCACTGCACCTCCGACAAGGGAGGCCGGGGCCGGATTCGGGGCGCTGGGGTCCGGCGGCCGCTATACGACCGCGACGACGGCGCGACGCACTCGTCTTCATTAATTTACGCTGCGGACCGACGTCGGTCGTACACGACATGACCGACCGGACCGTCCGCCGCGCTCCGCCGGCGTTCCTCTGCACCTCCGACAAGGGAGGCCGGGGCCGGTTTCGGGGCGCTGGGGTCCGGCGGCCGCTATACGACCGCGACGACGGCGCGACGCACGACGACAAGACTGGGACGCGCGCATTAGCTCGCTGTGCCCTGACCGTCGGGGCCGGCGGGAGCGTCGCATTCACCCGTGGTTGTGACACTTAAAAACTCAAACTCCGAGGCGCGGAGCGCCGAGCCGGCTGCGCGGTGGCTGCCGGCGGCGCTTTTACGTACGCAGTATCTCTCGGCCTGAGCGGCACGGGGGGCGCTCTCGTCATCGGACCTCTCGACTAGGTACCTGACTTCCGGCGTGCCGACCCTCGCGGGTCGGCCGACGCCTCGGACTTCGTTAGTCCTTAACAGTTCGAATCAGTTCGACCGGCGCTCGTACGGCCGACGCGACCGCCGTCGTAGACGTGGTCGGCCGAGGGCGCCATTAATATTCATTCATTATTAATATCGATCCGTGCATCGTATTAATTAATTGTACGTAATGTTTTATAAACATTCGTTAATGATCCTTCCGCAGGTTCACCTACGGAAACCTTGTTACGACTTTTACTTCCTCTAAATGATCAAGTTTGGTCATCTTCCCAGCATCATCGGCGACGTCGAAACGCCACCGCGCACCGGTCCGAAGACCTCACTAAATCATTCAATCGGTAGTAGCGACGGGCGGTGTGTACAAAGGGCAGGGACGTAATCAACGCGAGCTTATGACTCGCGCTTACTGGGAATTCCTCGTTCATGGGGAACAATTGCAAGCCCCAATCCCTAGCACGAAGGAGGTTCAGCGGGTTACCCGGGCCGTTCGGCCAGGGAAGACACGCTGATTCCTTCAGTGTAGCGCGCGTGCGGCCCAGAACATCTAAGGGCATTACAGACCTGTTATTGCTCAATCTCGTGCGGCTAGAAGCCGCCTGTCCCTCTAAGAAGAATTAATTGTACGCCGACAGTAAAAATCGCGCACGACCGCGACGCGAGCGCCGGGTCGGCGGACCTTTGAGATGTCGAAAATACGCCTAGTTAGCAGGCTAGAGTCTCGTTCGTTATCGGAATTAACCAGACAAATCGCTCCACCAACTAAGAACGGCCATGCACCACCACCCACCGAATCAAGAAAGAGCTCTCAATCTGTCAATCCTTCCGGTGTCCGGGCCTGGTGAGGTTTCCCGTGTTGAGTCAAATTAAGCCGCAGGCTCCACTCCTGGTGGTGCCCTTCCGTCAATTCCTTTAAGTTTCAGCTTTGCAACCATACTTCCCCCGGAACCCAAAAGCTTTGGTTTCCCGGAAGCTGCCCGCCGAGTCATCGGAGGAACGTCGGCGGATCGCTAGCTGGCATCGTTTATGGTTAGAACTAGGGCGGTATCTGATCGCCTTCGAACCTCTAACTTTCGTTCTTGATCAATGAAAGCGTTTTTGGCAAATGCTTTCGCTTCTGTCCGTCTTGCGACGATCCAAGAATTTCACCTCTAACGTCGCAATACGAATGCCCCCATCCGTTCCTATTAATCATTACCTCGGGGTTCCGAAAACCAACAAAATAGAACCGAGGTCCTATTCCATTATTCCATGCACACAGTATTCAGGCGAAATTTTAGCCTGCTTTAAGCACTCTAATTTGTTCAAAGTAAACGTGCCGGCCCACCTCGACACTCAATGAAGAGCACCGCGGTGGGATTGAGATTGGGCCGCCCCGAGAGGCTAAGCCCACCGGCAGGACGTCCCGCGGACACGCCAGTTAACACCGCGAGCGATGAACCGGCGGCGCGGGACACAAATTCGACTACGAGCTTTTTAACCGCAACAACTTTAATATACGCTATTGGAGCTGGAATTACCGCGGCTGCTGGCACCAGACTTGCCCTCCAATTGATCCTCGTTAAAGGGTTTAGAGTGTACTCATTCCGATTACGGGGCCTCGGATGAGTCCCGTATCGTTATTTTTCGTCACTACCTCCCCGTGCCGGGAGTGGGTAATTTGCGCGCCTGCTGCCTTCCTTGGATGTGGTAGCCGTTTCTCAGGCTCCCTCTCCGGAATCGAACCCTGATTCCCCGTTACCCGTTACAACCATGGTAGGCGCAGAACCTACCATCGACAGTTGATAAGGCAGACATTTGAAAGATGCGTCGCCGGTGCGAGACCGTGCGATCAGCAAAAAGTTATTCAGAGTCACCAAGGTGTACGACGACGGGCGAACCCGACGCCGATTGGTTTTGATCTAATAAAAGCGCTCCTTCCGTCTCCGGTCGGAGCTCTGTTTGCATGTATTAGCTCTAGAATTACCACAGTTATCCAAGTAAATGTGGGTACGATCTAAGGAACCATAACTGATTTAATGAGCCTTTCGCGGTTTCACCTTAATTTGGCTTGTACTGAGACATGCATGGCTTAATCTTTGAGACAAGCATATGACTACTGGCAGGATCAACCAGGGAGCTGTCACCCGTCCGCGGCCACGTTCGGAAGACGCGCACCGATGGTAACGCGCCGACCTGGCGTAACGCAGATCGAGAGAACAGTCGCACCTCCGGCGAGCCGAGGGCGGAGCAGAATCGTCACGCCGCTGCGAGAGCGGCGGCGGTCTGTCTTCTCGCCCGGCCCGGAAGTATACTACTACATATTACAATATATAGCAAAAACTGACCGTGTCGAAATCAGTCGGCAGCGACGAGCGCGCGCCGACCACACATTTCACGCACAGTGGAGCAGGATGCGCCGACGTCGAAATAGGACGACGTTTACTTGACGACATGACCGCCCGCAGCAGTTCTAAAGAGAATAATTTATAACGCGGAATCTCGTCCGCGGACGGCTTCAACATTCCCAGAAACACCCTTCGCTAGATTGAAAGCGACATGGTACGCGGTCTGAGCGCGCGTTTCGGAAAACTGTCGTGCCGCGCTCTCACGCTCGGTACGAGGCGAGTCGTTGCATATTTGTGGACGACGTCCAGAGGACGCCTCCGAGATTTAAGTGCGCCCGCATAAGGTGTACAACGCTAACTGCGAAAGTCAGCGTCGTCCGCGGGCATGCTGTGGCAATCGCTAATGTTACGGTTACGAGCGCTTGGCGGCGATATGTGGGAACGCAACCTTTCGGTTAAACCGCACAGCGTCAATTAAAACTCTCGTCTCTAATGGCGAACGCCGGTTCTTCGCGAACGAAGCTTACCGAGGCGCTCTCTAGCCACCAGCAGATCAAAGTCAACAACGCGTGCGGCCCGGCAGGGAGCATCTTTATCGTTTACTAATACCAAGACTGTCGACTCGTCGCAACTAAACGGGATCGAGCGGAACCGGACGGCGTTAGCCGTCGCGGACTCACCTCTCCCTATATAAGCGCAACGGACCGAGTACGGGTTGCGAAACGCTAGTACGGGTCGCTCCCGGCTCGCTCGAACGGATACCGCCGACGCTCGCGCGGACTTATCGCACTTTTCGCCTTGGTCCCCGTCCGGGTCGAGTTCGAAATTTTGGAAATATTTTTTTTTTTGAAAATTTTTTTTTTTTTTGGAAATTTTTTTTTTTCTTTCAAATGTTCTCTCCGGCGCTCTCTGCTAAATTTTTGGATTTTTTTTTTTGAAAATTTTTTTTTCTTTCAAAAGTTCCGTCCAGCGCTCCCTGCTGAAATTTTTGGATTTTGGAAATTTTGTCTTTCGGGTGGCGCTGGATGTCGATCGAGCGCGCCGCCGTAGTCCAGCCGACCGCCCGCGCGCCGTCGCCGGCCGGGTAGCGCTCGGTACATTTCGCCCCGCTCGACGACGGGAGACTCGCGCTGTCGATCGAGCGCGCCGCCGGAGTCCAGCCGACCGCCCGCGCGCCGTCGCCGGCCGGGTAGCGCTCGGTACATTTCGCCCCGCTCGACGACGGGAGACTCGCGCTGTCGATCGAGCGCGCCGCCGGAGTCCAGCCGACCGCCCGCGCGCCGTCGCCGGCCGGGTAGCGCTCGGTAGATTTCGCCCCGCTCGACGACGGGAGACCCGCGCTGTCGATCGAGCGCGCCGCCGGAGTCCAGCCGACAGCCTGCGCGCCGTCGCCGGCCGGGTAGCGCTCGGTACATTTCGCCCCGCTCGACGACGGGAGACTCGCGCTGTCGATCGAGCGCGCCGCCGGAGTCCAGCCGACCGCGCTCGCGCCGTCAACGGCCCCATAAAAGATTTTCTTGAAATTTTCTTTTTCGCCTATAAGTCCCGGCCAGCGCTCTCTGCAAAATTTTAGAAATTTTTTTTTTTTGAAAAATTTTTTTTTTGAAAATTTTTTTTTTCTTTCAAAAGTTCCGTCCAGCGCTCTCTGCTGAAATTTTTGGATTTTGGAAATTTTGTCTTTCGGGTGGCGCTGGATGTCGATCGAGCGCGCCGCCGTAGTCCAGCCGACCGCCCGCGCGCCGTCGCCGGCCGGGTAGCGCTCGGTACATTTCGCCCCGCTCGACGACGGGAGACTCGCGCTGTCGATCGAGCGCGCCGCCGGAGTCCAGCCGACCGCCCGCGCGCCGTCGCCGGCCGGGTAGCGCTCGGTACATTTCGCCCCGCTCGACGACGGGAGACTCGCGCTGTCGATCGAGCGCGCCGCCGGAGTCCAGCCGACCGCGCTCGCGCCGTCAACGGCCCCATAAAAGATTTTCTTGAAATTTTCTTTTTCGCCTATAAGTCCCGGCCAGCGCTCTCTGCAAAATTTTAGAAATTTTTTTTTTTTGAAAAATTTTTTTTTTGAAAATTTTTTTTTTCTTTCAAAAGTTCCGTCCAGCGCTCTCTGCTGAAATTTTTGGATTTTGGAAATTTTGTCTTTCGGGTGGCGCTGGATGTCGATCGAGCGCGCCGCCGTAGTCCAGCCGACCGCACGCGCGCCGTCGCCGGCCGGGTAGCGCTCGGTACATTTCGCCCCGCTCGACGACGGGAGACTCGCGCTGTCGATCGAGCGCGCCGCCGGAGTCCAGCCGACCGCCCGCGCGCCGTCGCCGGCCGGGTAGCGCTCGGTACATTTCGCCCCGCTCGACGACGGGAGACTCGCGCTGTCGATCGAGCGCGCCGCCGGAGTCCAGCCGACCGCGCTCGCGCCGTCAACGGCCCCATAAAAGATTTTCTTGAAATTTTCTTTTTCGCCTATAAGTCCCGGCCAGCGCTCTCTGCAAAATTTTAGAAATTTTTTTTTTTTGAAAAATTTTTTTTTTGAAAATTTTTTTTTTCTTTCAAAAGTTCCGTCCAGCGCTCTCTGCTGAAATTTTTGGATTTTGGAAATTTTGTCTTTCGGGTGGCGCTGGATGTCGATCGAGCGCGCCGCCGTAGTCCAGCCGACCGCCCGCGCGCCGTCGCCGGCCGGGTAGCGCTCGGTACATTTCGCCCCGCTCGACGACGGGAGACTCGCGCTGTCGATCGAGCGTGCCGCCGGAGTCCAGCCGACCGCCCGCGCGCCGTCGCCGGCCGGGTAGCGCTCGGTACATTTCGCCCCGCTCGACGACGGGAGACTCGCGCTGTCGATCGAGCGCGCCGCCGGAGTCCAGCCGACCGCGCTCGCGCCGTCAACGGCTCCATAAAAGATTTTCTTGAAATTTTCTTTTTCGCCTATAAGTCCCGGCCAGCGCTCTCTGCAAAATTTTAGAAATTTTTTTTTTTTGAAAATTTTTTTTTTGAAAATTTTTTTTTTCTTTCAAAAGTTCCGTCCAGCGCTCTCTGCTGAAATTTTTGGATTTTGGAAATTTTGTCTTTCGGGTGGCGCTGGATGTCGATCGAGCGCGCCGCCGTAGTCCAGCCGACCGCCCGCGCGCCGTCGCCGGCCGGGTAGCGCTCGGTACATTTCGCCCCGCTCGACGACGGGAGACTCGCGCTGTCGATCGAGCGCGCCGCCGGAGTCCAGCCGACCGCCCGCGCGCCGTCGCCGGCCGGGTAGCGCTCGGTACATTTCGCCCCGCTCGACGACGGGAGACTCGCGCTGTCGATCGAGCGCGCCGCCGGAGTCCAGCCGACCGCGCTCGCGCCGTCAACGGCCCCATAAAAGATTTTCTTGAAATTTTCTTTTTCGCCTATAAGTCCCGGCCAGCGCTCTCTGCAAAATTTTAGAAATTTTTTTTTTTTGAAAAATTTTTTTTTTGAAAATTTTTTTTTTCTTTCAAAAGTTCCGTCCAGCGCTCTCTGCTGAAATTTTTGGATTTTGGAAATTTTGTCTTTCGGGTGGCGCTGGATGTCGATCGAGCGCGCCGCCGGAGTCCAGCCGACCGCCCGCGCGCCGTCGCCGGCCGGGTAGCGCTCGGTACATTTCGCCCCGCTCGACGACGGGAGACTCGCGCTGTCGATCGAGCGCGCCGCCGGAGTCCAGCCGACCGCCCGCGCGCCGTCGCCGGCCGGGTAGCGCTCGGTACATTTCGCCCCGCTCGACGACGGGAGACTCGCGCTGTCGATCGAGCGCGCCGCCGGAGTCCAGCCGACCGCGCTCGCGCCGTCAACGGCCCCATAAAATATTTTCTTGAAATTTTCTTTTTCGCCTATAAGTCCCGGCCAGCGCTCTCTGCAAAATTTTAGAAATTTTTTTTTTTTGAAAAATTTTTTTTTTGAAAATTTTTTTTTTCTTTCAAAAGTTCCGTCCAGCGCTCTCTGCTGAAATTTTTGGATTTTGGAAATTTTGTCTTTCGGGTGGCGCTGGGTGTCGATCGAGCGCGCCGCCGTAGTCCAGCCGACCGCCCGCGCGCCGTCGCCGGCCGGGTAGCGCTCGGTACATTTCGCCCCGCTCGACGACGGGAGACTCGCGCTGTCGATCGAGCGCGCCGCCGGAGTCCAGCCGACCGCGCTCGCGCCGTCAACGGCCCCATAAAAGATTTTCTTGAAATTTTCTTTTTCGCCTATAAGTCCCGGCCAGCGCTCTCTGCAAAATTTTAGAAATTTTTTTTTTTTGAAAAATTTTTTTTTTGAAAATTTTTTTTTTCTTTCAAAAGTTCCGTCCAGCGCTCTCTGCTGAAATTTTTGGATTTTGGAAATTTTGTCTTTCGGGTGGCGCTGGATGTCGATCGAGCGCGCCGCCGTAGTCCAGCCGACCGCACGCGCGCCGTCGCCGGCCGGGTAGCGCTCGGTACATTTCGCCCCGCTCGACGACGGGAGACTCGCGCTGTCGATCGAGCGCGCCGCCGGAGTCCAGCCGACCGCCCGCGCGCCGTCGCCGGCCGGGTAGCGCTCGGTACATTTCGCCCCGCTCGACGACGGGAGACTCGCGCTGTCGATCGAGCGCGCCGCCGGAGTCCAGCCGACCGCGCTCGCGCCGTCAACGGCCCCATAAAAGATTTTCTTGAAATTTTCTTTTTCGCCTATAAGTCCCGGCCAGCGCTCTCTGCAAAATTTTAGAAATTTTTTTTTTTTGAAAAATTTTTTTTTTGAAAATTTTTTTTTTCTTTCAAAAGTTCCGTCCAGCGCTCTCTGCTGAAATTTTTGGATTTTGGAAATTTTGTCTTTCGGGTGGCGCTGGATGTCGATCGAGCGCGCCGCCGGAGTCCAGCCGACCGCCCGCGCGCCGTCGCCGGCCGGGTAGCGCTCGGTACATTTCGCCCCGCTCGACGACGGGAGACTCGCGCTGTCGATCGAGCGCGCCGCCGGAGTCCAGCCGACCGCCCGCGCGCCGTCGCCGGCCGGGTAGCGCTCGGTACATTTCGCCCCGCTCGACGACGGGAGACTCGCGCTGTCGATCGAGCGCGCCGCCGGAGTCCAGCCGACCGCGCTCGCGCCGTCAACGGCCCCATAAAATATTTTCTTGAAATTTTCTTTTTCGCCTATAAGTCCCGGCCAGCGCTCTCTGCAAAATTTTAGAAATTTTTTTTTTTGAAAAATTTTTTTTTTGAAAATTTTTTTTTCTTTCAAAAGTTCCGTCCAGCGCTCTCTGCTGAAATTTTTGGATTTTGGAAATTTTGTCTTTCGGGTGGCGCTGGATGTCGATCGAGCGCGCCGCCGTAGTCCAGCCGACCGCCCGCGCGCCGTCGCCGGCCGGGTAGCGCTCGGTACATTTCGCCCCGCTCGACGACGGGAGACTCGCGCTGTCGATCGAGCGCGCCGCCGGAGTCCAGCCGACCGCGCTCGCGCCGTCAACGGCCCCATAAAAGATTTTCTTGAAATTTTCTTTTTCGCCTATAAGTCCCGGCCAGCGCTCTGCAAAATTTTAGAAATTTTTTTTTTTTGAAAATTTTTTTTTTTGAAAATTTTTTTTTTCTTTCAAAAGTTCCGTCCAGCGCTCTCTGCTGAAATTTTTGGATTTTGGAAATTTTGTATTTCGGGTGGCGCTGGATGTCGATCGAGCGCGCCGCCGTAGTCCAGCCGACCGCACGCGCGCCGTCGCCGGCCGGGTAGCGCTCGGTACATTTCGCCCCGCTCGACGACGGGAGACTCGCGCTGTCGATCGAGCGCGCCGCCGGAGTCCAGCCGACCGCCCGCGCGCCGTCGCCGGCCGGGTAGCGCTCGATCGTCGCCGATGGTCTCCCGTCTTCGAGCGGGGAAATATACCGATCGCCACCCGTCCGTCGGCGCGGAGCGGGAGTAGAGTGCGCTCACCGGGCGGCCGGCCTGTTAGCGCTCTCTACTCCCGCTCGCCGCCGACGGACGGGTGACGATCGATAAATTTGTCGACCCGACGACGGCCGCCCGGTTAGCGTTCTCTACTCCCGCTCGCCGCCGACGGACGGGTGACGATCGATAAATTTGTCGACCCGACGACGGCCGCCCGGTTAGCGTTCTCTACTCCCGCTCGCCGCCGACGGACGGGTGACGATCGATAAATTTGTCGACAGGCCGCAGGGTAGGGCGGTTTCGCTCTACTCCCTCTCGTTGATTTGTCGACAGGCCGCAGGGTAGGGCGGTTTTGCTCTACTCCCTCTCGTTGATTTGTCGACAGGCCGCAGGGTAGGGCGGTCTCGCTCTACTCCCTCTCGTTTTCGTTATCAAAACGAGAGAGATGTACCGCCCCAGTCAAACTCCCCGCCTGGCAGTGTCCTCGAATCGGATCACGCGGGAGCATATATCGGCGTCCGGCGAGACAAGTCCCGAGGGACGAGCCTGCCTCGCGCCGCTCTACACGCTTGGCTCGAGAACACCGTGACAGCCGCCGCCTAAGCGAACGGCGCACGCGTTCCGCCTCACCGAGTAAGTAAAGAAACGATGAAAGTAGTGGTATTTCAACGGCGACATGGTCTCCCACTTATGCTACACCTCTCATGTCTCCTTACATTGCCAGACTAGAGTCAAGCTCAACAGGGTCTTCTTTCCCCGCTAATTTTTCCAAGCCCGTTCCCTTGGCAGTGGTTTCGCTAGATAGTAGGTAGGGACAGTGGGAATCTCGTTAATCCATTCATGCGCGTCACTAATTAGATGACGAGGCATTTGGCTAAATATAACTTTATTTTTCACAAAGCATTTTGTTCCGGGAGGAACAGATACAAAATCATTACAACTGTCGAGCCTAGGGGACCGACGACCCAACCAGAAAATAATTTACAGGTGAGTATGCCAAAAAAAGATTACATGCGAGGGCATGTTGAATAAAAACGCCGGACGATGTGGCGAAAGTCAAAAAATCATGTGGCAAAAGGTAAGTGCCTACATGTCAAACATAAATACAAGTAACATATAATTTAAAAAAAGACCCTTTTATTTTCAGGGGTGTCTACAGCTTCAGGTAAGTATAACACAAACCAGCGAAACAGAAACCAATCAAACTCTTTTTTTCTTTTATTTCAGGTACAATAAAACACAATAGTGCGCGTAGGATGCCTGGGGCGGCAAATTGACGTCAAAAAATGAACGCAATAAAAACAACTAAGGACAAGACATGTCCAAGTCAAGGTAAGTAAAACGGAATATAACGCAAGACAAGACAATAATTACATGTTTAACTAACAATTGTTTACAGAAACATAAATCTCAGCGCGGGCACAGACACACGCGTGGGGAGCGAACTAGCCGGCACCGGAACCAAGCAAGACGCACAAAACAACTAAACCGCAGCACATAACTACTCGTTGGCAGATGGCAAGATGTGAGCCCCAGGATGGATGATGCAGGAACGACGAGACTACGGGCGAGCAGCAGGACGCTGATGGTGATGACGGTGAGGAGGACGCGCCCAAACGTTCCTCATAAAAGCTGCGTGAATGGACGACCCCCACTTCAAGCAGGAATGGACACACGAAGCCCTCAACGACGGCGGGATGGAGAGCATGTCCACCGTCGGTTGATTGCACCGCGGCCAGACGCCCCGGGCTCCCACGATGAGCGGGACGAAATGGAGAGACTCCCGGGGCCAACGGTGTTGAGCTGCTTCACGAAATTTGGGACAGTCGTACACGGCCTTCTTATTAGTCCACGCCGCTTCCAGACCCAAGTGGCCCTCCCACGAAATCTGCACGTCGCACACCGCCAGGCGGTTGCCGGGAAGATGGACCACGACATCCGGCTTGAATAGGGTGCCGTCGGGGTGGCGGACGTGAGGCTCCTCCTCGGTGGTGTTGCCGGAACGACGGCAATGCGAAACGACCTTCCTGACGACGTCGTTGTGCCTGCTGATCCGCATCAGATGGCTAACCGGGCATGCCTGAAGGATGTGGCAAATAGTTTCCTCGCGAACATGACAACCGCGACAGGACCGCTGACCGATGGGGTTAGACGGAATACCCCGGCACGGAAGGTTGTTGGAGCGTAACTGAACGGCGCGCACAAGAAGAGAGTCATAGTTACTCCCGCCGTTTACCCGCGCTTGCTTGAATTTCTTCACGTTGACATTCAGAGCACTGGGCAGAAATCACATTGCGTCAACACCCGCAGGGGCCATCGCAATGCTTTGTTTTAATTAGACAGTCGGATTCCCCCAGTCCGTGCCAGTTCTGAGCTGATCGTTGAATGGCGGCCGAAGAGGACACCGGCCAGGAGCGAACCCCCGACCGGGCCTCGCAGCAAGGAAGTTCCGCGGGAGGCCAAGGCACGGGACCGAGCTCGGATCCGGTCGCCGAAACGACTTTTACCTCGCCCAGGCCCGGCACGTCAGCCGATACCCGCTTCCCGACCAAGCCCGACGCGCCCCGATCCTCAGAGCCAATCCTTATCCCGAAGTTACGGATCCAATTTGCCGACTTCCCTTACCTACATTATTCTATCGACTAGAGGCTGTTCACCTTGGAGACCTGCTGCGGATATGGGTACGAACCGGCGCGACACCTACCGTGGCCCTCTCCTGGATTTTCAAGGTCCGAGGGGAAGATCCGGACACCGCCGCAACTGCGGTGCTCTTCGCGCTCCAAACCATATCTCCCTGCTAGAGGATTCCATGGAACTCGAGCGCTTATGCAGAAAAGAAAACTCTTCCCGGATCTCCCGACGGCGTCTCCAGGTCATTTTGGGTTGCCCCGACGAACACTCTTTCGAGGGCCCGACTTAATTACGGTTCCGCTGCCGGGTTCCGGAATAGGAACCGGATTCCCTTTCGCCCGACGGGTGTGTGCCTCTTTATGCACGTACGGCGCCGGCATACTCGCGGCTGGAACCGCTAAGATCGGCGCGCGCGGCCAATAATGCCGCGGCCTCACTGCTCGTCATGACCGCTGCGCGTCGCGTGTCGACGTCGCGCGCGGGGAATCATCGTTCGCGTGATGGCGCGGTCGCGCTCGCGCTCCCGTCGCTCTGTGCGCGCGCGTCCGGCGGCGGATGATACCGGCGGACCGAGGAACCGAGCCGCTTGAAGCGGCGGTTCCGGTCCTCCTCCATCCTAACCTCCGGTGCGTGCGAGAGCGATCGAGAGTCCGCGTGCGCGTCTCCTGCGCCCAGGAACGAGACTCGACCCCCGCTGCGACGGTTCGACGACGACGACGACGACAGGGACGACGAAGGAGCCGCAGCTGGCGCGCGCGCTCGATCGAAGGTTCCGTCTTACGTCACGGACGCGTCCGCCGTACTACTACGCAAACGTAGATACACCAACATCAACATCGGCTTTCGCCTAGGGCTTAGGATCGACTGACTCGTGTGCAACGGCTGTTCACACGAAACCCTTCTCCACGTCAGTCCTCCAGGGCCTCGCTGGAGTATTTGCTACTACCACCAAGATCTGCACCGACGGCGGCTCCAGACGGGCTCACGCCCTGTCCTTCTGCGCACACCGCCGCGACCCTCCTACTCGTCAGGGCTTCATGACGCCGGTCCGCGAGGACCGCGTCTCACATGCCGCTGACGGCCGAGTATAAGCACGACGCTTCAGCGCCATCCATTTTCAGGGCTAGTAACTTCGGCAGGTGAGTTGTTACACACTCCTTGGCGGATTCCGACTTCCATGGCCACCGTCCTGCTGTCTTAAGTTACCAACGCCTTTCATGGTATCCCATAAGCGTCGATTTGGGCGCTTTAACTCGGCGTTTGGTTCATCCCACAGCGCCAGTTCTGCTTACCAAAAGTGGCCCACTTGGCACTCTGATCCGATATCTCGCGGCTTCACAGTTTAAGCAAGCCGGAGATCTCACCCATTTAAAGTTTGAGAATAGGTTGAGGTCGTTTCGACCCCAATGCCTCTAATCATTCGCTTTACCGAATGAGACTCGCACGCGGCGAGCGCCAGCTATCCTGAGGGAAACTTCGGAGGGAACCAGCTACTAGATGGTTCGATTAGTCTTTCGCCCCTATACCCAGTTCCGACGATCGATTTGCACGTCAGAATCGCTACGGACCTCCATCAGGGTTTCCCCTGACTTCGTCCTGACCAGGCATAGTTCACCATCTTTCGGGTCCCAGCGTGTACGCTCTGGGTGCGCCTCTTCTCGCGATGAGAACGAGACGCCCCGGGAGTGCGGGGCCGGTCCGTGAGCCGGCCCATCCTCCCTCGGTTCGCGCGAGGCGAACCTTCACTTTCATTGCGCCTTTAGGTTTAGTTTAGTCCCAATGACTCGCGCACATGCTAGACTCCTTGGTCCGTGTTTCAAGACGGGTCCTGAAAGTACCCAAAGCTATAGCGCCGTGGACTGGCGTGTGCAGGGTCTGTCCGAGGACAACGCCGCCAACAGCCGGGCGGGCCCGGATCCGGCGCTAGGTCCGGATGCCAGGTTTGCCGTCCGCGCTTGCGACGTGCCGGACGCGAACAAGTCGCGGCCCCGCGCCATAGTTTTACCGTCGGTCGGGCCGGCCGGGACACCGCGGGTCCGAACGCACCGAGGTGCGCGCGGGCTCCACCGCGGGCCTTAGGCCGACGCCCAACGGGTCACGACGTCCTACAGGAGGAGAAGTGCACGCGTTCGGAGTCCGACGGCCACGGGCGGCGCGCGCGGCGCGAACGCCACGCGTCGCAACGCCCGTTGCTCGCGAACTTTCCGAGAGACGCGTCTGAATCTCCCCTTTCGACCTTTCGGGTTTCTCAGGTTTACCCCTGAACGGTTTCACGTACTCTTGAACTCTCTCTTCAAAGTTCTTTTCAACTTTCCCTCACGGTACTTGTTCGCTATCGGTCTCGTGGTAATATTTAGCCTTAGATGGAGTTTACCACCCACTTAGGGCTGCACTCTCAAGCAACCCGACTCTGAGGAGAGACCCTCCCGCGGCATGCGGCGGCCAGCTACGGGCCTGGCACCCTCTCTGGGTAAGTGGCCCCGTTCAAGAAGGACTTGGGCGCGCCGCGCTACCTCGGGATAACGGATCCTCCCTAACACCACATTTCCCGGCGTCCGTCTCCGGACGCGGGATTCGGTGCTGGGCTCTTCCCTGTTCGCTCGCCGCTACTAAGGGAATCCTAGTTAGTTTCTTTTCCTCCGCTTAGTAATATGCTTAAATTCAGCGGGTAGTCTCACCTGCTCTGAGGTCGCGTTCATTGGTTTCTTTCGATAGCCGACAGGCCGCGTAGGCAACGGGATCCTTCGGGCTAAACGCGCGCGATCGGACGTCGGACGAATACCTCGCGCCGCCCCGGACGAATCTCGGTGGCGGGGGGATTCACACTCGGACACGTCGACCGGCGCGTCGCCCGGGCATCGTTTACCGGTACGCGGATGGCGGTCGGCTCGAATGATTATATCGTTCGATAGTTTAAAGCGACGCGTTAGCGCGCCGCCCCGACGTCGAGCGCGATGGCGCGCTCGCGGTATCGGGGGGCGGCTCGTGCGCGAGCGCTCAGATTCTTGCCTCGGCGGCCGTCCGCTTTTCGCGCTTGACCGACGCCCCGTACGTACGGCGCGCGTTCCGCTCACACGATTGGGAGCGTGTACTGCGCGCGCGCACCACATGGGGGGGCCTTCGCGTTATCGGCGGTACGCCGACCCGGCAGTCGTGGAAATTGAAACGACCCTCAGCCAGGAGTGGTCCAGGAACAGTATCCGAGGACCGCAATGTGCGTTCGAAATGTCGATGTTCAAGTGTCCTGCAGTTCACAAGTTGACGCGCAATTAGCTGCGTTCTTCATCGACCCACGAGCCAAGTGATCCACCGTTCAGGGTAATCTTTCATACAGTTAACCAGCGACTCTCTGTCCGCGGTACTGCGTTTAATCGGTTTTACACTTACGCAAAGTTTTGCACGCTTACACGTTGCTAGAACGAGAGGTGTTTGACTTCGCAGAGCGGACGTAAAGTCCGAGACGCGTTCGTCCTGCGCGGCTCCCGTACTCAGATCGCTCCCCCCTTTCGAGGGGCGCGCGGTACGCGGGGACGAACGTTCCGTTAGTCAGGCGAATATCCTTCGACCACCTTCGGGCGGTGCGAGCACCTTTGCGCGCAGTCTTCGTCTTTATTAATCTGCGACGCGGACCGACGTCGGTCGTACACGACATGACCGACCGGACCATCCGCCGCGCTCCGCCGGCGTGCCACTGCACCTCCGACAAGGGAGGCCGGGGCCGGATTCGGGGCGCTGGGGTCCGGCGGCCGCTATACGACCGCGACGACGGCGCGACGCACTCGTCTTTATCAATCTACGCTGCGGGCCGACGTCGGTCGTACACGACATGACCGACCGGACCGTCCGCCGCGCTCCGCCGGCGTGCCACTGCACCTCCGACAAGGGAGGCCGGGGCCGGATTCGGGGCGCTGGGGTCCGGCGGCCGCTATACGACCGCGACGACGGCGCGACGCACTCGTCTTCATTAATTTACGCTGCGGACCGACGTCGGTCGTACACGACATGACCGACCGGACCGTCCGCCGCGCTCCGCCGGCGTTCCTCTGCACCTCCGACAAGGGAGGCCGGGGCCGGTTTCGGGGCGCTGGGGTCCGGCGGCCGCTATACGACCGCGACGACGGCGCGACGCACGACGACAAGACTGGGACGCGCGCATTAGCTCGCTGTGCCCTGACCGTCGGGGCCGGCGGGAGCGTCGCATTCACCCGTGGTTGTGACACTTAAAAACTCAAACTCCGAGGCGCGGAGCGCCGAGCCGGCTGCGCGGTGGCTGCCGGCGGCGCTTTTACGTACGCAGTATCTCTCGGCCTGAGCGGCACGGGGGGCGCTCTCGTCATCGGACCTCTCGACTAGGTACCTGACTTCCGGCGTGCCGACCCTCGCGGGTCGGCCGACGCCTCGGACTTCGTTAGTCCTTAACAGTTCGAATCAGTTCGACCGGCGCTCGTACGGCCGACGCGACCGCCGTCGTAGACGTGGTCGGCCGAGGGCGCCATTAATATTCATTCATTATTAATATCGATCCGTGCATCGTATTAATTAATTGTACGTAATGTTTTATAAACATTCGTTAATGATCCTTCCGCAGGTTCACCTACGGAAACCTTGTTACGACTTTTACTTCCTCTAAATGATCAAGTTTGGTCATCTTCCCAGCATCATCGGCGACGTCGAAACGCCACCGCGCACCGGTCCGAAGACCTCACTAAATCATTCAATCGGTAGTAGCGACGGGCGGTGTGTACAAAGGGCAGGGACGTAATCAACGCGAGCTTATGACTCGCGCTTACTGGGAATTCCTCGTTCATGGGGAACAATTGCAAGCCCCAATCCCTAGCACGAAGGAGGTTCAGCGGGTTACCCGGGCCGTTCGGCCAGGGAAGACACGCTGATTCCTTCAGTGTAGCGCGCGTGCGGCCCAGAACATCTAAGGGCATTACAGACCTGTTATTGCTCAATCTCGTGCGGCTAGAAGCCGCCTGTCCCTCTAAGAAGAATTAATTGTACGCCGACAGTAAAAATCGCGCACGACCGCGACGCGAGCGCCGGGTCGGCGGACCTTTGAGATGTCGAAAATACGCCTAGTTAGCAGGCTAGAGTCTCGTTCGTTATCGGAATTAACCAGACAAATCGCTCCACCAACTAAGAACGGCCATGCACCACCACCCACCGAATCAAGAAAGAGCTCTCAATCTGTCAATCCTTCCGGTGTCCGGGCCTGGTGAGGTTTCCCGTGTTGAGTCAAATTAAGCCGCAGGCTCCACTCCTGGTGGTGCCCTTCCGTCAATTCCTTTAAGTTTCAGCTTTGCAACCATACTTCCCCCGGAACCCAAAAGCTTTGGTTTCCCGGAAGCTGCCCGCCGAGTCATCGGAGGAACGTCGGCGGATCGCTAGCTGGCATCGTTTATGGTTAGAACTAGGGCGGTATCTGATCGCCTTCGAACCTCTAACTTTCGTTCTTGATCAATGAAAGCGTTTTTGGCAAATGCTTTCGCTTCTGTCCGTCTTGCGACGATCCAAGAATTTCACCTCTAACGTCGCAATACGAATGCCCCCATCCGTTCCTATTAATCATTACCTCGGGGTTCCGAAAACCAACAAAATAGAACCGAGGTCCTATTCCATTATTCCATGCACACAGTATTCAGGCGAAATTTTAGCCTGCTTTAAGCACTCTAATTTGTTCAAAGTAAACGTGCCGGCCCACCTCGACACTCAATGAAGAGCACCGCGGTGGGATTGAGATTGGGCCGCCCCGAGAGGCTAAGCCCACCGGCAGGACGTCCCGCGGACACGCCAGTTAACACCGCGAGCGATGAACCGGCGGCGCGGGACACAAATTCGACTACGAGCTTTTTAACCGCAACAACTTTAATATACGCTATTGGAGCTGGAATTACCGCGGCTGCTGGCACCAGACTTGCCCTCCAATTGATCCTCGTTAAAGGGTTTAGAGTGTACTCATTCCGATTACGGGGCCTCGGATGAGTCCCGTATCGTTATTTTTCGTCACTACCTCCCCGTGCCGGGAGTGGGTAATTTGCGCGCCTGCTGCCTTCCTTGGATGTGGTAGCCGTTTCTCAGGCTCCCTCTCCGGAATCGAACCCTGATTCCCCGTTACCCGTTACAACCATGGTAGGCGCAGAACCTACCATCGACAGTTGATAAGGCAGACATTTGAAAGATGCGTCGCCGGTGCGAGACCGTGCGATCAGCAAAAAGTTATTCAGAGTCACCAACGTGTACGACGACGGGCGAACCCGACGCCGATTGGTTTTGATCTAATAAAAGCGCTCCTTCCGTCTCCGGTCGGAGCTCTGTTTGCATGTATTAGCTCTAGAATTACCACAGTTATCCAAGTAAATGTGGGTACGATCTAAGGAACCATAACTGATTTAATGAGCCTTTCGCGGTTTCACCTTAATTTGGCTTGTACTGAGACATGCATGGCTTAATCTTTGAGACAAGCATATGACTACTGGCAGGATCAACCAGGGAGCTGTCACCCGTCCGCGGCCACGTTCGGAAGACGCGCACCGATGGTAACGCGCCGACCTGGCGTAACGCAGATCGAGAGAACAGTCGCACCTCCGGCGAGCCGAGGGCGGAGCAGAATCGTCACGCCGCTGCGAGAGCGGCGGCGGTCTGTCTTCTCGCCCGGCCCGGAAGTATACTACTACATATTACAATATATAGCAAAAACTGACCGTGTCGAAATCAGTCGGCAGCGACGAGCGCGCGCCGACCACACATTTCACGCACAGTGGAGCAGGATGCGCCGACGTCGAAATAGGACGACGTTTACTTGACGACATGACCGCCCGCAGCAGTTCTAAAGAGAATAATTTATAACGCGGAATCTCGTCCGCGAACGGCTTCAACATTCCCAGAAACACCCTTCGCTAGATTGAAAGCGACATGGTACGCGGTCTGAGCGCGCGTTTCGGAAAACTGTCGTGCCGCGCTCTCACGCTCGGTACGAGGCGAGTCGTTGCATATTTGTGGACGACGTCCAGAGGACGCCTCCGAGATTTAAGTGCGCCCGCATAAGGTGTACAACGCTAACTGCGAAAGTCAGCGTCGTCCGCGGGCATGCTGTGGCAATCGCTAATGTTACGGTTACGAGCGCTTGGCGGCGATATGTGGGAACGCAACCTTTCGGTTAAACCGCACAGCGTCAATTAAAACTCTCGTCTCTAATGGCGAACGCCGGTTCTTCGCGAACGAAGCTTACCGAGGCGCTCTCTAGCCACCAGCAGATCAAAGTCAACAACGCGTGCGGCCCGGCAGGGAGCATCTTTATCGTTTACTAATACCAAGACTGTCGACTCGTCGCAACTAAACGGGATCGAGCGGAACCGGACGGCGTTAGCCGTCGCGGACTCACCTCTCCCTATATAAGCGCAACGGACCGAGTACGGGTTGCGAAACGCTAGTACGGGTCGCTCCCGGCTCGCTCGAACGGATACCGCCGACGCTCGCGCGGACTTATCGCACTTTTCGCCTTGGTCCCCGTCCGGGTCGAGTTCGAAATTTTGGAAATATTTTTTTTTTTGAAAAATTTTTTTTTTTTTGGAAATTTTTTTTTTCTTTCAAATGTTCTCTCCGGCGCTCTCTGCTAAATTTTTGGATTTTTTTTTTTGAAAATTTTTTTTTCTTTCAAAAGTTCCGTCCAGCGCTCCCTGCTGAAATTTTTGGATTTTGGAAATTTTGTCTTTCGGGTGGCGCTGGATGTCGATCGAGCGCGCCGCCGTAGTCCAGCCGACCGCCCGCGCGCCGTCGCCGGCCGGGTAGCGCTCGGTACATTTCGCCCCGCTCGACGACGGGAGACTCGCGCTGTCGATCGAGCGCGCCGCCGGAGTCCAGCCGACCGCCCGCGCGCCGTCGCCGGCCGGGTAGCGCTCGGTACATTTCGCCCCGCTCGACGACGGGAGACTCGCGCTGTCGATCGAGCGCGCCGCCGGAGTCCAGCCGACCGCCCGCGCGCCGTCGCCGGCCGGGTAGCGCTCGGTAGATTTCGCCCCGCTCGACGACGGGAGACCCGCGCTGTCGATCGAGCGCGCCGCCGGAGTCCAGCCGACAGCCTGCGCGCCGTCGCCGGCCGGGTAGCGCTCGGTACATTTCGCCCCGCTCGACGACGGGAGACTCGCGCTGTCGATCGAGCGCGCCGCCGGAGTCCAGCCGACCGCGCTCGCGCCGTCAACGGCCCCATAAAAGATTTTCTTGAAATTTTCTTTTTCGCCTATAAGTCCCGGCCAGCGCTCTCTGCAAAATTTTAGAAATTTTTTTTTTTGAAAAATTTTTTTTTTGAAAATTTTTTTTTTCTTTCAAAAGTTCCGTCCAGCGCTCTCTGCTGAAATTTTTGGATTTTGGAAATTTTGTCTTTCGGGTGGCGCTGGATGTCGATCGAGCGCGCCGCCGTAGTCCAGCCGACCGCCCGCGCGCCGTCGCCGGCCGGGTAGCGCTCGGTACATTTCGCCCCGCTCGACGACGGGAGACTCGCGCTGTCGATCGAGCGCGCCGCCGGAGTCCAGCCGACCGCCCGCGCGCCGTCGCCGGCCGGGTAGCGCTCGGTACATTTCGCCCCGCTCGACGACGGGAGACTCGCGCTGTCGATCGAGCGCGCCGCCGGAGTCCAGCCGACCGCGCTCGCGCCGTCAACGGCCCCATAAAAGATTTTCTTGAAATTTTCTTTTTCGCCTATAAGTCCCGGCCAGCGCTCTCTGCAAAATTTTAGATTTTTTTTTTTTGAAAAATTTTTTTTTTGAAAATTTTTTTTTTCTTTCAAAAGTTCCGTCCAGCGCTCTCTGCTGAAATTTTTGGATTTTGGAAATTTTGTCTTTCGGGTGGCGCTGGATGTCGATCGAGCGCGCCGCCGTAGTCCAGCCGACCGCACGCGCGCCGTCGCCGGCCGGGTAGCGCTCGGTACATTTCGCCCCGCTCGACGACGGGAGACTCGCGCTGTCGATCGAGCGCGCCGCCGGAGTCCAGCCGACCGCCCGCGCGCCGTCGCCGGCCGGGTAGCGCTCGATCGTCGCCGATGGTCTCCCGTCTTCGAGCGGGGAAATATACCGATCGCCACCCGTCCGTCGGCGCGGAGCGGGAGTAGAGAGCGCTCACCGGGCGGCCGGCCTGTTAGCGCTCTCTACTCCCGCTCGCCGCCGACGGACGGGTGACGATCGATAAATTTGTCGACCCGACGACGGCCGCCCGGTTAGCGTTCTCTACTCCCGCTCGCCGCCGACGGACGGGTGACGATCGATAAATTTGTCGACCCGACGACGGCCGCCCGGTTAGCGTTCTCTACTCCCGCTCGCCGCCGACGGACGGGTGACG
>CAXIES010000023.1:30000-37500 GCA_964023965.1 Melinopterus prodromus
GCGCTCGATCGAAGGTTCCGTCTTACGTCACGGACGCGTCCGCCGTACTACTACGCAAACGTAGATACACCAACATCAACATCGGCTTTCGCCTAGGGCTTAGGATCGACTGACTCGTGTGCAACGGCTGTTCACACGAAACCCTTCTCCACGTCAGTCCTCCAGGGCCTCGCTGGAGTATTTGCTACTACCACCAAGATCTGCACCGACGGCGGCTCCAGACGGGCTCACGCCCTGTCCTTCTGCGCACACCGCCGCGACCCTCCTACTCGTCAGGGCTTCATGACGCCGGTCCGCGAGGACCGCGTCTCACATGCCGCTGACGGCCGAGTATAAGCACGACGCTTCAGCGCCATCCATTTTCAGGGCTAGTAACTTCGGCAGGTGAGTTGTTACACACTCCTTGGCGGATTCCGACTTCCATGGCCACCGTCCTGCTGTCTTAAGTTACCAACGCCTTTCATGGTATCCCATAAGCGTCGATTTGGGCGCTTTAACTCGGCGTTTGGTTCATCCCACAGCGCCAGTTCTGCTTACCAAAAGTGGCCCACTTGGCACTCTGATCCGATATCTCGCGGCTTCACAGTTTAAGCAAGCCGGAGATCTCACCCATTTAAAGTTTGAGAATAGGTTGAGGTCGTTTCGACCCCAATGCCTCTAATCATTCGCTTTACCGAATGAGACTCGCACGCGGCGAGCGCCAGCTATCCTGAGGGAAACTTCGGAGGGAACCAGCTACTAGATGGTTCGATTAGTCTTTCGCCCCTATACCCAGTTCCGACGATCGATTTGCACGTCAGAATCGCTACGGACCTCCATCAGGGTTTCCCCTGACTTCGTCCTGACCAGGCATAGTTCACCATCTTTCGGGTCCCAGCGTGTACGCTCTGGGTGCGCCTCTTCTCGCGATGAGAACGAGACGCCCCGGGAGTGCGGGGCCGGTCCGTGAGCCGGCCCATCCTCCCTCGGTTCGCGCGAGGCGAACCTTCACTTTCATTGCGCCTTTAGGTTTAGTTTAGTCCCAATGACTCGCGCACATGCTAGACTCCTTGGTCCGTGTTTCAAGACGGGTCCTGAAAGTACCCAAAGCTATAGCGCCGTGGACTGGCGTGTGCAGGGTCTGTCCGAGGACAACGCCGCCAACAGCCGGGCGGGCCCGGATCCGGCGCTAGGTCCGGATGCCAGGTTTGCCGTCCGCGCTTGCGACGTGCCGGACGCGAACAAGTCGCGGCCCCGCGCCATAGTTTTACCGTCGGTCGGGCCGGCCGGGACACCGCGGGTCCGAACGCACCGAGGTGCGCGCGGGCTCCACCGCGGGCCTTAGGCCGACGCCCAACGGGTCACGACGTCCTACAGGAGGAGAAGTGCACGCGTTCGGAGTCCGACGGCCACGGGCGGCGCGCGCGGCGCGAACGCCACGCGTCGCAACGCCCGTTGCTCGCGAACTTTCCGAGAGACGCGTCTGAATCTCCCCTTTCGACCTTTCGGGTTTCTCAGGTTTACCCCTGAACGGTTTCACGTACTCTTGAACTCTCTCTTCAAAGTTCTTTTCAACTTTCCCTCACGGTACTTGTTCGCTATCGGTCTCGTGGTAATATTTAGCCTTAGATGGAGTTTACCACCCACTTAGGGCTGCACTCTCAAGCAACCCGACTCTGAGGAGAGACCCTCCCGCGGCATGCGGCGGCCAGCTACGGGCCTGGCACCCTCTCTGGGTAAGTGGCCCCGTTCAAGAAGGACTTGGGCGCGCCGCGCTACCTCGGGATAACGGATCCTCCCTAACACCACATTTCCCGGCGTCCGTCTCCGGACGCGGGATTCGGTGCTGGGCTCTTCCCTGTTCGCTCGCCGCTACTAAGGGAATCCTAGTTAGTTTCTTTTCCTCCGCTTAGTAATATGCTTAAATTCAGCGGGTAGTCTCACCTGCTCTGAGGTCGCGTTCATTGGTTTCTTTCGATAGCCGACAGGCCGCGTAGGCAACGGGATCCTTCGGGCTAAACGCGCGCGATCGGACGTCGGACGAATACCTCGCGCCGCCCCGGACGAATCTCGGTGGCGGGGGGATTCACACTCGGACACGTCGACCGGCGCGTCGCCCGGGCATCGTTTACCGGTACGCGGATGGCGGTCGGCTCGAATGATTATATCGTTCGATAGTTTAAAGCGACGCGTTAGCGCGCCGCCCCGACGTCGAGCGCGATGGCGCGCTCGCGGTATCGGGGGGCGGCTCGTGCGCGAGCGCTCAGATTCTTGCCTCGGCGGCCGTCCGCTTTTCGCGCTTGACCGACGCCCCGTACGTACGGCGCGCGTTCCGCTCACACGATTGGGAGCGTGTACTGCGCGCGCGCACCACATGGGGGGGCCTTCGCGTTATCGGCGGTACGCCGACCCGGCAGTCGTGGAAATTGAAACGACCCTCAGCCAGGAGTGGTCCAGGAACAGTATCCGAGGACCGCAATGTGCGTTCGAAATGTCGATGTTCAAGTGTCCTGCAGTTCACAAGTTGACGCGCAATTAGCTGCGTTCTTCATCGACCCACGAGCCAAGTGATCCACCGTTCAGGGTAATCTTTCATACAGTTAACCAGCGACTCTCTGTCCGCGGTACTGCGTTTAATCGGTTTTACACTTACGCAAAGTTTTGCACGCTTACACGTTGCTAGAACGAGAGGTGTTTGACTTCGCAGAGCGGACGTAAAGTCCGAGACGCGTTCGTCCTGCGCGGCTCCCGTACTCAGATCGCTCCCCCCTTTCGAGGGGCGCGCGGTACGCGGGGACGAACGTTCCGTTAGTCAGGCGAATATCCTTCGACCACCTTCGGGCGGTGCGAGCACCTTTGCGCGCAGTCTTCGTCTTTATTAATCTGCGACGCGGACCGACGTCGGTCGTACACGACATGACCGACCGGACCATCCGCCGCGCTCCGCCGGCGTGCCACTGCACCTCCGACAAGGGAGGCCGGGGCCGGATTCGGGGCGCTGGGGTCCGGCGGCCGCTATACGACCGCGACGACGGCGCGACGCACTCGTCTTTATCAATCTACGCTGCGGGCCGACGTCGGTCGTACACGACATGACTGACCGGACCGTCCGCCGCGCTCCGCCGGCGTGCCACTGCACCTCCGACAAGGGAGGCCGGGGCCGGATTCGGGGCGCTGGGGTCCGGCGGCCGCTATACGACCGCGACGACGGCGCGACGCACTCGTCTTCATTAATTTACGCTGCGGACCGACGTCGGTCGTACACGACATGACCGACCGGACCGTCCGCCGCGCTCCGCCGGCGTTCCTCTGCACCTCCGACAAGGGAGGCCGGGGCCGGTTTCGGGGCGCTGGGGTCCGGCGGCCGCTATACGACCGCGACGACGGCGCGACGCACGACGACAAGACTGGGACGCGCGCATTAGCTCGCTGTGCCCTGACCGTCGGGGCCGGCGGGAGCGTCGCATTCACCCGTGGTTGTGACACTTAAAAACTCAAACTCCGAGGCGCGGAGCGCCGAGCCGGCTGCGCGGTGGCTGCCGGCGGCGCTTTTACGTACGCAGTATCTCTCGGCCTGAGCGGCACGGGGGGCGCTCTCGTCATCGGACCTCTCGACTAGGTACCTGACTTCCGGCGTGCCGACCCTCGCGGGTCGGCCGACGCCTCGGACTTCGTTAGTCCTTAACAGTTCGAATCAGTTCGACCGGCGCTCGTACGGCCGACGCGACCGCCGTCGTAGACGTGGTCGGCCGAGGGCGCCATTAATATTCATTCATTATTAATATCGATCCGTGCATCGTATTAATTAATTGTACGTAATGTTTTATAAACATTCGTTAATGATCCTTCCGCAGGTTCACCTACGGAAACCTTGTTACGACTTTTACTTCCTCTAAATGATCAAGTTTGGTCATCTTCCCAGCATCATCGGCGACGTCGAAACGCCACCGCGCACCGGTCCGAAGACCTCACTAAATCATTCAATCGGTAGTAGCGACGGGCGGTGTGTACAAAGGGCAGGGACGTAATCAACGCGAGCTTATGACTCGCGCTTACTGGGAATTCCTCGTTCATGGGGAACAATTGCAAGCCCCAATCCCTAGCACGAAGGAGGTTCAGCGGGTTACCCGGGCCGTTCGGCCAGGGAAGACACGCTGATTCCTTCAGTGTAGCGCGCGTGCGGCCCAGAACATCTAAGGGCATTACAGACCTGTTATTGCTCAATCTCGTGCGGCTAGAAGCCGCCTGTCCCTCTAAGAAGAATTAATTGTACGCCGACAGTAAAAATCGCGCACGACCGCGACGCGAGCGCCGGGTCGGCGGACCTTTGAGATGTCGAAAATACGCCTAGTTAGCAGGCTAGAGTCTCGTTCGTTATCGGAATTAACCAGACAAATCGCTCCACCAACTAAGAACGGCCATGCACCACCACCCACCGAATCAAGAAAGAGCTCTCAATCTGTCAATCCTTCCGGTGTCCGGGCCTGGTGAGGTTTCCCGTGTTGAGTCAAATTAAGCCGCAGGCTCCACTCCTGGTGGTGCCCTTCCGTCAATTCCTTTAAGTTTCAGCTTTGCAACCATACTTCCCCCGGAACCCAAAAGCTTTGGTTTCCCGGAAGCTGCCCGCCGAGTCATCGGAGGAACGTCGGCGGATCGCTAGCTGGCATCGTTTATGGTTAGAACTAGGGCGGTATCTGATCGCCTTCGAACCTCTAACTTTCGTTCTTGATCAATGAAAGCGTTTTTGGCAAATGCTTTCGCTTCTGTCCGTCTTGCGACGATCCAAGAATTTCACCTCTAACGTCGCAATACGAATGCCCCCATCCGTTCCTATTAATCATTACCTCGGGGTTCCGAAAACCAACAAAATAGAACCGAGGTCCTATTCCATTATTCCATGCACACAGTATTCAGGCGAAATTTTAGCCTGCTTTAAGCACTCTAATTTGTTCAAAGTAAACGTGCCGGCCCACCTCGACACTCAATGAAGAGCACCGCGGTGGGATTGAGATTGGGCCGCCCCGAGAGGCTAAGCCCACCGGCAGGACGTCCCGCGGACACGCCAGTTAACACCGCGAGCGATGAACCGGCGGCGCGGGACACAAATTCGACTACGAGCTTTTTAACCGCAACAACTTTAATATACGCTATTGGAGCTGGAATTACCGCGGCTGCTGGCACCAGACTTGCCCTCCAATTGATCCTCGTTAAAGGGTTTAGAGTGTACTCATTCCGATTACGGGGCCTCGGATGAGTCCCGTATCGTTATTTTTCGTCACTACCTCCCCGTGCCGGGAGTGGGTAATTTGCGCGCCTGCTGCCTTCCTTGGATGTGGTAGCCGTTTCTCAGGCTCCCTCTCCGGAATCGAACCCTGATTCCCCGTTACCCGTTACAACCATGGTAGGCGCAGAACCTACCATCGACAGTTGATAAGGCAGACATTTGAAAGATGCGTCGCCGGTGCGAGACCGTGCGATCAGCAAAAAGTTATTCAGAGTCACCAACGTGTACGACGACGGGCGAACCCGACGCCGATTGGTTTTGATCTAATAAAAGCGCTCCTTCCGTCTCCGGTCGGAGCTCTGTTTGCATGTATTAGCTCTAGAATTACCACAGTTATCCAAGTAAATGTGGGTACGATCTAAGGAACCATAACTGATTTAATGAGCCTTTCGCGGTTTCACCTTAATTTGGCTTGTACTGAGACATGCATGGCTTAATCTTTGAGACAAGCATATGACTACTGGCAGGATCAACCAGGGAGCTGTCACCCGTCCGCGGCCACGTTCGGAAGACGCGCACCGATGGTAACGCGCCGACCTGGCGTAACGCAGATCGAGAGAACAGTCGCACCTCCGGCGAGCCGAGGGCGGAGCAGAATCGTCACGCCGCTGCGAGAGCGGCGGCGGTCTGTCTTCTCGCCCGGCCCGGAAGTATACTACTACATATTACAATATATAGCAAAAACTGACCGTGTCGAAATCAGTCGGCAGCGACGAGCGCGCGCCGACCACACATTTCACGCACAGTGGAGCAGGATGCGCCGACGTCGAAATAGGACGACGTTTACTTGACGACATGACCGCCCGCAGCAGTTCTAAAGAGAATAATTTATAACGCGGAATCTCGTCCGCGAACGGCTTCAACATTCCCAGAAACACCCTTCGCTAGATTGAAAGCGACATGGTACGCGGTCTGAGCGCGCGTTTCGGAAAACTGTCGTGCCGCGCTCTCACGCTCGGTACGAGGCGAGTCGTTGCATATTTGTGGACGACGTCCAGAGGACGCCTCCGAGATTTAAGTGCGCCCGCATAAGGTGTACAACGCTAACTGCGAAAGTCAGCGTCGTCCGCGGGCATGCTGTGGCAATCGCTAATGTTACGGTTACGAGCGCTTGGCGGCGATATGTGGGAACGCAACCTTTCGGTTAAACCGCACAGCGTCAATTAAAACTCTCGTCTCTAATGGCGAACGCCGGTTCTTCGCGAACGAAGCTTACCGAGGCGCTCTCTAGCCACCAGCAGATCAAAGTCAACAACGCGTGCGGCCCGGCAGGGAGCATCTTTATCGTTTACTAATACCAAGACTGTCGACTCGTCGCAACTAAACGGGATCGAGCGGAACCGGACGGCGTTAGCCGTCGCGGACTCACCTCTCCCTATATAAGCGCAACGGACCGAGTACGGGTTGCGAAACGCTAGTACGGGTCGCTCCCGGCTCGCTCGAACGGATACCGCCGACGCTCGCGCGGACTTATCGCACTTTTCGCCTTGGTCCCCGTCCGGGTCGAGTTCGAAATTTTGGAAATATTTTTTTTTTTGAAAAATTTTTTTTTTTTTGGAAATTTTTTTTTTCTTTCAAATGTTCTCTCCGGCGCTCTCTGCTAAATTTTTGGATTTTTTTTTTTGAAAATTTTTTTTTCTTTCAAAAGTTCCGTCCAGCGCTCCCTGCTGAAATTTTTGGATTTTGGAAATTTTGTCTTTCGGGTGGCGCTGGATGTCGATCGAGCGCGCCGCCGTAGTCCAGCCGACCGCCCGCGCGCCGTCGCCGGCCGGGTAGCGCTCGGTACATTTCGCCCCGCTCGACGACGGGAGACTCGCGCTGTCGATCGAGCGCGCCGCCGGAGTCCAGCCGACCGCCCGCGCGCCGTCGCCGGCCGGGTAGCGCTCGGTACATTTCGCCCCGCTCGACGACGGGAGACTCGCGCTGTCGATCGAGCGCGCCGCCGGAGTCCAGCCGACCGCCCGCGCGCCGTCGCCGGCCGGGTAGCGCTCGGTAGATTTCGCCCCGCTCGACGACGGGAGACCCGCGCTGTCGATCGAGCGCGCCGCCGGAGTCCAGCCGACAGCCTGCGCGCCGTCGCCGGCCGGGTAGCGCTCGGTACATTTCGCCCCGCTCGACGACGGGAGACTCGCGCTGTCGATCGAGCGCGCCGCCGGAGTCCAGCCGACCGCGCTCGCGCCGTCAACGGCCCCATAAAAGATTTTCTTGAAATTTTCTTTTTCGCCTATAAGTCCCGG
>CAXIES010000023.1:42500-55000 GCA_964023965.1 Melinopterus prodromus
ATATTTTGTAAAACCACAATATTCTTCCTCCTCGCCTGGGGTGGGTCATCGCGTGGATTGGACGCGGCCGCTCGTCTCGGACTCCGTTCTGCAACGATCCTCTGGCTTCCCTCAGGAGGTGGTGGCTGCTGCTGGACTGCTCTCCGCTCCATTGGACGATCGGGGGGGCGTGGCTGCTGGGCGTCCGGTGGTCGACGCTTCCACACCGCTGCCATGAAGTTGCGGTGGATGGTACTTCCCCATTTGAGGCAGCTGTTGACGCAGCTGTCTCGCAGATGTTGGGGGAACTGCAACACCGTGGTGGTCGTGGCGTTGCATCTGGGCCAAATCCCTCTCGCTCCAAGTATGAGAGGATGAAAGAAGAACTCCTTCCCTGGCCACTGCTTCCTCGCTGCCTCTCGGAATTTCGGATGGTCGTACACGAGACGCTTGCGCTCCCAGGATTGCGCTAGCGTTCTGGATCCCTCCCACGACACCTGGACGTCGCAGACTACCAGCTGGTTAGCGGGCAGATGGACGACCAAGTCCGGTTTGTAGAGCTGGCGGTCCGGATGGTAGACTCTGGGCTCGACCTCTGTTGTCCAGCCTTTCCTCCGGGTGTGGGCGGCGATCTTCCGTACGACCTCGTCGTGGCGCTTGATGCGGTCGTGGTGGGAAACGTGGCATCCTTGGAGGACGTGGGAAATGGACTCCACTCGATCACATCCCGCCCGGCACCGTTGGAGAGCTTCGGCATTCGAAGGAATACCGACCGTCGGTAGGTTGTTCGTCCGGAGATGAACAGCCCTGACGAAGTCCCTTCCGGTCCATCCTGCAGGAGTCCGGTGCAGCCAGGCTCGACTTGAACGATCCTCCGCTGCTTCCTCTAGGCCACTCCCAAATGGTCTGGTGGCGATCTGCTCCCTCCAGTATTGGCGGGAACTTGGTGTTTTGTTGAGTCGGCCGATGCGGTCGATGAGGTTGGATCTGCCCGGGGTGGACATGACGGCGACAACCATTGGATCCTCTGATGTTTGCAGCCGCTCGAGACGCCCATGGAAAATCGCAGGGATGGTCTGACGTAGGTTGGGGAATCCCAGCCCGCCGTCTCGTATCGCCGCGTGCAGAAAGTAATCCGCGGTATGGACATGCAGATGGAGGATGTCCTTGACTGCTTTCTTGATGACTCGGTCGCAGTCACGCAGGATTTCACCCGTGATGCGGGAATTCTGCAAGCCATGGTGCAGCCTCGGGACGATGTTTGTCCGTAGAAGCGACAGCTTTTGGTCCGGTTTGAGTGGAGACCTGCGGAGATTTTTCAGCCAATCCACCAGTGCGGACACCGATGGCTTGACTGAGCCAAATGTGTTATAATGGTGGCCAAGATACCTCATTGTGTTCACAGCGGTGACTATAGGGATTTGGTCCCGTCCTAGTTTGAAAATGGGACGTGTCCGGCATACTGTCTTTCCGGCTATTGTCGCTGCTGCAATGGATTTGCACTTCCCGGAGTTGATCGACATGCCCCTGCGCTCCATAAACTCTTGCACCTCGAACAGTGCCTCAGGAACATCCAACTCGTTGTCTTCTAGCAGTACGATATCGTCTGCAAAAGCCATAGCTGCGCATCGCATTCCAGGAGCCACGGTTCCGCCTTGCTGTTTGGCATTCGCCTTGCGGAGGTACTCATCGATAACCAGGTTGAAGAGCAGGGGACTTAGGGGGTCTCCCTGTTTCACACCTCTTTTAAAAGTGATTCTTGAGGTCTTTTCACCTCCCACGCAGATGGTCGTGTGGGATTGCCTGTAGGTGTTTTCGATGAGATACCTGATATTTGGGTGTACTCCGTGGATTTGAAGCGCTCGCATCACGGAATGGGAGAGTCATAGTTACTCCCGCCGTTTACCCGCGCTTGCTTGAATTTCTTCACGTTGACATTCAGAGCACTGGGCAGAAATCACATTGCGTCAACACCCGCAGGGGCCATCGCAATGCTTTGTTTTAATTAGACAGTCGGATTCCCCCAGTCCGTGCCAGTTCTGAGCTGATCGTTGAATGGCGGCCGAAGAGGACACCGGCCAGGAGCGAACCCCCGACCGGGCCTCGCAGCAAGGAAGTTCCGCGGGAGGCCAAGGCACGGGACCGAGCTCGGATCCGGTCGCCGAAACGACTTTTACCTCGCCCAGGCCCGGCACGTCAGCCGATACCCGCTTCCCGACCAAGCCCGACGCGCCCCGATCCTCAGAGCCAATCCTTATCCCGAAGTTACGGATCCAATTTGCCGACTTCCCTTACCTACATTATTCTATCGACTAGAGGCTGTTCACCTTGGAGACCTGCTGCGGATATGGGTACGAACCGGCGCGACACCTACCGTGGCCCTCTCCTGGATTTTCAAGGTCCGAGGGGAAGATCCGGACACCGCCGCAACTGCGGTGCTCTTCGCGCTCCAAACCATATCTCCCTGCTAGAGGATTCCATGGAACTCGAGCGCTTATGCAGAAAAGAAAACTCTTCCCGGATCTCCCGACGGCGTCTCCAGGTCATTTTGGGTTGCCCCGACGAACACTCTTTCGAGGGCCCGACTTAATTACGGTTCCGCTGCCGGGTTCCGGAATAGGAACCGGATTCCCTTTCGCCCGACGGGTGTGTGCCTCTTTATGCACGTACGGCGCCGGCATACTCGCGGCTGGAACCGCTAAGATCGGCGCGCGCGGCCAATAATGCCGCGGCCTCACTGCTCGTCATGACCGCTGCGCGTCGCGTGTCGACGTCGCGCGCGGGGAATCATCGTTCGCGTGATGGCGCGGTCGCGCTCGCGCTCCCGTCGCTCTGTGCGCGCGCGTCCGGCGGCGGATGATACCGGCGGACCGAGGAACCGAGCCGCTTGAAGCGGCGGTTCCGGTCCTCCTCCATCCTAACCTCCGGTGCGTGCGAGAGCGATCGAGAGTCCGCGTGCGCGTCTCCTGCGCCCAGGAACGAGACTCGACCCCCGCTGCGACGGTTCGACGACGACGACGACGACAGGGACGACGAAGGAGCCGCAGCTGGCGCGCGCGCTCGATCGAAGGTTCCGTCTTACGTCACGGACGCGTCCGCCGTACTACTACGCAAACGTAGATACACCAACATCAACATCGGCTTTCGCCTAGGGCTTAGGATCGACTGACTCGTGTGCAACGGCTGTTCACACGAAACCCTTCTCCACGTCAGTCCTCCAGGGCCTCGCTGGAGTATTTGCTACTACCACCAAGATCTGCACCGACGGCGGCTCCAGACGGGCTCACGCCCTGTCCTTCTGCGCACACCGCCGCGACCCTCCTACTCGTCAGGGCTTCATGACGCCGGTCCGCGAGGACCGCGTCTCACATGCCGCTGACGGCCGAGTATAAGCACGACGCTTCAGCGCCATCCATTTTCAGGGCTAGTAACTTCGGCAGGTGAGTTGTTACACACTCCTTGGCGGATTCCGACTTCCATGGCCACCGTCCTGCTGTCTTAAGTTACCAACGCCTTTCATGGTATCCCATAAGCGTCGATTTGGGCGCTTTAACTCGGCGTTTGGTTCATCCCACAGCGCCAGTTCTGCTTACCAAAAGTGGCCCACTTGGCACTCTGATCCGATATCTCGCGGCTTCACAGTTTAAGCAAGCCGGAGATCTCACCCATTTAAAGTTTGAGAATAGGTTGAGGTCGTTTCGACCCCAATGCCTCTAATCATTCGCTTTACCGAATGAGACTCGCACGCGGCGAGCGCCAGCTATCCTGAGGGAAACTTCGGAGGGAACCAGCTACTAGATGGTTCGATTAGTCTTTCGCCCCTATACCCAGTTCCGACGATCGATTTGCACGTCAGAATCGCTACGGACCTCCATCAGGGTTTCCCCTGACTTCGTCCTGACCAGGCATAGTTCACCATCTTTCGGGTCCCAGCGTGTACGCTCTGGGTGCGCCTCTTCTCGCGATGAGAACGAGACGCCCCGGGAGTGCGGGGCCGGTCCGTGAGCCGGCCCATCCTCCCTCGGTTCGCGCGAGGCGAACCTTCACTTTCATTGCGCCTTTAGGTTTAGTTTAGTCCCAATGACTCGCGCACATGCTAGACTCCTTGGTCCGTGTTTCAAGACGGGTCCTGAAAGTACCCAAAGCTATAGCGCCGTGGACTGGCGTGTGCAGGGTCTGTCCGAGGACAACGCCGCCAACAGCCGGGCGGGCCCGGATCCGGCGCTAGGTCCGGATGCCAGGTTTGCCGTCCGCGCTTGCGACGTGCCGGACGCGAACAAGTCGCGGCCCCGCGCCATAGTTTTACCGTCGGTCGGGCCGGCCGGGACACCGCGGGTCCGAACGCACCGAGGTGCGCGCGGGCTCCACCGCGGGCCTTAGGCCGACGCCCAACGGGTCACGACGTCCTACAGGAGGAGAAGTGCACGCGTTCGGAGTCCGACGGCCACGGGCGGCGCGCGCGGCGCGAACGCCACGCGTCGCAACGCCCGTTGCTCGCGAACTTTCCGAGAGACGCGTCTGAATCTCCCCTTTCGACCTTTCGGGTTTCTCAGGTTTACCCCTGAACGGTTTCACGTACTCTTGAACTCTCTCTTCAAAGTTCTTTTCAACTTTCCCTCACGGTACTTGTTCGCTATCGGTCTCGTGGTAATATTTAGCCTTAGATGGAGTTTACCACCCACTTAGGGCTGCACTCTCAAGCAACCCGACTCTGAGGAGAGACCCTCCCGCGGCATGCGGCGGCCAGCTACGGGCCTGGCACCCTCTCTGGGTAAGTGGCCCCGTTCAAGAAGGACTTGGGCGCGCCGCGCTACCTCGGGATAACGGATCCTCCCTAACACCACATTTCCCGGCGTCCGTCTCCGGACGCGGGATTCGGTGCTGGGCTCTTCCCTGTTCGCTCGCCGCTACTAAGGGAATCCTAGTTAGTTTCTTTTCCTCCGCTTAGTAATATGCTTAAATTCAGCGGGTAGTCTCACCTGCTCTGAGGTCGCGTTCATTGGTTTCTTTCGATAGCCGACAGGCCGCGTAGGCAACGGGATCCTTCGGGCTAAACGCGCGCGATCGGACGTCGGACGAATACCTCGCGCCGCCCCGGACGAATCTCGGTGGCGGGGGGATTCACACTCGGACACGTCGACCGGCGCGTCGCCCGGGCATCGTTTACCGGTACGCGGATGGCGGTCGGCTCGAATGATTATATCGTTCGATAGTTTAAAGCGACGCGTTAGCGCGCCGCCCCGACGTCGAGCGCGATGGCGCGCTCGCGGTATCGGGGGGCGGCTCGTGCGCGAGCGCTCAGATTCTTGCCTCGGCGGCCGTCCGCTTTTCGCGCTTGACCGACGCCCCGTACGTACGGCGCGCGTTCCGCTCACACGATTGGGAGCGTGTACTGCGCGCGCGCACCACATGGGGGGGCCTTCGCGTTATCGGCGGTACGCCGACCCGGCAGTCGTGGAAATTGAAACGACCCTCAGCCAGGAGTGGTCCAGGAACAGTATCCGAGGACCGCAATGTGCGTTCGAAATGTCGATGTTCAAGTGTCCTGCAGTTCACAAGTTGACGCGCAATTAGCTGCGTTCTTCATCGACCCACGAGCCAAGTGATCCACCGTTCAGGGTAATCTTTCATACAGTTAACCAGCGACTCTCTGTCCGCGGTACTGCGTTTAATCGGTTTTACACTTACGCAAAGTTTTGCACGCTTACACGTTGCTAGAACGAGAGGTGTTTGACTTCGCAGAGCGGACGTAAAGTCCGAGACGCGTTCGTCCTGCGCGGCTCCCGTACTCAGATCGCTCCCCCCTTTCGAGGGGCGCGCGGTACGCGGGGACGAACGTTCCGTTAGTCAGGCGAATATCCTTCGACCACCTTCGGGCGGTGCGAGCACCTTTGCGCGCAGTCTTCGTCTTTATTAATCTGCGACGCGGACCGACGTCGGTCGTACACGACATGACCGACCGGACCATCCGCCGCGCTCCGCCGGCGTGCCACTGCACCTCCGACAAGGGAGGCCGGGGCCGGATTCGGGGCGCTGGGGTCCGGCGGCCGCTATACGACCGCGACGACGGCGCGACGCACTCGTCTTTATCAATCTACGCTGCGGGCCGACGTCGGTCGTACACGACATGACCGACCGGACCGTCCGCCGCGCTCCGCCGGCGTGCCACTGCACCTCCGACAAGGGAGGCCGGGGCCGGATTCGGGGCGCTGGGGTCCGGCGGCCGCTATACGACCGCGACGACGGCGCGACGCACTCGTCTTCATTAATTTACGCTGCGGACCGACGTCGGTCGTACACGACATGACCGACCGGACCGTCCGCCGCGCTCCGCCGGCGTTCCTCTGCACCTCCGACAAGGGAGGCCGGGGCCGGTTTCGGGGCGCTGGGGTCCGGCGGCCGCTATACGACCGCGACGACGGCGCGACGCACGACGACAAGACTGGGACGCGCGCATTAGCTCGCTGTGCCCTGACCGTCGGGGCCGGCGGGAGCGTCGCATTCACCCGTGGTTGTGACACTTAAAAACTCAAACTCCGAGGCGCGGAGCGCCGAGCCGGCTGCGCGGTGGCTGCCGGCGGCGCTTTTACGTACGCAGTATCTCTCGGCCTGAGCGGCACGGGGGGCGCTCTCGTCATCGGACCTCTCGACTAGGTACCTGACTTCCGGCGTGCCGACCCTCGCGGGTCGGCCGACGCCTCGGACTTCGTTAGTCCTTAACAGTTCGAATCAGTTCGACCGGCGCTCGTACGGCCGACGCGACCGCCGTCGTAGACGTGGTCGGCCGAGGGCGCCATTAATATTCATTCATTATTAATATCGATCCGTGCATCGTATTAATTAATTGTACGTAATGTTTTATAAACATTCGTTAATGATCCTTCCGCAGGTTCACCTACGGAAACCTTGTTACGACTTTTACTTCCTCTAAATGATCAAGTTTGGTCATCTTCCCAGCATCATCGGCGACGTCGAAACGCCACCGCGCACCGGTCCGAAGACCTCACTAAATCATTCAATCGGTAGTAGCGACGGGCGGTGTGTACAAAGGGCAGGGACGTAATCAACGCGAGCTTATGACTCGCGCTTACTGGGAATTCCTCGTTCATGGGGAACAATTGCAAGCCCCAATCCCTAGCACGAAGGAGGTTCAGCGGGTTACCCGGGCCGTTCGGCCAGGGAAGACACGCTGATTCCTTCAGTGTAGCGCGCGTGCGGCCCAGAACATCTAAGGGCATTACAGACCTGTTATTGCTCAATCTCGTGCGGCTAGAAGCCGCCTGTCCCTCTAAGAAGAATTAATTGTACGCCGACAGTAAAAATCGCGCACGACCGCGACGCGAGCGCCGGGTCGGCGGACCTTTGAGATGTCGAAAATACGCCTAGTTAGCAGGCTAGAGTCTCGTTCGTTATCGGAATTAACCAGACAAATCGCTCCACCAACTAAGAACGGCCATGCACCACCACCCACCGAATCAAGAAAGAGCTCTCAATCTGTCAATCCTTCCGGTGTCCGGGCCTGGTGAGGTTTCCCGTGTTGAGTCAAATTAAGCCGCAGGCTCCACTCCTGGTGGTGCCCTTCCGTCAATTCCTTTAAGTTTCAGCTTTGCAACCATACTTCCCCCGGAACCCAAAAGCTTTGGTTTCCCGGAAGCTGCCCGCCGAGTCATCGGAGGAACGTCGGCGGATCGCTAGCTGGCATCGTTTATGGTTAGAACTAGGGCGGTATCTGATCGCCTTCGAACCTCTAACTTTCGTTCTTGATCAATGAAAGCGTTTTTGGCAAATGCTTTCGCTTCTGTCCGTCTTGCGACGATCCAAGAATTTCACCTCTAACGTCGCAATACGAATGCCCCCATCCGTTCCTATTAATCATTACCTCGGGGTTCCGAAAACCAACAAAATAGAACCGAGGTCCTATTCCATTATTCCATGCACACAGTATTCAGGCGAAATTTTAGCCTGCTTTAAGCACTCTAATTTGTTCAAAGTAAACGTGCCGGCCCACCTCGACACTCAATGAAGAGCACCGCGGTGGGATTGAGATTGGGCCGCCCCGAGAGGCTAAGCCCACCGGCAGGACGTCCCGCGGACACGCCAGTTAACACCGCGAGCGATGAACCGGCGGCGCGGGACACAAATTCGACTACGAGCTTTTTAACCGCAACAACTTTAATATACGCTATTGGAGCTGGAATTACCGCGGCTGCTGGCACCAGACTTGCCCTCCAATTGATCCTCGTTAAAGGGTTTAGAGTGTACTCATTCCGATTACGGGGCCTCGGATGAGTCCCGTATCGTTATTTTTCGTCACTACCTCCCCGTGCCGGGAGTGGGTAATTTGCGCGCCTGCTGCCTTCCTTGGATGTGGTAGCCGTTTCTCAGGCTCCCTCTCCGGAATCGAACCCTGATTCCCCGTTACCCGTTACAACCATGGTAGGCGCAGAACCTACCATCGACAGTTGATAAGGCAGACATTTGAAAGATGCGTCGCCGGTGCGAGACCGTGCGATCAGCAAAAAGTTATTCAGAGTCACCAAGGTGTACGACGACGGGCGAACCCGACGCCGATTGGTTTTGATCTAATAAAAGCGCTCCTTCCGTCTCCGGTCGGAGCTCTGTTTGCATGTATTAGCTCTAGAATTACCACAGTTATCCAAGTAAATGTGGGTACGATCTAAGGAACCATAACTGATTTAATGAGCCTTTCGCGGTTTCACCTTAATTTGGCTTGTACTGAGACATGCATGGCTTAATCTTTGAGACAAGCATATGACTACTGGCAGGATCAACCAGGGAGCTGTCACCCGTCCGCGGCCACGTTCGGAAGACGCGCACCGATGGTAACGCGCCGACCTGGCGTAACGCAGATCGAGAGAACAGTCGCACCTCCGGCGAGCCGAGGGCGGAGCAGAATCGTCACGCCGCTGCGAGAGCGGCGGCGGTCTGTCTTCTCGCCCGGCCCGGAAGTATACTACTACATATTACAATATATAGCAAAAACTGACCGTGTCGAAATCAGTCGGCAGCGACGAGCGCGCGCCGACCACACATTTCACGCACAGTGGAGCAGGATGCGCCGACGTCGAAATAGGACGACGTTTACTTGACGACATGACCGCCCGCAGCAGTTCTAAAGAGAATAATTTATAACGCGGAATCTCGTCCGCGAACGGCTTCAACATTCCCAGAAACACCCTTCGCTAGATTGAAAGCGACATGGTACGCGGTCTGAGCGCGCGTTTCGGAAAACTGTCGTGCCGCGCTCTCACGCTCGGTACGAGGCGAGTCGTTGCATATTTGTGGACGACGTCCAGAGGACGCCTCCGAGATTTAAGTGCGCCCGCATAAGGTGTACAACGCTAACTGCGAAAGTCAGCGTCGTCCGCGGGCATGCTGTGGCAATCGCTAATGTTACGGTTACGAGCGCTTGGCGGCGATATGTGGGAACGCAACCTTTCGGTTAAACCGCACAGCGTCAATTAAAACTCTCGTCTCTAATGGCGAACGCCGGTTCTTCGCGAACGAAGCTTACCGAGGCGCTCTCTAGCCACCAGCAGATCAAAGTCAACAACGCGTGCGGCCCGGCAGGGAGCATCTTTATCGTTTACTAATACCAAGACTGTCGACTCGTCGCAACTAAACGGGATCGAGCGGAACCGGACGGCGTTAGCCGTCGCGGACTCACCTCTCCCTATATAAGCGCAACGGACCGAGTACGGGTTGCGAAACGCTAGTACGGGTCGCTCCCGGCTCGCTCGAACGGATACCGCCGACGCTCGCGCGGACTTATCGCACTTTTCGCCTTGGTCCCCGTCCGGGTCGAGTTCGAAATTTTGGAAATATTTTTTTTTTTGAAAAAATTTTTTTTTTTTGGAAATTTTTTTTTTCTTTCAAATGTTCTCTCCGGCGCTCTCTGCTAAATTTTTGGATTTTTTTTTTTGAAAATTTTTTTTTCTTTCAAAAGTTCCGTCCAGCGCTCCCTGCTGAAATTTTTGGATTTTGGAAATTTTGTCTTTCGGGTGGCGCTGGATGTCGATCGAGCGCGCCGCCGTAGTCCAGCCGACCGCCCGCGCGCCGTCGCCGGCCGGGTAGCGCTCGGTACATTTCGCCCCGCTCGACGACGGGAGACTCGCGCTGTCGATCGAGCGCGCCGCCGGAGTCCAGCCGACCGCCCGCGCGCCGTCGCCGGCCGGGTAGCGCTCGGTACATTTCGCCCCGCTCGACGACGGGAGACTCGCGCTGTCGATCGAGCGCGCCGCCGGAGTCCAGCCGACCGCCCGCGCGCCGTCGCCGGCCGGGTAGCGCTCGGTAGATTTCGCCCCGCTCGACGACGGGAGACCCGCGCTGTCGATCGAGCGCGCCGCCGGAGTCCAGCCGACAGCCTGCGCGCCGTCGCCGGCCGGGTAGCGCTCGGTACATTTCGCCCCGCTCGACGACGGGAGACTCGCGCTGTCGATCGAGCGCGCCGCCGGAGTCCAGCCGACCGCGCTCGCGCCGTCAACGGCCCCATAAAAGATTTTCTTGAAATTTTCTTTTTCGCCTATAAGTCCCGGCCAGCGCTCTCTGCAAAATTTTAGAAATTTTTTTTTTTTGAAAAATTTTTTTTTTGAAAATTTTTTTTTTCTTTCAAAAGTTCCGTCCAGCGCTCTCTGCTGAAATTTTTGGATTTTGGAAATTTTGTCTTTCGGGTGGCGCTGGATGTCGATCGAGCGCGCCGCCGTAGTCCAGCCGACCGCCCGCGCGCCGTCGCCGGCCGGGTAGCGCTCGGTACATTTCGCCCCGCTCGACGACGGGAGACTCGCGCTGTCGATCGAGCGCGCCGCCGGAGTCCAGCCGACCGCCCGCGCGCCGTCGCCGGCCGGGTAGCGCTCGGTACATTTCGCCCCGCTCGACGACGGGAGACTCGCGCTGTCGATCGAGCGCGCCGCCGGAGTCCAGCCGACCGCGCTCGCGCCGTCAACGGCCCCATAAAAGATTTTCTTGAAATTTTCTTTTTCGCCTATAAGTCCCGGCCAGCGCTCTCTGCAAAATTTTAGAAATTTTTTTTTTTTGAAAAATTTTTTTTTTGAAAATTTTTTTTTTCTTTCAAAAGTTCCGTCCAGCGCTCTCTGCTGAAATTTTTGGATTTTGGAAATTTTGTCTTTCGGGTGGCGCTGGATGTCGATCGAGCGCGCCGCCGTAGTCCAGCCGACCGCACGCGCGCCGTCGCCGGCCGGGTAGCGCTCGGTACATTTCGCCCCGCTCGACGACGGGAGACTCGCGCTGTCGATCGAGCGCGCCGCCGGAGTCCAGCCGACCGCCCGCGCGCCGTCGCCGGCCGGGTAGCGCTCGGTACATTTCGCCCCGCTCGACGACGGGAGACTCGCGCTGTCGATCGAGCGCGCCGCCGGAGTCCAGCCGACCGCGCTCGCGCCGTCAACGGCCCCATAAAAGATTTTCTTGAAATTTTCTTTTTCGCCTATAAGTCCCGGCCAGCGCTCTCTGCAAAATTTTAGAAATTTTTTTTTTTTGAAAAATTTTTTTTTTGAAAATTTTTTTTTTCTTTCAAAAGTTCCGTCCAGCGCTCTCTGCTGAAATTTTTGGATTTTGGAAATTTTGTCTTTCGGGTGGCGCTGGATGTCGATCGAGCGCGCCGCCGTAGTCCAGCCGACCGCCCGCGCGCCGTCGCCGGCCGGGTAGCGCTCGGTACATTTCGCCCCGCTCGACGACGGGAGACTCGCGCTGTCGATCGAGCGCGCCGCCGGAGTCCAGCCGACCGCCCGCGCGCCGTCGCCGGCCGGGTAGCGCTCGGTACATTTCGCCCCGCTCGACGACGGGAGACTCGCGCTGTCGATCGAGCGCGCCGCCGGAGTCCAGCCGACCGCGCTCGCGCCGTCAACGGCCCCATAAAAGATTTTCTTGAAATTTTCTTTTTCGCCTATAAGTCCCGGCCAGCGCTCTCTGCAAAATTTTAGAAATTTTTTTTTTTTGAAAAATTTTTTTTTTGAAAATTTTTTTTTTCTTTCAAAAGTTCCGTCCAGCGCTCTCTGCTGAAATTTTTGGATTTTGGAAATTTTGTCTTTCGGGTGGCGCTGGATGTCGATCGAGCGCGCCGCCGTAGTCCAGCCGACCGCACGCGCGCCGTCGCCGGCCGGGTAGCGCTCGGTACATTTCGCCCCGCTCGACGACGGGAGACTCGCGCTGTCGATCGAGCGCGCCGCCGGAGTCCAGCCGACCGCCCGCGCGCCGTCGCCGGCCGGGTAGCGCTCGATCGTCGCCGATGGTCTCCCGTCTTCGAGCGGGGAAATATACCGATCGCCACCCGTCCGTCGGCGCGGAGCGGGAGTAGAGAGCGCTCACCGGGCGGCCGGCCTGTTAGCGCTCTCTACTCCCGCTCGCCGCCGACGGACGGGTGACGATCGATAAATTTGTCGACCCGACGACGGCCGCCCGGTTAGCGTTCTCTACTCCCGCTCGCCGCCGACGGACGGGTGACGATCGATAAATTTGTCGACCCGACGACGGCCGCCCGGTTAGCG
>CAXIES010000023.1:60000-72500 GCA_964023965.1 Melinopterus prodromus
CTGCCATGGCCTACCGTGTCAAAGGCCTTTGATATGTCTAGAGTCATTACATGGTACGGAGATGGCCTCTTTTTATAGTTCTGGATGATTGTGTTCAGAATAAAGTTGTTGGCATAACACCCATCAACTGTCCGGAAGCCCCGTTGCTGAAGGTTGATTGGAATCGCTCCCAACCGTTTCCCAAGAATCTTGTTGCACAGCCTTAGAAGTACTGAACTGATGGTTATCGGCCGCCAGTTATGTACAGAGTTCAAATCTCCGGCTTTCGGTATCAAAACCGTTCTACTAGTCTGTAAGACTTTTGGTATGTGCCCCGTGAATAACATACCGTTGAACAACATTGTCAACTGACATAAAGGCATAGCCTTTACGTGCGAAAGCTTTAGACCGTCCGGACCGGGACTCTCCGACTTAGATGTTAAAAGTACCGCAGAGACGTCCTCTTTGGTGATAGGCGCGTAAGGGGTTGTGTATTCCCCCACCTCTTTTGGGCGAGTTTGTTCATTGTCCACCGCGTGAGCACCGCGTCCCCATAGATCACCAAACACTTCGAGCACGTCTTGATCTGGAGGGCTAACCGCATCCTGGGGGCTGGTCAGGGGGACGTCGTTTAGAATGTGGTTGGCCAACCTTTTTCGGTCAGCCGCGAACAGTCGCTGAGCCGCTTTATATGCGCCCGCTCTACCAGCATTCGCACGATACAATCCCCGACCCCCGGCGCGTCTGTGACGCTTTGGGCGGCGGGTGCGGTTCTGTGTGGTGGATGGTGCCCTCTCTATTATGGAATTAGCTAGATTGTCGACGGCTTCGATAGCGAAGGCCCCCCGGAGGAGCTTGTCTAAGTATTCGCCGATCCCAGCGGCTTCCTCCGAGACATCGTCACTCATCAGAGAGTGGAGGTACGCCAAAATCGGGTCTTCCGGCCTTTCAGGTTGTCTAGCTTCGCCAGTATCTTCCGCCGTTGCTCGTTCGTGTTGTACATAACCTGCCTCTAACTCACGACCCTGTGGCGAGGGTGACCTGCCACCGGCGGAATCGGTTTTAGCAGCTTCAGGGTTGGGGATCGGTGGAACTTCCTCAACGCCCTGCGCTTCAAGGATATCGTTACGATATCGTTCCACGAGGGCCTTATACACAGCTTTGCGCCTCTGGCCTTTGACTGCGTCTACTGACCGTCCGAAGGCTTGGGAAAGCTGCTGGTTGACGAAAGTCCCGGACGGCTGACGGGCTTCCATCAGAGCCATCCTGTCAAGCTCAAGGCCGGACCACTTCTCCCTGGCACCTTCAGCCTCCCGCTCCATTGCCGCGAAGTACTCTTTGGCATGTGAACGCCTCATATGCAATCTCATGCCGGCCTTAGTCTTGTATTGTCCAGGGCACCCTGGGACCTCGCATCCGAAGACGGGGTCCTCCTGCTCCATTTCTAGAATTTGAGTAGGGGCCCTGCACTTTAACCTTCTTGTATGTGGCATCAAGACCACGCTGGGTCACATAAGCCTTCCCACACGCCTCGCACCGGAAATTACCGCCGTCGCGTTGAGCCCGTGAAGCCATTCCCGGAAAATCTAAGATGGCTTTTTGTGTTAAAAAGGAAAACACGGAGCTCGTGACTTGGATAAATCCAATGCGGGTGTCCTTCGATAGAGCACTTAGTCACGCCGGCGAGTTCAGGGACTACAAAGATACCTTTCAGTATTTCGCAGAACCTTACCCTCACCAAGACGCGGTCCACCGGCCTCCACTTGGCGGCTGCTCACTTCAGCAAAGCAGTACCCAACAGCAGAGTGCACACTTAAGCTGCTGGGTTGGACACGGTAAAAGATAAATCTATTACACTGCGATGCCGGGCTATTAAGAGAGTCATAGTTACTCCCGCCGTTTACCCGCGCTTGCTTGAATTTCTTCACGTTGACATTCAGAGCACTGGGCAGAAATCACATTGCGTCAACACCCGCAGGGGCCATCGCAATGCTTTGTTTTAATTAGACAGTCGGATTCCCCCAGTCCGTGCCAGTTCTGTGCTGATCGTTGAATGGCGGCCGAAGAGGACACCGGCCAGGAGCGAACCCCCGACCGGGCCTCGCAGCAAGGAAGTTCCGCGGGAGGCCAAGGCACGGGACCGAGCTCGGATCCGGTCGCCGAAACGACTTTTACCTCGCCCAGGCCCGGCACGTCAGCCGATACCCGCTTCCCGACCAAGCCCGACGCGCCCCGATCCTCAGAGCCAATCCTTATCCCGAAGTTACGGATCCAATTTGCCGACTTCCCTTACCTACATTATTCTATCGACTAGAGGCTGTTCACCTTGGAGACCTGCTGCGGATATGGGTACGAACCGGCGCGACACCTACCGTGGCCCTCTCCTGGATTTTCAAGGTCCGAGGGGAAGATCCGGACACCGCCGCAACTGCGGTGCTCTTCGCGCTCCAAACCATATCTCCCTGCTAGAGGATTCCATGGAACTCGAGCGCTTATGCAGAAAAGAAAACTCTTCCCGGATCTCCCGACGGCGTCTCCAGGTCATTTTGGGTTGCCCCGACGAACACTCTTTCGAGGGCCCGACTTAATTACGGTTCCGCTGCCGGGTTCCGGAATAGGAACCGGATTCCCTTTCGCCCGACGGGTGTGTGCCTCTTTATGCACGTACGGCGCCGGCATACTCGCGGCTGGAACCGCTAAGATCGGCGCGCGCGGCCAATAATGCCGCGGCCTCACTGCTCGTCATGACCGCTGCGCGTCGCGTGTCGACGTCGCGCGCGGGGAATCATCGTTCGCGTGATGGCGCGGTCGCGCTCGCGCTCCCGTCGCTCTGTGCGCGCGCGTCCGGCGGCGGATGATACCGGCGGACCGAGGAACCGAGCCGCTTGAAGCGGCGGTTCCGGTCCTCCTCCATCCTAACCTCCGGTGCGTGCGAGAGCGATCGAGAGTCCGCGTGCGCGTCTCCTGCGCCCAGGAACGAGACTCGACCCCCGCTGCGACGGTTCGACGACGACGACGACGACAGGGACGACGAAGGAGCCGCAGCTGGCGCGCGCGCTCGATCGAAGGTTCCGTCTTACGTCACGGACGCGTCCGCCGTACTACTACGCAAACGTAGATACACCAACATCAACATCGGCTTTCGCCTAGGGCTTAGGATCGACTGACTCGTGTGCAACGGCTGTTCACACGAAACCCTTCTCCACGTCAGTCCTCCAGGGCCTCGCTGGAGTATTTGCTACTACCACCAAGATCTGCACCGACGGCGGCTCCAGACGGGCTCACGCCCTGTCCTTCTGCGCACACCGCCGCGACCCTCCTACTCGTCAGGGCTTCATGACGCCGGTCCGCGAGGACCGCGTCTCACATGCCGCTGACGGCCGAGTATAAGCACGACGCTTCAGCGCCATCCATTTTCAGGGCTAGTAACTTCGGCAGGTGAGTTGTTACACACTCCTTGGCGGATTCCGACTTCCATGGCCACCGTCCTGCTGTCTTAAGTTACCAACGCCTTTCATGGTATCCCATAAGCGTCGATTTGGGCGCTTTAACTCGGCGTTTGGTTCATCCCACAGCGCCAGTTCTGCTTACCAAAAGTGGCCCACTTGGCACTCTGATCCGATATCTCGCGGCTTCACAGTTTAAGCAAGCCGGAGATCTCACCCATTTAAAGTTTGAGAATAGGTTGAGGTCGTTTCGACCCCAATGCCTCTAATCATTCGCTTTACCGAATGAGACTCGCACGCGGCGAGCGCCAGCTATCCTGAGGGAAACTTCGGAGGGAACCAGCTACTAGATGGTTCGATTAGTCTTTCGCCCCTATACCCAGTTCCGACGATCGATTTGCACGTCAGAATCGCTACGGACCTCCATCAGGGTTTCCCCTGACTTCGTCCTGACCAGGCATAGTTCACCATCTTTCGGGTCCCAGCGTGTACGCTCTGGGTGCGCCTCTTCTCGCGATGAGAACGAGACGCCCCGGGAGTGCGGGGCCGGTCCGTGAGCCGGCCCATCCTCCCTCGGTTCGCGCGAGGCGAACCTTCACTTTCATTGCGCCTTTAGGTTTAGTTTAGTCCCAATGACTCGCGCACATGCTAGACTCCTTGGTCCGTGTTTCAAGACGGGTCCTGAAAGTACCCAAAGCTATAGCGCCGTGGACTGGCGTGTGCAGGGTCTGTCCGAGGACAACGCCGCCAACAGCCGGGCGGGCCCGGATCCGGCGCTAGGTCCGGATGCCAGGTTTGCCGTCCGCGCTTGCGACGTGCCGGACGCGAACAAGTCGCGGCCCCGCGCCATAGTTTTACCGTCGGTCGGGCCGGCCGGGACACCGCGGGTCCGAACGCACCGAGGTGCGCGCGGGCTCCACCGCGGGCCTTAGGCCGACGCCCAACGGGTCACGACGTCCTACAGGAGGAGAAGTGCACGCGTTCGGAGTCCGACGGCCACGGGCGGCGCGCGCGGCGCGAACGCCACGCGTCGCAACGCCCGTTGCTCGCGAACTTTCCGAGAGACGCGTCTGAATCTCCCCTTTCGACCTTTCGGGTTTCTCAGGTTTACCCCTGAACGGTTTCACGTACTCTTGAACTCTCTCTTCAAAGTTCTTTTCAACTTTCCCTCACGGTACTTGTTCGCTATCGGTCTCGTGGTAATATTTAGCCTTAGATGGAGTTTACCACCCACTTAGGGCTGCACTCTCAAGCAACCCGACTCTGAGGAGAGACCCTCCCGCGGCATGCGGCGGCCAGCTACGGGCCTGGCACCCTCTCTGGGTAAGTGGCCCCGTTCAAGAAGGACTTGGGCGCGCCGCGCTACCTCGGGATAACGGATCCTCCCTAACACCACATTTCCCGGCGTCCGTCTCCGGACGCGGGATTCGGTGCTGGGCTCTTCCCTGTTCGCTCGCCGCTACTAAGGGAATCCTAGTTAGTTTCTTTTCCTCCGCTTAGTAATATGCTTAAATTCAGCGGGTAGTCTCACCTGCTCTGAGGTCGCGTTCATTGGTTTCTTTCGATAGCCGACAGGCCGCGTAGGCAACGGGATCCTTCGGGCTAAACGCGCGCGATCGGACGTCGGACGAATACCTCGCGCCGCCCCGGACGAATCTCGGTGGCGGGGGGATTCACACTCGGACACGTCGACCGGCGCGTCGCCCGGGCATCGTTTACCGGTACGCGGATGGCGGTCGGCTCGAATGATTATATCGTTCGATAGTTTAAAGCGACGCGTTAGCGCGCCGCCCCGACGTCGAGCGCGATGGCGCGCTCGCGGTATCGGGGGGCGGCTCGTGCGCGAGCGCTCAGATTCTTGCCTCGGCGGCCGTCCGCTTTTCGCGCTTGACCGACGCCCCGTACGTACGGCGCGCGTTCCGCTCACACGATTGGGAGCGTGTACTGCGCGCGCGCACCACATGGGGGGGCCTTCGCGTTATCGGCGGTACGCCGACCCGGCAGTCGTGGAAATTGAAACGACCCTCAGCCAGGAGTGGTCCAGGAACAGTATCCGAGGACCGCAATGTGCGTTCGAAATGTCGATGTTCAAGTGTCCTGCAGTTCACAAGTTGACGCGCAATTAGCTGCGTTCTTCATCGACCCACGAGCCAAGTGATCCACCGTTCAGGGTAATCTTTCATACAGTTAACCAGCGACTCTCTGTCCGCGGTACTGCGTTTAATCGGTTTTACACTTACGCAAAGTTTTGCACGCTTACACGTTGCTAGAACGAGAGGTGTTTGACTTCGCAGAGCGGACGTAAAGTCCGAGACGCGTTCGTCCTGCGCGGCTCCCGTACTCAGATCGCTCCCCCCTTTCGAGGGGCGCGCGGTACGCGGGGACGAACGTTCCGTTAGTCAGGCGAATATCCTTCGACCACCTTCGGGCGGTGCGAGCACCTTTGCGCGCAGTCTTCGTCTTTATTAATCTGCGACGCGGACCGACGTCGGTCGTACACGACATGACCGACCGGACCATCCGCCGCGCTCCGCCGGCGTGCCACTGCACCTCCGACAAGGGAGGCCGGGGCCGGATTCGGGGCGCTGGGGTCCGGCGGCCGCTATACGACCGCGACGACGGCGCGACGCACTCGTCTTTATCAATCTACGCTGCGGGCCGACGTCGGTCGTACACGACATGACCGACCGGACCGTCCGCCGCGCTCCGCCGGCGTGCCACTGCACCTCCGACAAGGGAGGCCGGGGCCGGATTCGGGGCGCTGGGGTCCGGCGGCCGCTATACGACCGCGACGACGGCGCGACGCACTCGTCTTCATTAATTTACGCTGCGGACCGACGTCGGTCGTACACGACATGACCGACCGGACCGTCCGCCGCGCTCCGCCGGCGTTCCTCTGCACCTCCGACAAGGGAGGCCGGGGCCGGTTTCGGGGCGCTGGGGTCCGGCGGCCGCTATACGACCGCGACGACGGCGCGACGCACGACGACAAGACTGGGACGCGCGCATTAGCTCGCTGTGCCCTGACCGTCGGGGCCGGCGGGAGCGTCGCATTCACCCGTGGTTGTGACACTTAAAAACTCAAACTCCGAGGCGCGGAGCGCCGAGCCGGCTGCGCGGTGGCTGCCGGCGGCGCTTTTACGTACGCAGTATCTCTCGGCCTGAGCGGCACGGGGGGCGCTCTCGTCATCGGACCTCTCGACTAGGTACCTGACTTCCGGCGTGCCGACCCTCGCGGGTCGGCCGACGCCTCGGACTTCGTTAGTCCTTAACAGTTCGAATCAGTTCGACCGGCGCTCGTACGGCCGACGCGACCGCCGTCGTAGACGTGGTCGGCCGAGGGCGCCATTAATATTCATTCATTATTAATATCGATCCGTGCATCGTATTAATTAATTGTACGTAATGTTTTATAAACATTCGTTAATGATCCTTCCGCAGGTTCACCTACGGAAACCTTGTTACGACTTTTACTTCCTCTAAATGATCAAGTTTGGTCATCTTCCCAGCATCATCGGCGACGTCGAAACGCCACCGCGCACCGGTCCGAAGACCTCACTAAATCATTCAATCGGTAGTAGCGACGGGCGGTGTGTACAAAGGGCAGGGACGTAATCAACGCGAGCTTATGACTCGCGCTTACTGGGAATTCCTCGTTCATGGGGAACAATTGCAAGCCCCAATCCCTAGCACGAAGGAGGTTCAGCGGGTTACCCGGGCCGTTCGGCCAGGGAAGACACGCTGATTCCTTCAGTGTAGCGCGCGTGCGGCCCAGAACATCTAAGGGCATTACAGACCTGTTATTGCTCAATCTCGTGCGGCTAGAAGCCGCCTGTCCCTCTAAGAAGAATTAATTGTACGCCGACAGTAAAAATCGCGCACGACCGCGACGCGAGCGCCGGGTCGGCGGACCTTTGAGATGTCGAAAATACGCCTAGTTAGCAGGCTAGAGTCTCGTTCGTTATCGGAATTAACCAGACAAATCGCTCCACCAACTAAGAACGGCCATGCACCACCACCCACCGAATCAAGAAAGAGCTCTCAATCTGTCAATCCTTCCGGTGTCCGGGCCTGGTGAGGTTTCCCGTGTTGAGTCAAATTAAGCCGCAGGCTCCACTCCTGGTGGTGCCCTTCCGTCAATTCCTTTAAGTTTCAGCTTTGCAACCATACTTCCCCCGGAACCCAAAAGCTTTGGTTTCCCGGAAGCTGCCCGCCGAGTCATCGGAGGAACGTCGGCGGATCGCTAGCTGGCATCGTTTATGGTTAGAACTAGGGCGGTATCTGATCGCCTTCGAACCTCTAACTTTCGTTCTTGATCAATGAAAGCGTTTTTGGCAAATGCTTTCGCTTCTGTCCGTCTTGCGACGATCCAAGAATTTCACCTCTAACGTCGCAATACGAATGCCCCCATCCGTTCCTATTAATCATTACCTCGGGGTTCCGAAAACCAACAAAATAGAACCGAGGTCCTATTCCATTATTCCATGCACACAGTATTCAGGCGAAATTTTAGCCTGCTTTAAGCACTCTAATTTGTTCAAAGTAAACGTGCCGGCCCACCTCGACACTCAATGAAGAGCACCGCGGTGGGATTGAGATTGGGCCGCCCCGAGAGGCTAAGCCCACCGGCAGGACGTCCCGCGGACACGCCAGTTAACACCGCGAGCGATGAACCGGCGGCGCGGGACACAAATTCGACTACGAGCTTTTTAACCGCAACAACTTTAATATACGCTATTGGAGCTGGAATTACCGCGGCTGCTGGCACCAGACTTGCCCTCCAATTGATCCTCGTTAAAGGGTTTAGAGTGTACTCATTCCGATTACGGGGCCTCGGATGAGTCCCGTATCGTTATTTTTCGTCACTACCTCCCCGTGCCGGGAGTGGGTAATTTGCGCGCCTGCTGCCTTCCTTGGATGTGGTAGCCGTTTCTCAGGCTCCCTCTCCGGAATCGAACCCTGATTCCCCGTTACCCGTTACAACCATGGTAGGCGCAGAACCTACCATCGACAGTTGATAAGGCAGACATTTGAAAGATGCGTCGCCGGTGCGAGACCGTGCGATCAGCAAAAAGTTATTCAGAGTCACCAAGGTGTACGACGACGGGCGAACCCGACGCCGATTGGTTTTGATCTAATAAAAGCGCTCCTTCCGTCTCCGGTCGGAGCTCTGTTTGCATGTATTAGCTCTAGAATTACCACAGTTATCCAAGTAAATGTGGGTACGATCTAAGGAACCATAACTGATTTAATGAGCCTTTCGCGGTTTCACCTTAATTTGGCTTGTACTGAGACATGCATGGCTTAATCTTTGAGACAAGCATATGACTACTGGCAGGATCAACCAGGGAGCTGTCACCCGTCCGCGGCCACGTTCGGAAGACGCGCACCGATGGTAACGCGCCGACCTGGCGTAACGCAGATCGAGAGAACAGTCGCACCTCCGGCGAGCCGAGGGCGGAGCAGAATCGTCACGCCGCTGCGAGAGCGGCGGCGGTCTGTCTTCTCGCCCGGCCCGGAAGTATACTACTACATATTACAATATATAGCAAAAACTGACCGTGTCGAAATCAGTCGGCAGCGACGAGCGCGCGCCGACCACACATTTCACGCACAGTGGAGCGGGATGCGCCGACGTCGAAATAGGACGACGTTTACTTGACGACATGACCGCCCGCAGCAGTTCTAAAGAGAATAATTTATAACGCGGAATCTCGTCCGCGAACGGCTTCAACATTCCCAGAAACACCCTTCGCTAGATTGAAAGCGACATGGTACGCGGTCTGAGCGCGCGTTTCGGAAAACTGTCGTGCCGCGCTCTCACGCTCGGTACGAGGCGAGTCGTTGCATATTTGTGGACGACGTCCAGAGGACGCCTCCGAGATTTAAGTGCGCCCGCATAAGGTGTACAACGCTAACTGCGAAAGTCAGCGTCGTCCGCGGGCATGCTGTGGCAATCGCTAATGTTACGGTTACGAGCGCTTGGCGGCGATATGTGGGAACGCAACCTTTCGGTTAAACCGCACAGCGTCAATTAAAACTCTCGTCTCTAATGGCGAACGCCGGTTCTTCGCGAACGAAGCTTACCGAGGCGCTCTCTAGCCACCAGCAGATCAAAGTCAACAACGCGTGCGGCCCGGCAGGGAGCATCTTTATCGTTTACTAATACCAAGACTGTCGACTCGTCGCAACTAAACGGGATCGAGCGGAACCGGACGGCGTTAGCCGTCGCGGACTCACCTCTCCCTATATAAGCGCAACGGACCGAGTACGGGTTGCGAAACGCTAGTACGGGTCGCTCCCGGTTCGCTCGAACGGATACCGCCGACGCTCGCGCGGACTTATCGCACTTTTCGCCTTGGTCCCCGTCCGGGTCGAGTTCAAAATTTTGGAAATATTTTTTTTTTTGAAAAATTTTTTTTTTTTTGGAAATTTTTTTTTTCTTTCAAATGTTCTCTCCGGCGCTCTCTGCTAAATTTTTGGATTTTTTTTTTTTGAAAATTTTTTTTTCTTTCAAAAGTTCCGTCCAGCGCTCCCTGCTGAAATTTTTGGATTTTGGAAATTTTGTCTTTCGGGTGGCGCTGGCTGTCGATCGAGCGCGCCGCCGGAGTCCAGCCGACCGCCCGCGCGCCGTCGCCGGCCGGGTAGCGCTCGGTACATTTCGCCCCGCTCGACGACGGGAGACTGGCGCTGTCGATCGAGCGCGCCGCCGGAGTCCAGCCGACCGCCCGCGCGCCGTCGCCGGCCGGGTAGCGCTCGGTAGATTTCGCCCCGCTCGACGACGGGAGACCCGCGCTGTCGATCGAGCGCGCCGCCGGAGTCCAGCCGACAGCCCGCGCGCCGTCGCCGGCCGGGTAGCGCTCGGTACATTTCGCCCCGCTCGACGACGGGAGACCCGCGCTGTCGATCGAGCGCGCCGCCGGAGTCCAGCCGACCGCGCTCGCGCCGTCAACGGCCCCATAAAAGATTTTCTTGAAATTTTCTTTTTCGCCTATAAGTCCCGGCCAGCGCTCTCTGCAAAATTTTAGAAATTTTTTTTTTTGAAAAATTTTTTTTTTGAAAATTTTTTTTTTCTTTCAAAAGTTCCGTCCAGCGCTCTCTGCTGAAATTTTTGGATTTTGGAAATTTTGTCTTTCGGGTGGCGCTGGATGTCGATCGAGCGCGCCGCCGTAGTCCAGCCGACCGCCCGCGCGCCGTCGCCGGCCGGGTAGCGCTCGGTACATTTCGCCCCGCTCGACGACGGGAGACTCGCGCTGTCGATCGAGCGCGCCGCCGGAGTCCAGCCGACCGCCCGCGCGCCGTCGCCGGCCGGGTAGCGCTCGGTACATTTCGCCCCGCTCGACGACGGGAGACTCGCGCTGTCGATCGAGCGCGCCGCCGGAGTCCAGCCGACCGCCCGCGCGCCGTCGCCGGCCGGGTAGCGCTCGGTAGATTTCGCCCCGCTCGACGACGGGAGACCCGCGCTGTCGATCGAGCGCGCCGCCGGAGTCCAGCCGACAGCCCGCGCGCCGTCGCCGGCCGGGTAGCGCTCGGTACATTTCGCCCCGCTCGACGACGGGAGACCCGCGCTGTCGATCGAGCGCGCCGCCGGAGTCCAGCCGACCGCGCTCGCGCCGTCAACGGCCCCATAAAAGATTTTCTTGAAATTTTCTTTTTCGCCTATAAGTCCCGGCCAGCGCTCTCTGCAAAATTTTAGAAATTTTTTTTTTTGAAAAATTTTTTTTTTGAAAATTTTTTTTTTCTTTCAAAAGTTCCGTCCAGCGCTCTCTGCTGAAATTTTTGGATTTTGGAAATTTTGTCTTTCGGGTGGCGCTGGATGTCGATCGAGCGCGCCGCCGTAGTCCAGCCGACCGCCCGCGCGCCGTCGCCGGCCGGGTAGCGCTCGGTACATTTCGCCCCGCTCGACGACGGGAGACTCGCGCTGTCGATCGAGCGCGCCGCCGGAGTCCAGCCGACCGCCCGCGCGCCGTCGCCGGCCGGGTAGCGCTCGGTACATTTCGCCCCGCTCGACGACGGGAGACCCGCGCTGTCGATCGAGCGCGCCGCCGGAGTCCAGCCGACAGCCCGCGCGCCGTCGCCGGCCGGGTAGCGCTCGATCGTCGCCGATGGTCTCCCGTCTTCGAGCGGGGAAATATACCGATCGCCACCCGTCCGTCGGCGCGGAGCGGGAGTAGAGAGCGCTCACCGGGCGGCCGGCCTGTTAGCGCTCTCTACTCCCGCTCGCCGCCGACGGACGGGTGACGATCGATAAATTTGTCGACCCGACGACGGCCGCCCGGTTAGCGTTCTCTACTCCCGCTCGCCGCCGACGGACGGGTGACGATCGATAAATTTGTCGACCCGACGACGGCCGCCCGGTTAGCGTTCTCTACTCCCGCTCGCCGCCGACGGACGGGTGACGATCGATAAATTTGTCGACCCGACGACGGCCGCCCGGTTAGCGTTCTCTACTCCCGCTCGCCGCCGACGGACGGGTGACGATCGATAAATTTGTCGACAGGCCGCAGGGTAGGGCGGTTTCGCTCTACTCCCTCTCGTTGATTTGTCGACAGGCCGCAGGGTAGGGCGGTTTTGCTCTACTCCCTCTCGTTGATTTGTCGACAGGCCGCAGGGTAGGGCGGTCTCGCTCTACTCCCTCTCGTTTTCGTTATCAAAACGAGAGGGAGTAGAGCGAGAGCGCCCTACCCTGCGGCCTGTCGACAAATCAACGAGAGGGAGTAGAGCGAAACCGCCTTACCCTGCGGCCTGTCGACAAATCAACGAGAGGGAGTAGAGCGAAACCGCCTTACCCTGCGGCCTGTCGACAAATCAACGAGAGGGAGTAGAGCGAAACCGCCTTACCCTGCGGCCTGTCGACAAATCAACGAGAGGGAGTAGAGCGAAACCGCCTTACCCTGCGGCCTGTCGACAAATCAACGAGAGGGAGTAGAGCGAAACCACCTTACCCTGCGGCCTGTCGACAAATCAACGAGAGGGAGTAGAGCGAAACCACCTTACCCTGCGGCCTGTCAACAAATCAACGAGAGGGAGTAGAGCGAAACCACCTTACCCTGCGGCCTGTCGACAAATTTATCG